>CM051351.1:38030765-38630765 GCA_028015215.1 Gynostemma pentaphyllum
CTTATCGAGAACTCCGTATAACACGGGTGGCAAGCACGATGGTTAGGTGGAAAAGGATCCTAGACTCGAGGGCTTTCCGATGCAACCGAAATCGAGTCGATCCGCTGAGAATTGAGCAAAACCCAAAAAAATCCCCCCCAAACCTTGAAGTTTCGGCCAAGAGAAGAAAATGAGAGGTTTTGGGGTCAACTTTGGTCAAATGATGCATTTAAAGAAGATTATGAATAGTGTTTGGATATTTTTAAGAAATTAGAAATGACGGTTACGTCCTTTTATGACTTTTGACTTCTAAATCGAAACCCGATGCTCTTAAATAAATCTAAAGGTGATTAATAATTATTAATTGGCCTATTAATAATTATTAATGTCACCGAAACGAAAATTAAAGTATTAAAACGATTAAAACGAATTTCGATCGAAATTAACTACTAAAATCGAAATTACAAAATAATAATTAATTTAAATACTTAAATTGAAATAAATAAATAAATAAATAAAAATTAAATAAATAATAGAATTAAATAAATTAATTAAAAAAAAATTCACTTCAAAATAACGGGACGTTACACCAACGCAACCAAAATCGAGATGATTCGCCGAGAATCAAAGAAAACTCAAAAGGATATTCCACCAAAAGAGGATAACGATTTTTGAAAGGAAAGAAGAAAATAAAAAAAATGATTACTCGTTGGTTGACTAAAGTTGTATTTAAGAAGAGAATGAATAGTAATTATATATTTTAAGAAATCAGAAATTATGAACTTGTCCTTTGAATGCTTTTAGCTTATAAAATGAAACCTGAAACACTTAAACTAGCCAAAATATTATTAATCATCATTAATTGACCCGTTAATAATTATCAATACAACCCAAACTAATTAATGCTAATAAAACGATTGAAAGGCTTATGAACAAAATAAACTCCCAAATTCTAAGTTATTATGTGACGACCCGACTATTTTTAAATAATTTAAATATAAAACACAGGGGAAGTCTTTATATTTTAAGAAAAATGGCGTGGTTATGTTTGAAAATTGGCTAGCCAAAACCTGTTTACATCTTAAATTCTGAAATCTAACAACACAAGGAACATTAAGTTCCTATCCAGGAGTTCAAAAGAGTTATAAACATAAAAGTAAAGACGAAAAGCTCTTAAGAGCTATATACAATTTACATCTCAAAAGACACAACATAACAAAATGAAACCATGGTCTTTTACAAGTATCTAGTCCATCTCTGTGTCATCATCCTCTTGATCAAGCGCGCACCAGCTCCTCTCCCACGACCCCAAGCATTACCTGAAATGTTTGTAATATCATGAGCTAACAACTTAAGCCCAGTGAGAATAAACAAAATAAAAAGTAAAGTTAGACCCCAAACCCGTATCTGGATTCGTGTCCAAGAACATACTTACTCTTTGCTATCAATCCATTCAAAGAGTTTATATCAAGTGTTCCACTTTTACTTACCAATTCTCCAATGTAATTGTGGAACTACATTCCAAGCATTTCTGGGTATGGTTTTGTAAATGCATATAACATTTATATCTCATTTTCTTTATATACCTTATACTATATACAAGGTTTACAACAAATCTTATTCTCCCAAATATTTGAGGAACCATCTTCCAACCATTAGGAGGATATGTTTCATAACATATAAATATAACATTTGAATCTCATTCTCTTTAATGTTTATCACACGATAGTTATACAAAGTTCAATACACCCTTGTATTCTCTCATTATCCAATTCAATATCATTCCTTTTTCCTACAGCACTTGGCTATACATCAATTTCATTTCTTTTCTCTCTAGAAAAGTACGTCTTACATAATCCTTTCTATAGTTCTCTAATCTCTAGAAAACTAACTCTCATAATTATTATCTCTATAGGATGATAATACTAGCACATGTAGTCTAACTCTCATCCATTAACTTATTATAACATAAACAAGAAAAGTAAATAAACTTTGCATAAATATAACATATCGATTCTCTATCCATGATATATATTTCCATCGATCATATTCATGAAGGTAATGAGAACATCCAGTAGGATTCGTGTTCGCCCTTTATGCATGAATGAAGGTAACGTGGACTTCCCGTAGGATCCACATTCGCCCTTATGAATGAAGAAGGTAACGTGGACTTCCCATAGGATCCAACGTTCTCCCTCCGTTTCTTTCTCACTTTCTCTTCTTTTTCTATGAAGGTAATGTGGTCTATCCCGTAAGATCCATCATTCTCCCTTTCATTTCTTTCTCACTTTCTCTTCTTTTTCTATGAAGGTAATATGGTCTATCCCGTAGGATCCATCATTCTCCCTTTCATTTCTTTCTCACTTTCTCTTCTCTTCAATGATGCAAGATGTTATGGTGCAATATGTTATGGTGCGAGATGTTATTATATGCTCGCAAAAGTAAATAAACGTAAAGTGCGAATATTAAAGTAGTCGAAACAAGCATACAGTAAAGGGGCATAAAGTAAAGACATAAAGTAAATAGATAGGAAATTCCGGAATAACAATATGTAAATCGAACTCCACCACAATAATAAAAGTAAATCCTATCTTAAACGATTAATCTATTCCTTCAAGGATTCTAAACTTCCAATAAAATCTGAGGTTCTATTAACCGTTCTATCTAAAAGTTTGGATCTTTTAACTTCTAATGATCCGTCCTAAGCTTCGAAACGAATCTAACTTAGAACTTCCTAAAGTTCAATGTTTCCTCGAGAAACTCTAAAGTTTTCACTGAAAGAACTAGTTCCTAATCCTAAGGGCACTAGCTCACTTTCTTTTACTCTTAGATTTGAATCTGTGCCGACCCATCACTTTTAAATAATTTAAATTAGAAAACACTGCGGAAGTCTTTATATTTTAAGAAAAATGGCGTGGTTATGTTTGAAAATTGGCTAGCCAAAACCTGTTTACATCTTAATTTCAAAATCTAAAATACACAAGGAACATTAAGTTCCTATCCAGGAGTTCAAAATGATTTAAAATCATAAAAGAAAAAACAAAAGCTCTTAAGAGCTATATACAATTGTGCAAATCCCAAAATGGGTAAAATTCAGAAACTCAGTCCATGGACTTTTACATAACACCTAGTCCATCTCGAGATCATCATCCCTTGATCATGCAGCACCATCTCCTTTCCAACGACCTCTAGTTAGGGCATTACCTGAAATTTTTGTAATATCATGAGCTAACAACTTAAGCCCAGTGAGAATAATAAGAATAAAAAGTAAAGTTAGACCTCAAACCCGTATTCCGATTCGTGTCCAATTAATCTGACACAATCAATCCTAAAGTTCTCAAAACTCTAGGTAAATTTCATTCTATACTCTCCAAAGGATGATATTACTAACACTCGTAGTCAAATTCTCATCCATTAACTTGTTACAACATAAGTAAGAAAAATAAATAAACTTGCTTAGATATAGCATCTCGATTCTCTATCCATGATATATGTTTCCATCGATCATATGCATGAAGGTAATGAGAACATCCCGTAGGATTCGCATTTGCCCTTTATGCATGAATGAAGGTAACTTGGACTTCCCGTAGGATCCACATTCGCCCTTATGAATGAAGAAGGTAACGTGGACTTCCCGTAGGATCCAACGTTCTCCCTCCTATTCTTTCTCACTTTCTCTTCTTTTTCTATGAAGGTAATGTGGTCTATCCCGTAGGATCCATCATTCTCCCTTTCATTTCTTTCTCAGTTTCTCTTCTTTTTCTATGAAGGTAATGTGGTCTATCCCGTAGGATCCATCATTCTCCCTTTCATTTCAATGATGCGAGATGTTATGGTGCAATAGGTTATGGTGCGAGATGTTATGATATGCTCGCAAAAGTAAATAAACGTAAAGTGCGAATATTAAGTAAACAAAACAAGGTTAAAGTAAAAGACATAAAGTAAATAGATAGGAAATTCCGGAAGAACGATATGTAAATCGAACTTCGCCACAATAATAAAAAGTAAATCCTATCTTAAACGATTAATCTATTCCTTCAAGGATTCTAAACTTCCAATAAAATCTGAGGTTCTATTAACCATTCTATCTAAAAGTTTTGGATCTTTTAACTTCCAATGATCCATCCTAAGCTTCGAAATGAATATAACTTAGAACTTTCTAAGGTTCAATGTTTTCCTTGAGAACTCCTAAGTTCTCACTCAAAGAACTAGCTCCTAATCCTAAGGGCACTGGCTCACTTTCCTCTATTCTTAGATTTGAGTCTTAGTCTTAGTTTCCAATTCTACAAATCATTATACTTATTCGCTTTCTAAAATTACTTTAAATCCTAACTATTCTCACCTTTGTAAAAGAAGATTTCGCTCCTAAAACCGTTAGAGCGATCAAGCAAACGATCCAAAAACTAACTACAATTAGAATTACATCTAGCAATCAATAATTAACCAAATAACGATCAAACAACATCTAAGCGTACAAAACGACGAAAAACTCTACAAACCCCAAAAGGTAAATTTCAAACGGAAAGGGTTTCGACTGAACCTCGGTTTTCGGGTTTAGGGAAAGTTAAGTAATAGTTACCCAATAAGTTTTCCATCAACATTCAACAACAAAATTGGAAGAAGGTGAGAGTTTTGGCCAAGAACTCAAAAGCTTGAATCAATTTCCATGGAAATACTATGAAAATTTTGAGATCTAGGGCTTACCTTAGAGAGGTGGAAACGTTCTAAGAGTGGAATGGGTAGAAAGGTCTCGGCGAGAGCTTTCCAACGCATCTGAAATCACACAAAACGGCCAAGAAACTAAGTCGGGGCGACACTTTCTTCCTCTTCTCTTTTCCTCCTCTTCTTGCTCGGGTTTGGGGAGTGTAAATGAGAAGTTTTTGGTCAATGGCGTTTTAAAGAAGAAAATGGAATAGTGTTTAGATATTTTTAAGAAAATTGGAAATGACGGTTGCATTCTTTTATGACTTTTGACTTATAAATCGAAACCCGAAGTTCTTAAACTATCCCAATGGTGATTAATAATTATTAATTGGCCCGTTAATAATTATTAATACCACCATAACTTATTTAAACAAAAAAAGCAATTAAAAGGAATTAAATCGAAATAAACTACTAAATTCCAATTTACCAATTAATAAATAAATTTTAATTACTTAAATTAAAAATAAAATAAATAAATTTTTTTTATCACAAACTAACGGGATGTTACAGTCAACTCTCCTAAAAAGGGCTTTTCGTCCCCGAAAAGTAAACTTACTAAGTGAAAAGGTGAGGATACTTTGCCCGCATATCATCCTCACGCTCCCACGTAGCTTCTTCTGACACTTGGTTTCTCCAAAGGACTTTAACCAAGCGAATCGTTTGTTTCTTAACATCTTTTGTTCGAATGCTTGAATCTCGATCGGTGTCTCCTCATAAGACATACTAGCATCCAAAACTAACAGTTCATAGTCAATCACGTGGAACAGATTCACCATGTATTTTCGAAGCATCAATACATGGAAAATATTACAATCGACAGATAACGAAAGTGGTAAGCTTAAACAATAAGCTACCACTTCTACTCGATTGAGTATCTACCCTTATTCCCAACTTCCATAACACCCTTCATTGGTGCCACTTGAACTATACGAGATCCACTACTACAACTTGAACGGACTACAGCGAATCCTGCTGTCAACTTTGGTTAACCCTTAACCTTTCTCTAAACAAATGATAGACTTGCTAGTCATTTGTTACAACTTGGGTACCAAAAGTCTCTTTTCTCCAATCTCATCCAAATGAGCGGGAGAACGACACTTTCTACCACAAAGTGCCTAAACAGTGCCAAAACTCCGAGACAAAGCGAGTGTCTCGATCTGATAAAAATCTTCACTGGCACACCACAATCTATCAATCTTTCTTAGGTACAACTATACCCTAGTCTTAACTAGATAGATGATCCTTCCAAGAGTAAAGTGTGCGATTTTTCCTCAAATGGTCTACAATTACCCAAATGATATCATAATTCTTTGCCGTCTTTGGCAAACCTTGATAAAATCCATGGAAATTTTCTCCCATTTCCATTCAAGTATTCTCAAAGGTTAAGATAACTCGGTGGATCTTTAGGGCCTTGACTTGCTACTCACATACTTTACAACCTCATGTTTCATCCCAGGTCATCAATAATATTGTCTCGATTCTCGTACTTCTTTGTATTTCCTGGATGAACATAAAAGATAGAACTGTGAGCTTCCTCCAACAGTTCTTTTCAAAAGTCGATCCTGAAGGCATTCAAAGCCTCTTATGATACATCAGAGCACTATTTGTAGAGAAGGTAAAATGGCTAGGAAAAATCTGACTCAGCCTCCTAAAACTGGCCTGCAAATGAGTCTCTCCTCTCTGTGCATCAATCATCCCTTGCCTCAAAGTAGGTCTCACTATTCAACTAGCCAAACTCACAGTGACCTCGGCAATAAGAAATGCTATCTCAACTCATTCCATATCCCACCTCAATCTCAAGGGTATGACTGACAAAGCTGATGAATGAGAAGACTTTCTACTGAGCACGTCAGCCACTACATTGGCTTTCCAAGGATGATACTGAATGTCACAGTCATAATCCTTAACGAGCTCTAACCATCTCCGCTGTCTCATATTCAATTCCTTCTGAGTGAAGAAATACTTGAGACTCTCATGGTCAGTAAATATCAGGATCTTCTCACCATACAAATAATGCCTCCAAAATTTCAATGCATGAACAACAGCTGCCAACTCTAAATTATGAGTAGGATACTTCTTCTCATGCTCTTTCAACTGATGGGAAGCATAAGCTATAACGTTCCCATGTTGCATCAAAACACATTCCAAACCTCTGTGGGAAGCATCTGTGTACACAGTCAAACCACCAGTTCTGTCAGGCAACACTAGAACAGGTGCTGTCATAAGCCTCCTCTTGAGCTCCTCAAAGCTCCTCTCACAATCCTCTGACCATACAAAATCAACTCCCTTTCGAGTCAAACATGTCAAAGCTGAAGCAACTTTGGAGAAATCTTGCACAAACCGTCTATAATAGCCGGCAAGTCCTAGAAAACTGTGAATATCAGCCACACTAGTCAGTCTAGGCCAGTTATTAACTGCCTCAATCTTAGTGGGATCAATTGACACTCCTCTAATCGAGACTACATGGCCTAAAAATGCCACTTCCCTCAGCCAAAACTCACGCTTTGAGAACTTGGCATACAATTTCTGATCTCGTAGTACCATCAAAACTTTCCATAAGTGCATAGCATGCAACTCCTCTGTCTTGAAATAAACCAAGATATCATCAATGAATATAATCACAAAAGAATCAATGAACCTTCTGAACACCATGTGCATAAGGTCCATAAAAGCTTCAGGCGCGTTGGTCAAGCCAAAAGACATAACTACAAACTCATAATGTCCATAACGCGTCCTGAATGCAGTCTTGGGAATATCCTCATCCCGAATCCTCAACTAATGATAGCCAGATCTCAAATCTATCTTCGAAAAGAGAGTGGCTCCCTTCAACTGATCAAACAAGGCTTCTATTCTGGGCAAAGGATATTTGTTTTTCACAGTAACACGGTTCAACTCTCTATAATCGATACATAATTGCATAGAGCCATCTTTCTTCTTCACAAACAACACCGAGGCTCCCCACGGTAAAACTCTTAGGCGTATAAACCCCAAGTCTAAAAGTCCCTGTAACTGGCTCTGGAGTTCTTTCAACTCAGCTGGTGCCATACAATAAGGTGCTTTGGACAATGGAGTTTTCCCAGGAGCAACCTCAATCTGAAAAATCTATCTCTCTTACTGGTTGCAAACCGAGTAACTCGGTAGGGAAAACATTAACGAAATCCCTCTCTACTAGCACAGAACTCAAGCTAGTCTTCGGTACAGAAGTATCGACAACACTAGCTATATAACCCAAGGCTCCATCACTTATAAGCATTCTAGCTTCTAACATAGATATCAAGGTGGGTGTTACTCGGCTACTGGACCCACGAAAACATAAGCTAGTCCCACATGGACTCATAAAATCAACAACTTTCTCCGTACAATCAATGGTGGCTCGATTAGCTGATAGCCAATCCATACCCAATATCACATCAAAATCAGACATATGTATAACAATCAAAGTAAGATGGAAACATTTACTCATAATACATATGTCATAAGTGCCATACGCACTATTATCATAATAAACTTCCCCACTGGGGTAAAAGCACACATCTCAAAACTCAACAGTCTCGACTCAAGAGATGCCAACTCATCATAACAAGATAAAATAAAAGAGTGGTTGGCTCCAGAATTAAACAGAATAAAAGCCAAACGGCCTGAGAATAACAAAGTATAAAACACTACCATACCGGCAGCTTTTCCTAATAATCCTGACCTTGCTACTATGTTGTGATGGTTAAGTCTTATACGCCCTACAAAAGTGGTGTGATTCCAAGTTGATCACAACATAGCATCTTGATGGAAGTGTACATTTCCTAAATGGAAACGAGCACAACTATTGTAGTAAGGATGATCCTATCCTTGTACTTTTGGCTATCCATGTTGAGCTCCACCTCGAACCTGTTGTTGTTGTTGCTGCTGCTGCTAATGTTGTTGCTTCTACGGTGTCCCTTGACTCGCATCGTCATCTTTTGTCTTCTGCTCCTGAGAGGAAATTGGTCTGTAGTAGCTAGTTTTCTTTTCCTTTCATAATATGCAAAATCCAAGATAAGGATAACTCTTAAGCTTCCTTATTCAATCTTGAATGAACTCTACTTCAGAGATCATTTCCTTTCTTACAAAGCAAAACTGGTGTCTGTCAAACACCTTAGTCCAATAACATTCTATCCTTCCAACATAGGATTCACTTTAGAGTCTATCTTGAAAAGACTCAGTAGGTCCAAACTACGACCTACAAGTTTCTCAAAGTTCACCGTCCAATTAGATGGTCAAACACCATGTGAATAGAAATTCACCAACCATCACATTGCCTTAAAAGTCACCGCTATCACGGTCCAACAACATTTCTTCTAGATTTCAATCAAATACCAACACTCAACTTAGTGTTAGTCAATCTTGACAATTTACTGAATATGGATCTTCATTACTCGACCTCGAGTATTTCCAATTCAGATTGTTACACCATAGTGTAATAGTGACCAAACTAGGCCATTCACCAATTAACATGGTTGTTAATGGTCCTCATTGAGACTCATCACGTAGAGTTCTTACTTCCTCTTTTTGAGTGGCAACTCACTTTCCTTTTAGCACAACCATACCACAAGGATTTACCACTTACCATAATTCAGCTTTCTCAACTCAAACCAGGAACTTGTCCATTGAGTTAAATCTAGGTTACTGGACTCGAGCCAGACCGATTTCTTTTCAACAATTTCTCACCTCAAACAGGTGTTTCATCTCTTAATACTGGGCTCCAAACAAACATGTCCCCTTTTTACACATAAATATCCACACACATCTACTAAGACCATTACTTAGCAATTGTATGACAATAACACTTTAATCAGCTTTAAGAATCAAACGATTTATCTCTCGGAGTATCTCATCTCCTTTACTTTGACATTATGTCAATACTCTTAACAAAGTGTATAACCTCCAAACTGCACGGGGTCATTCACCTTCTCGATACCCTTACCCAAATCTCAAAATGGGTCAAATAAACATAACCACATAGTGGTTTTACAAGGATGTGAAATATCACAAACATCATTAACTTCTAACAATATTCTCATAACTCTTCTAATATCAAAGAAATAAAGCATGAGAATAGAAGTTATAGGCATACCTGGTGCTGCTGATCTCAGATGATGACTTGAGAATGGACTTAAAACAAAAAAAAACAAACATGCATCGCATGTAGTCTACAGAACCCTAAGGCTCTGATACCAACTGTGACGACCCGTCACTTTTAAATAATTTAAATTAGAAAACACAGCGAAGTCTTTATATTTTAAGAAAAATGGCGTGGTTATGTTTGAAAATTGGCTAGCCAAAACCTGTTTACATCTTAATTTCAAAATCTAAAATACACAAGGAACATTAAGTTCCTATCCAGGAGTTCAAAATGATTTAAAATCATAAAAGAAAAAACAAAAGCTCTTAAGAGCTATATACAATTGTACAAATCCCAAAATGGGTAAAATTCAGAAACTCAGTCCATGGACTTTTACATAACACCTAGTCCATCTCGAGATCATCATCCCTTGATCATGCAGCACCATCTCCTTTCCAACGACCTCTAGTTAGGGCATTACCTAAAAATTTTGTAATATCATGAGCTAACAACTTAAGCCTAGTGAGAATAATAAGAATAAAAAGTAAAGTTAGACCTCAAACCCGTATTCCGATTCGTGTCCAATTAATCTGACACAATCAATCCTAAAGTTCTCAAAACTCTAGGTAAATTTCATTCTATACTCTCCAAAGGATGATATTACTAACACTCGTAGTCAAATTCTCATCTATTAACTTGTTACAACATAAGTAAGAAAAATAAATAAACTTGCTTAGATATAGCATCTCGATTCTCTATCCATGATATATGTTTCCATCGATCATATGCATGAAGGTAATGAGAACATCCCGTAGGATTCGCATTCGCCCTTTATGCATGAATGAAGGTAACTTGGACTTCTCGTAGGATCCACATTCGCCCTTATGAATGAAGAAGGTAATGTGGACTTCCCGTAGGATCCAACGTTCTCCCTCCTATTCTTTCTCACTTTCTCTTCTTTTTCTATGAAGGTAATGTGGTCTATCCCGTAGGATCCATCATTCTCCCTTTCATTTCTTTCTCAGTTTCTCTTCTTTTTCTATGAAGGTAATGTGGTCTATCCCATAGGATCCATCATTCTCCCTTTCATTTCAATGATGCGAGATGTTATGGTGCAATAGGTTATGGTGCGAGATGTTATGATATGCTCGCAAAAGTAAATAAACGTAAAGTGCGAATATTAAGTAAACAAAACAAGGTTAGAGTAAAAGACATAAAGTAAATAGATAGGAAATTCCGGAAGAACGATATATAAATCGAACTCCGCCACAATAATAAAAAGTAAATCCTATCTTAAATGATTAATCTATTCCTTCATGGATTCTAAACTTCCAATAAAATCTAAAAGTTTTGTATCTTTTAACATCCAATGATCCATCCTAAGCTTCGAAACGAATCTAACTTAGAACTTTCTAAGGTTCAATGTTTTCCTCGAGAACTTCTAAGTTCTCACTCAAAGATCTAGCTCCTAATCCTAAGGGCACTAGCTCACTTTCCTCTATTCATAGATTTGAGTCTTAGTCCTAGTTTCCAATTCTACAAATCATTATATTTATTCGCTTTCTAAAATTACTTTAAATCCTAACTATTCTCACCTTTGTAAAAGAAGATTTCGCTCCTAAAACCGTTAGACCGATCAAGCGAACGATCCAAAAAATACCTACAATTAGAATTACATCTAGCAATCAATAATTAACCAAATAACGATCAAACATCATCTAAGCGTACAAAACGACGAAAAACTCTACAAACCCCAAAAGTAATTTTCAAACGGAAAGGGTTTCGACTGAAACTCAGTTTTAGGGTTTAGGGAAAGTTAAGTAATAGTTACCCAATAAGTTTTCCATCAACATTCAACAACAAAATTGGAATGGGATGAGAGTTTTGGCCAAGAACTCAAAAGCTTGAATCAATTTCCATGGAAATACTATGAAAATTTCGAGATCTAGGGCTTACCTTAGATCATTTATGAAATTTCACTTAAATCAAATAAACAATTATTAAAACGACAACTCCGGAGTTACAATCTTTAAAACAAAATGAATTAGCTAATTGTGTTCTCAAATAACAAAATGTTTTAAGACTAACACGAGTCTCAAATCTCATAAAACAAAATATAGACAATAAAATTCAAATACTTTATTCACTATCTCAATGAAAATAAAAGACGTGTTTGGCTAGCCACCATGACATGAACCCTCATCTTTTGCACTTCATCAACCGCCACCTCTTGGTCCATTGTTACCTGAAAAAAAAAAAACAACAGATAGCACTGTAAGGCTAAAGCCAGTGAGAAAATGACTTAATCAAAGATGAAGTCTTAAATAGTCTCTAACAATTCAAACCAAGTCCTAAGCACTCAAACACTCTCCAATAACATCTAAGGCACAAAATCACTTAAAACTTCAAGTCTCACTCGCTTACATGAATAGGCAATTCTCGCTAATTCCAGATTTAAACTTATAATCAATCAGAGGAAATTCGAATCTAAAAATTTCAATTTTCGTCAAAAAACCCTAAACTAGTTCTAACCGAAAAAGTTAATTCTCTCAATAGATATTTCTTATGATTCCAATATCAAAACTCATCTTAAACTCCATAATTTCTAGAATTAACATTCATCTCAATCAGAATCAATTCGATGTAAAGAAAACTCACTTTTACAGAGAATTGACTATTTTAGCTCTAACCGAAAATCTAATTTTTCTTAAATTAAAAACAATATCTTTGATGGTTCAAATTCATCCAAACATTCCAGAATATCATGATTAAATATAATGAAATGAATAAACTACGGTAAGAGCCTTAGATTTCTCTAAAACCCCACCGTTGACTAAACCGTTAACTCACCTTGTCTTTGCTAAAATTCCAAATTCCAAGCTAGTTTCCACCACCAATCAGACCTAAAATAAGGGTCCTAAACATTTAATTTACATGCTAAAACAGTACCAAAAGGGGTTAAAAATATTGGGGTTCAACGGCTCGAAGATCGGGAAAAAGACAAACGACGAACTGCCGCTGTTTGAAGGAGATAGCAAGCTACGACATTGCTGTCTTTTTCCGTGGCTAAATCTTACACGGAATTTTTTTATTTTATTTTTTTTATTTATTTAATTATTATTATTTGATGTAAAGCACTTAATTTATTTATAGAATTTATTAATTTAAATTTTAGATTTAATTTAGAATTTACGAGTTTATTTCATTCGTAAATTCTATTAATCGTTTTATTAGCTTAAATTAGTTTTGGTCGTATTAATAATTATTAACGGGCCAATTAATAATTATTAATCACCATTGGGCTAGTTTAAGAACTTCAGGTTTCGATTTATAAGCTAAAATTCATTAAAGGGATGTAACCGTAGTTTCCGAATTCTTAAATATCTAAACACTATTTGTACTTCTTTTTTAAATATCAAGCTTGACCATAGTTGACCACAATATTCTAATCTTTCTCTCTTCAAGCCGTGGAACTCCTCATCCATGGATGAGAAGAAAATTTCTTGGCTTTTCTTCGATTCTCGACCGTTCTCGATGATTTCAGTTGCGTTGGATTGCTAGGGACGAGGGCTATCTATCCCACCTAATCTTGTGCCATTTCTCCTTCCCTAAGGAAAACCCTAAAAAGTGAGTTTTCAAAACTTTTTACATGGTTTTATTCGTTTTTTTATTATAAATGAGTTTTGAAGTTGAAATCACGTATTTCTATCAAGGAATTTAATGATTTTGAGCCCGGATTGTCGAAAAACACTATTCATCTGAAATCACTATTCACCCGAAAACACTATTCATCCAAATAACTATTCACCCGAAAATCATACTTTTTTCTTATTAGATTTGAATTATAATTCATTGATCGATTGATGAATTATAGGTGTCGGGTGTACGTTGACGTCTCGTTGGACCATTGGATTATACTTTGACTTGCTACGGTGAGAATAAATAGAATTTAAAGTAGCTTTAGAAACCGAATAAGTTGAACAATTTGTAGAATCGGAAGTTGAGATTAAGATTCGAATCGAAAGGATTAAAGTAAATGAGTTAACATACTTGGGCTTGGAAGTTCGATCTAAAAGATAAGAGCTACTTTTATTAAAGTATCGGAAGTTCGATCTACTTAATGTTCTTCCGGAATTCCTATCTATTTACTTTATGCATAAGGACATCTATGATCCATTTACCTTATGCACTTTACTTTATGTCCTCTACTTTATGCCCTTTCGATTATGCTGAATGTTTATATTTACTTTACTTGCACTCGAAAGCATAAATCATATCATATCATATTGCATTATCGTATTTGGGAGGAATAATGAGGCAATGCATAGACTGAGTGTGCTTGCATTGTCTGGTATTATTCGTTTTATATTTCCGTAGATGTACATGAGGAATGCTAAAGGACTGCGGGACTTTGCATGATCGGAGGAGATGGATAATGGGATACTGATGGAACTATGCGAGTTCACATTATCTGGTATTATCCATAATTACTATGATACATATACGAAGATACAGAGTGAATGAACTGACCTACGGGAGCTTCATTACCTGTATTCGGTGAGTGAGATAATGAGGTGAATGAACTGACCTACGGGAGCTTTATTACCTGACATTATTCACTAGAGATGGGAAGATATTATAGAAAAGACCTTGTATATTTTATTTGGGAAAGTGATTTTAATGAGGTGAATGAACTGACCTACGGGAGCTTCATTACCTGTCATTATTCACTAGAGATGGAATACTATTATTGAAAGGACTTTGAATATTTTATTTTGGAAAGCGAGATAATGAGGTGAATGAACTGACCTACGGGAGCTTCATTACCTGACATTATTCGCATGTGATAGTTATATTGATGTAAAGGTTATATGTCCTTTACACTTGTTTATTGAATTAATGAATAATGATTAGACTACGTGTACTAATATTATCATCATTAATCGAAATTTGTGATTGTTGAATATGTTAAGTCCGAGTGAGCTTAACATTAATATATTAAAAATAACGAAAAGTAAACTTTTGATAGCCGAATGCTATAGGAAAAGAAACAAGATTGAATTGATAATGAGAGTGTAACGTCCCGTTATTTTGTGATAAAAAAAATTATTTATTTTATTTTAATGTAAGTAATTAAAGTTTATTTATTTATTAGTAAATTAGAATTTAGTGGTTTATTTCATTTTAAATCATTTTAATGGCTTTATTTATTTAAATACGTTTTAATGGTATTAATAATTATTGACGGGCCAATTAATAATTATTAATCACCATTGGGATAGTTTGCGATGTTCGAGATTAGTTTTTAAGCCAAAAGTCATAAAAGGACGTAACCGTCATTTCCAAATGTCCAAAATATCTAAAAACACTGTTGGTCATCTTCTTTAAAATCACCATTGACTCAAATTTGACCAAAACACTCTCATTTTTCCTTCCTCCTTGCCGTGAGTCCAAGAGAGCAAAAGGGGAAATTTGGTTTTTGTTCGTTTCTTGCCCGATCGACTTGATTCTGGGTCCTTTGGAAAGGTATCGGTCATACGAATCATTTCCACCTAGCTATTGTCCGTTTCTCTCGAGATACAAGGAGTTCTCGGTAAGTAAAACTTGAAACCCTAAGCTCCAAATAGTGTTTTAATGGAGTTTTCTTTGAATTCTTTCGATTTCTTGCCGTGAAACTCAGTGTTTGTAAATTCGGGAGTAGTTTTAAGTGTTTTTGGAAACTATCCCTTAACCCTAAAACCGAGTTTCAGTCGAAACCCTTTCCGTTTGAATTTTACCCTTTTGGGTTTGATTTTGGGTTAGAATTTATTGAAATGATGTTTATTTAAATTCAATTCGGGAAAGGGCTTATTGTTCAAAAACCCTAATTATCGATACCCATTGAAATCGGGAATATCGAATTTGCTTAAAACCAACTCAAAACACTTTTAGATTGCCTAAAAGCCGGAAAACCAAACCCGAGGCCTATTTTCCTTGTGATGGCCGAGAGCCTCTTGTGGGGTTTTGTTGGGTTTTTCGTCGTTTTGTATGTTTGGTTGTTGTTTGATCGATAGTTGGTAAATTATTGATTTTGAGTTATAATTCTAATTGTAGGTGTTTTTGAACCGCTTGATTGATCGCTCTACCGGACTTAGGAGCGAAGTTATCTCTCTTTAAGGTGAGAATAGTTAGTATTTAAAGTAACTATAGAAAGCAAATAAGTGTGAAGGTTTGTAGAGTTTGAAACTAAGATTAGAATCCGAATCTAAGATTAGAGGGTTGTGAGTTAGTGCCCTTAGGAGTAGAAGTTGATCCTTTAAGTGAGAACTTAGGAGTTCTCAAGGATAGTATTGAATCTTAGAAGATTCTAAGTTAGATTCAATCCGAAACTAAGATTGGATTATTGGAAGTTTAGAATCCTTGAAGGTATAGGTTAATCGTTTAAGTTATGATTCTACTTTTATTATTGATACCGGAGTTCGATTGACATATCGTTCGTCCGAAGTTTACTATTTATTTACTTTATGCCCTTTCACTTCATGCTTGTTTCAGCTACTTTAATATTGTACTTTACGTTTATTTACTTTTGCGAGCATATCACAACATCTCGCACCATAACATATTGCACCATAACATCTCGCATTATGAAAAGAAGGAAAGACTGTTGGACCCTTCGGGGAATGTCCGCATCGCCTTCAGAGAGAGAAAGAAAAGAAGGAAAGAATGTTGGACCCTTCGGGGAATGTCCGCATCGCCTTCAGAGAAAAAGAAAATAAAGAGAGAAAAGAAAAGGAGGGAAGAATGTTGGACCCTTCGGGGGATGTCCGCATCACCTTCTTCATTCATGCATGCATAAAGGGCGAATGCGTATCCTACGGGATGTTCTCATTACCTTCATGCATATGATCGATAAGAAAGAGAATCGAGATGTTATATTTTATGCAAAGTCATTTACTTTTATCATTTTATGTCTTAACGAGTTAATAGAGGAGATTTGACTATAAGTGTTAGTAGTATCATCCTTTGAGAGTATAGAATGAATTACCTAGAGTTTGGAGAACTTTAGGAGAGAATTGTGTCAGATTACTTGGACACAAATTGAAATGCGAATTTGAGGTCTATCTTTACTTTTTATGCTTATTATTCTCACTGGGCTTAAGTTGTTAGCTCATGATATTACAAAAATTTCAGGTAATGCCCTGGCTAGAGGCCGTGAAAGGGGAGATGGTGCTGCGTGATCGAGGGATGCTGACCTCGAGATGGTATCGTTGTTGTAAAGTATATGTAAATATTTTTGTGAATTTCAAGACTTTGATGTTGTATTTAGCTCATAAGAGCTTTTGATGTGGTTTTTATGATATGAAATATTTGAACTCTTGATTTGGGACTTAAAGTCCATGTGAATTTATTAGATTGAAAAATTAGGATGTAAACAGGTTTTCGGCATGCCAACTTTCAAACAAAACCACGCAAAATTTTCTAAAAATAAAAGACTTCCGCTGTTTTCTCTGAATTTAATTTATTTAAAAGTGACGGGTCGTCACAGAGAGAATACAAGGTTGTATTGAACCTTGTATATTTATTTAGTGATATATGTAAGAGAACTATTTTCTCAACAAATTGTAGTTCCACGATTATTGAAGTATTGGTAAGAAAAAGTGGTACACTTGATATAAACTCTTTGAATGGTTTGATAGCAAAGAGTAAGTATGTTCTTGGACACGAATCCGGATACGGGTTTGGGGTCTAACTTTACTTTTTATTTTGTTTATTCTCACTGGGCTTAAGTTGTTAGCTCATGATATTACAAACATTTCAGGTAATGTTTGGGGTCGTGGGAGAGGAGCTGGTGCGCGCTTGATCGAGAGGATGATGACACAGAGATGGACTAGATACTTGTAAAAGACCATGGTCTCATTTTGTTACGTTGTGTCTTTTGAAATGTAAATTGTATATAGCTCTTAAGAGCTTTTCGTCTTTACTTTTATGTTTATAACTCTTTTGAACTCCTGGATAGGAACTTAATGTTCCTTGTGTTTTTAGATTTCAGAATTTAAGATGTAAACAGGTTTTGGCTAGCCAACTTTCAAACATAACCACGCCATTTTTCTTAAAATATAAAGACTTCTGCTGTGTTTTATATTTAAAATATTTAAAAGTGTCTAGTCGTCACACGGTATAAGGTAGTTGTGATACTCCGAGATACCACTTATTTGATACTTAATGTTTGATTGAGGTTGGATTGCTCCATAGTTGCTAAAGTAGATGTACTAGTTGAACACGTGGCTAACAATTTATGTGTAAAAGAAGCGTGGTTGTGTTTAGATTCCGTGTTTAAGAGAAGGGATACCTAATTCAGTAGAATGTTTGTGGAAAAGTAATCGGTCTGACTTGAGTCCAGTGACCTAGATTCAGTTTAAGGGACAAGTATCTAGTTGGAGATAAGAAAAAAGTTGAATTATTATTATTTATGATAATTCATTTTGTTATTGTGGTGTTAAATTGAAAGAGTGTTTCCATTTAAGAGAAGAAATTGGGACATTTCGTGATGGGTTTGATGAGGACCATTAACAACTATGTTATTTGGACAATGACCTAATCTTTTAGCTATTACACTATGGGTGTACCAATTTGAGTTTGAAAGACTTCATATTGAGTTATCTAGATTCAACCTTGGTAAATGTCAAGGTACACTAACACTAAGGTTGAGTGTTTGTATATAATTGAGATATAGGGAAATGTTGTCAAACCGTGCTATTAGTGACTTTATGAGGTAATGTGGTAGTTTGGTGAACTTCAAATCACATTGTGTTTGACCATCAAATTGGGATCGTGGAATTTGAGAATTCTTAAGTCATATTTTGAACTTAATGATTCTTTTCAAGGTTCACCCTTAAGGTGAATCCAATGTTGGAAGAATTAGGACGTTATTGTATTAGGATGCTTAAGAGACACTCGTTTACTTTGTAATAAAAGAAATTATATGTGAAGTTAAGTTGATTCAAGAATTGGACGAGTAAGCCTAAGAGATTTGGTCTTATTGGGTGACAAATTGAATATTAAGAAGATGATTTTTCAAGGACAACTTTTAGGATATATTATGGACACTATTAGAGAGGATGTTGGATACCATATTTGTTTTCTCTTTATAACTTGGATTAGAAGGTTGGGTAGCATAGAGTATAATCTCAGAGTAGAGATTACAACCATGTTCGATGTAGCGAGAAAAGCAATAGCTTATGCTCTCCATCAGTGGAAGTTAAAGAAGAGAATTGTGATTGTTTTCATACTTATAATAAGGACTTGAGGTGCTTCTTCACATGGGAAGAGTCGAATCCGAGTAAACAATAATAACTAGAGTTAGTGAAGTGGTATTTTATTCGACGCCACTATTGTAAGACTAGAGTAGAGAGCCATGCTTTAGCAAAAAGTCATCTCGCTTTTTGGAAATGGTTAGTGTTCAGTATAAGTTATGGAAAGACCTGGAACGAGATTAGAATCTCAAGGAGACAAAATAATTGGTTAGTTAAAGGATTGGTCACCTCGTAAGAGACTTCTCAAAGCACGACAAATCGATAATGATGGGAAGAAGGGTTGTACGGAAGTTGTAAGGTAGTTTGGAAAATGATATTATGTTGTGTAACGTCCCGTTATTTTTTAAGTGAAATTTTTTATTTATTGATTTATTTATTTTAATTAAAGTATTTAGTTTAATTTTAGTTTTAGTAATTTAGAATTTAGTAGTTAATTTCGTTCATAAATCTTTTTAATCGTTTTATTACCTTAAATTAGTTTTGGTCGTATGAATAATTATTAACGGGCCAATTAATAATTATTAATCACCATTTGGCTAGTTTAATAGCTTCGGGTTTCATTTTATAAGCTAAAATCACTTAAAGGGACGTATTCATAATTTCTGATTTCTTAAAAATTTCTAATTACTATACATCTTTCTCTTTAAATTTTCCTAAAGCCAAAAACAATTCATTTTGCTCCTCATCTTTTCTCTCCATGGACGCCACTTCCAAGCTCTATGAGCTCTTGGGTTTTCGTCAATTCTCGACCGATTTCGATGATTTCTGTTGCGTTGGATTACTTGGGACGTGGACTTTCATTCCAACCTAGCCTTGTGGCGTTTCCCGTTCTCTAAAAGAAGCCCTAAAAAGTGAGTTTTTAAAACTTTTCCTATGGATTTCTTTATTTTTGTTTATAAATGAGTTTTGAAGTTGAAATCATGTGTTTCCATCAAGAAATTTGACGATTTTGAGCTCGGATTTTTGAAAAACACTATTCACCCGAAAACACTATTAATCCAAAAATCACTTTTTCTCATTTTTATTATGGTTTATCAATTTTATTCGATTGGTGTTATTGTAGGTGTTGGTAATCGTACGAGAGGTAATTTGTTCGGCACTTAGGAAGTTCGATTTCTTGGCTAAGGTGAGTTTAAAATGGAAGTCAGTAATTTTATGAATTAAGTTTCATTACGATTTTGTTGATCGAGGTTAAGTGACAAAACAATCTCCTAGGAGTAAATACTTATTTGGTTGGTGACTTTGAACTCGGAAGTGAGTTTGAGTGACTTTGGAGCTTTTTAATGGTTTTGGGTGAAAAAGTAAGTTAGAGAACGTTATGGAAGTCGTGTAAGATTATGGAAAGTTTTAGAATAAATTTAGGCGTTTAAGATACTTTGAGTAGTTTTTGTAAAGACTCGAATTTTCTCAAATCTTTAAATCATAAGCAAACAGCGGAAGACTAGATTTTTAAAAAAATTGGCGTGGATCCATTTAAAATACGAACTCCCTAAACCTGTTTACATGAGCCCAAATCAGAGAATTTAAAACAACAGGAATTCATACTCCAGTTTATACCCAAATCAGAGAAAATAAACTCGAAAATATGTACAACAGATCTTAGGCTCTCGTGAGCCACAAAATACAAATTTAAAGACATCAATATCTGAAGTTTTATATATAGCATTCGTAGAATGCTCCAAAATATGCCTTTTTAGTCCAAGTCTCAAAGTCATTCACTCGTGATCAAGCAACACCACCTCCACGACCTCGCCCTCTCACACGAGTATTACCTGAAAAAGTTTAAGTGTAGCAACATTAGCATAAAAATGCTAGTGAGAATAAGATGGATGCAAGCACTTCTATGGACCGAATTCCATATCGGAAAATGTGTTCAAATTCCTATCGTGCTCTTTATTACCCATTCTATACTCCCAAGTACTTTGCATAATAAAAATCAATCCCATTCCACTATATCGTAACTTCGAAAAATAAACATTAAACTCGTAAATAAAGTACTAAAACAACTAATTAGTACTAAGGCATAACAAAGTAAATAATAATGTAAATTTCCATTCTCATTGTGACCACTTTATCACATTTCACATTTCAAACTGTGACCACATTGTCACCATTCACATACCTCACCGTGGCCACATTGTCACCAATCACATACCACACCGTGACCACATTGTCACCAATCACATTACCACGTCGTGACCACATTGTCACCAATCATAATATTACCACTCATGACGACATTGTCACCAATCATATTACCACGTCGTGACCACATTATCACCAATCACATACCACGCCACACATACTACTCCCCTTTGGTAGTACTAATTAGCGAATCCCATCACTATAATTATCAAACTAGCTCAAATCCACAAGATGATTTCTCCCAAGTTCCCTTTAACTATCTTATAACCACTCAAATCAATGGATTAATCTAATACTCTTTTCCAATTTCCGGAAACATAATCCTCCTTGAGAATACAACTTAATCCACAATTAAACAACTCACTTTAAACACAAAAAAAAGTTTACTAATTTCTTTCCTTATGCACTTTCCTTATCTCCCAACTATATCCAATCTTGGATAAGCTCTAAAATCTAATAACCCTCTTAACCCTGATCAAACATGATCATCATGCAACCCGAAAACATAAAAGTAATCACAACCATTTTAAACTCACCTTAGATTTGAAGTTGAGTATCCAAGGAATCGAAGTCGAATCCACGCGACAATTACAAACCTACAATTCACCAATTGAACTTCAATTTACAATTCATAACTAATAAGAGAACAAGTGTGATTTTTGGGTGAATAGTGATTTCAGATGAATAGTGTTTTTCGAAAATCCGGGCTCAAAATCGTCAAATTCCTTGATAGAAATACGTGATTTTAACTTCAAAACTCATTTATAATAAAAAACGAACAAAACCATATAAAAAGTTTTGAAAACTCACTTTTTAGGGCTTCCCTTAGAGAACGAGAAACGGTATAAGGGTAGGTGGGATAGATAGCCCTCATCCCGAGCAATCCAACGCAACCGAAAACACGACGATCAGCCGAGAAACAAAGAAAGGCCAAGAGAAAAACCCCTCCCACCATTGATGGTGAAGCTCTTGGCCAAGGAAGAAGAAAAGATGAAGAAAAATTGATGACTTTGGTCTACTTTGTCTTATTTAAAGAGATAATGAATAGTGTTAGGAGATTTTAAGAAACTTGGAAATGACGCATACGTCCTTTATTTGCCTTAAGCTTTTAAAACGAAACCCGAAGTACTTAAACTAGCCTAATGGTGATTAATAATTATCAATTGGCCCATTAATAATTATTAATACAACCGAAACTAATTTAGGTTAATTAAGAAATTAAAAAAGTTTTCGAACGAATTTGACTACTAAATTCTAAATATCTAATTCTAAAATTAACTTTAATACTTTAATTCAATAAATAAATAAATAATAAAAAAAATTCACCTCAAAATAACAGGACGTTACAGTTTTAGACCAAAGTAGCTTAGAAGTTATGCTTGGAAGTATTAAAGGTTATGGAGATTTGGAGATAAAGTTGGGAATTGAAATTACTTTAGGTAGTTTTGACTAAATTAAAGTAGAGGAAATGCTTGGAAATTATACTTGTGATTTAAGGTGATTTATTGTCATTCGTGACATGGTAATGTTAAACCTTGATTTTACTTACTTTGGGAAATTATAAGACCTCATGGAACTTGGCATCAGTGATGATAATGGTTAGGGTTTTATATGATCTTATTACCTTGTGTAAGTAATAAGGATTGTGTTTTAAATGTGGTAATATGTGGTAATACGAGATTTGGTAGTATGTGATCTTTGGTGTGGTAATAAAGTAAGATAAAGATTCGATTGATGTTGATTGTGGTAGTACCGTGGAGTATGGAATCCTAATGATAGTACAATTGATGTACTCAAGACTTTTGGTAAGAGGCAACACTTTAATAAGTACGAAAGATAAGCATGTTATTGAATGTAACTGTAGAATGATTGTATTGTTTGTTAGTTGTTTGTGTAAAGTTTCTCATGAAATGAACCGATTTATGTTATTTGAGATATACTGATCCCATAGGTGAAACATACTATGGCATAGGTATACGAGTTGAGATATACTATATTGATCCCATAGGTGAAATAGACTATGGCGTAGGTATACGAGCTATTATACACTATCCCTTCCATAAAGTCTTGTGCTTAATTCACTATAAAATTTTGACATGATGGTTCCATTGGAAGTTGAATCTATGATCAAACGACTGCTTGCATCTAAACCCTTGTAAAAAGCTTCTATCTGTAGCCACTTTGGCATCTCATATTGAGGACAGTGTCGTATCATCTCTTTCCATCATTCCCACACATCAGCTAATGGTTCATGATTGTGCTGTACAAAGTTTTGCAGATCTGTCCGAATCTGAGATGCTTTGCTTGGAGGGAAGTATTTAGTAAGAAAATTTTTAACCATATTAGGCCAGCAATAGATCGAATCAAAATCAATTGATAGTAACCATAAGCTTGCTTTTCCTTTTAATGAGTATTGGAACAAAGATAATCGTAAAACTTCATCTGATACTCTTGGCATTTTAAAAGAGTTGCAAAGTTGCAAGTACACTCTAATATGATTGTGGGAGTCTTCATGACTCCCTCCTCCAAACTAACCAATCGAGTTAAGCATGGAGAGCATAACTGGCTTGAACTAAAATCTATCCATCTTTATCTCTGGTCTTGCTATGGTGGGTCCCAAGCCTTCTAAATTTAGGCGAGCAAAATCTCTCATCACTCTATGTATATCTTCAATGTATTGTACTGCCTGAAGATCATCTTCTATGTTCTTGGCTGCCTCATGCATCCCCACTCGAGCAACAAGTGGTTGTTGATCCATGGCAACTCCAATTCGTGCCTAATTGTTTAATCTCTGTCTGCGAAAAGTTCTCTCAATTTATGGATCGTATGGAAATTCTTCTCCTTCAGAATTACTACTTCCTACAACACTCATAAAATTGGTCAAATAACAACAAAAGTAATTATACAATGAAACAATTAATTACTTCAATCTCCCTCAATTTCTAAAAACGAAAAGTATGCACCATCCCCGGCAACAGCACCAAAAACTTGTTGGTGAGAACGATGATTAAACTAGGTGGTGAAAGGTGGCATGCAAGTGCACATGGTCAACAAGTAATAGTAGTGGTAAGTGAGTGTCATATCCCATGAGGATGGTTGGATTTAAACGAATTTAGAATATAAGGGTGATTGCCGCTACAGACTTAATTAAATAATAGCACTAGGAGTTGTGATGCACAAAGTAAACAGATCAACACTAGGTGTAGATCGAAGGATTGAAGTGTGATGATGTGTTAGGAATCTAGATAGACTGTTATCAACAAGTAGTGAGCTTGCCACGAGACTTTAATTATAGATGGACTTACGAGACAATAATTGCATAGGAAAACAAAAGAAAGAATGAATTTCCTCAAACACATTCTAACGCATCATCCGACCCTAGATTTTACCTCTAAAACCTTGGATGAATTATACTTCTTCTGAACTTATAAGCATCATTTTCTATTCTTCTTAACTGTTCCCTTATTTCTAAGTTACAGATAAGACAAATAAGTAATATCTTATTCTAAGTTGCCATACAAAGAATCTTTCAATAGTTGCATGTATCTCTACTTTCATAAAGGTTTAAATAAGGATATGATCATAAAGAATATTACACCATAATCTCCATACATATACGAGTCTCAAAATATTATCTTGTGTCTATCCATCTCCACTAACACTTCATCACAAGAGGGTTTTAGCCTCTCATGGCTATCAACGGCATGAAAATAAAAGTGTTCCTCAAACCAGAATTCATGCTTGAATATAAAATGGAAATGATAAATATTGAACTAGCTAATACAAAATAACTTCACATCGTAAACGCCTTCTTGTTTGTTGCTCTTCTCCTGCTTTCTGTCTCCCATTCTTTCTTTTTCTCCTTTTTTATATCCCTTCGATTTTGTCTTCGCTTTGCCACTTTCACTTTTTCCCTCCAAAAAAGTAGCTAGTAAAGTGTATCGGGATGCACGTGTGACTAGAAAACTCTAGCATGAAGTGATTGCTGCTTGTCCCATCGAACAGCTAATCGACGAGGGTAATATCTCTTTGTCCTGTGAGTGTCTTGCTTCAGCAGCATCATAATGTGCTCTTCTTTGTGTTTTGCTCTGCAACAGTAAAGAATTTTCAAGAGCACCCACTAGAAACTATGCTCGCAAGGGCTATATTAAAATGCTCAGAAAGTAATCAAATAACGAGAGAAAAATTGATTGCAAAAAGGCCAAAGTGAATCAGAGGGCTCAATCCGAATTTGAAATTACAAAAGTGACTTAGATAAGTGAAGAAGCTCAACATTCTACTCAATTGCTTGGTCTTTTTACCTAGATTTATCCAAGTTTAACTATGTGAATACCCCTTTCTAAGGACTTATCAATGACCATTTGAAAATTTTGGATAGAGAGGAATCAATTGTTTATTGGTTGTCTCTATCATCGGCGTTGTCGGAGTACTTGATGTTATAGGATGTCTATGTTTGGGAATACCTCTTGTCTTTCACACATATGTTATTTCAGGTCTGTGGTGATAGATGTGAGCTCATTTTATGAGTGTAATTTTTATTGAGGTTAGGCAACTGAACCACAAGTTTTGAAGATTAAGACCATTGTCCTAGTGATAGTTGTGGAGTGATTGGATTTCTTTAAAAATGGAACCTCGATTGTTATTTGTCTTAATGACAGGTTGCGAGATTGATAGTTTCGGACGACTCTACGTTATTACTTTATTGGGAATTTTGATACTAATATTTTTAATGATATGTGACTTAAGATTCCTAGTGGAAATCGTTCAGTTATCTATTGTTTAGACAACGGATTAAGTTTAAGTATGCCATGAATGATTTATCTCTGAAGAATGTTATGTCTTCGTATATATAACCTTACTCTGATAATTATGTAGTTGAGAAACGACTTTTGTAGTCGGAGGATATTTTGACAAGGTCCAACTGTTTGTGTTTAAGAGTTGTTATTAATGCATATAAAGAGATATACATGAGTTTAGCGGCATAGTTCTCTAGAGTTTGTAGTGGGGAACCACGTGTTCTTGGAAGTGGCACCATAAGGGGTGTATGGAATTTAGAAAGAAGGGCAAGTTGAGCCTTAGATTTATAAACCCGTTGAGATTTTAGCATCAGAACAAAATGTGATGAGATACAAAACGATCAACTTGGTCAAAGTGTTGTGGATGAAGCAAGTGTTGAAAGAGGTCACGTGGGAATGTAAGAATGAGATGTGAGCTAAGTATCCTCACTTATTCACCTAAAGAGCTCACTCTTCAGGGACGAAAAGTCTTTTAAAGAGGGGGATTGTCACAACCAGTTACTTTTGAGGTAACTTTTTTTAATTAAATTATTTATATTCATTTTAGAGTTACTAATTTAGATTTTAGAAGCTACATTCTTTTACTTGTCATTATTTTTTTTAGAAACATAATTTAAGATTAGGTGCTTTAATTTGACAGGCCAATTAATAATTATGCGATATGATCGGTCTAATATTAAACTAATGATGAGATCGAACTGATCATAACGAACAGAATGATCATTATCATGTGGCGATTAGTTCGATCACGATTGATAAACTTAGTTTGATATTCGATACTAATGAGAAATTAGATCGAACATCGTGGTCCTATCTTATACAATCAACATTGCATATGATACTTCCATTTCATGTCTCCCACATGAATGATCAGGATTAGATCATTTGTCTATAAACAAAATGCAAAGCTATCAACAGTGTTACAAGGATAAGGTTCTCAAACGTTATCCATTTACTGTAGACACTTTTAAGTTACTCATCTCGACTTTAATCCTCTCGTATGACTCACATACTTAGTCGTGATTTCATAAGAGTGACTTAGGGTTTTACTATTTGAATGTTCGATATTAATGTATTTCCATATATTCCTAATATCGCTAATTGAATCAATCTAGATAATATAAAAAACTTACATTTATTTATTTAATTTATTTGAGATAAATTATTATTATTAAATAATTACAACTTCTAGGACACCATTCCTAACAATTGATGGGTGCATATACCTAAGGGAAATATAACTAAAGTTAGTGAGACAACATTATAACAAACAAATTTTTAGAATTAAATGACTTATGTAATCAATCTCACTCCATGATATCGCGAAGTATCCTTCCATGCCTAGAATGTAATCTAATAAGTTAGTACGTTCCTGCCAGTTATATGCCTCTTTCTTCCCCAATGCTGTTTCATATTCATCCCAAACTCTGGCGCAGTATATTGCTCTAATGAAGAAGTTAAGTTATAAAATTAAAAAATAGTATTTGAATTAAATGAAACCTATGTGCAATCAATAGTTATCGAGAAGTATGTGTCTACGACTGCAAAACATTGCTTTTGGAATTCCGGCCGCGTTTTCAACTTCGCTTGAATAAATAGGAAGGAGGTATCCATGTGCTGTGGAATCATTACAAACATAAGTAAGTGACCAGTTATAAACATTTTGGAAAGGAAAAAATGAAAAAATAGTAATAATCGGTCTGATCATCATATATGCTCAATCCAAACAGTTACACATTAAAATAACATGATCCAATCACCTTACGGATCACCCCATATGCTCGGATCAATCAGTGGGACAAAACATTCACGTTATTGGACTGATCATGCTCGGACCAATTATAGTACTCATATAATATTTCTGTCCAAAAGATCGTATCGAGCATATATGGTGATCGGACCGATTATATATAGTGATTTGACCGATCATTTCTATTTTATCATTCCCGTGTATATACTTACCTCACAACCAAGATGGGAATCTGCTACACCAATCCAATCTAGGAACCTCCGTTTATTCTTTGCACCAAAGAACTCACATTTGACTAACTCATTAGCATTACTCTTATTCTTAAAATACTTTAAGTACTGGTCAAATATGGATTGTGAAACCACGTACAAAGGGTCATATAGTTCCCTCCCATTTGCTCACGACGTCTTCTTCTTCTCCTTCGTTACATACGAAGATCGTAGAATTGCTCCAACCTTCCTTTTTCTACTGGCTTAGGGACGCTTTTTGAAATCCTTATTTTCTTCCATCAGTACTAAGTCCGAACTCGACTGAGTATTAGAAAAAAAAATTGAATTTTTTCTCTCTCAACCTTCTCTTCCTTAAGCAGCTCCTGCCTACTTTTTTTTCTTCTCTTTCTCATCTTTCTTCTTCTCCTCTTCATCCCCAGTCTTCTCCTCAACCTTCTTCCCCTCCTCAATCTTCTTCTTCTCCTCTTCCTTCCTCTCCCTCTCCCTCTCCTCATTTTTCTCCATTTCTTTCTTCTCCTCTTCTTTCTTTTCATCTTCTTTCTTTTCCTCCTCTTTCTTTTCCTCCTCTTTCTTCTCCTCCTCTTCTTTCTTGTCATCCTCTTTCTCTTCCCTTCTTCTTTTCATCCTCCTCTTTCTTTTCCTCCTCTTTTCCTCCTTTTTTTCCATGACATCCTCAAAGTTATCCTCTCCTCCTCTTTATTTTCATTTTTCTCCCTCTCAAAATTCTCACCAACTACATCCTCAATATGATCCTCTCTCACATATAGCTCATCGGCCATATCTCGATGCTCAAATAACTCATCAATTTGGAAGTCCATTGCATCCTTAAAGTTATCATGCTTCTCATGCTCACTGTCACTCATCTCAATATCATCAATATGCATGGTGTTTTCCTACATATTATACATATACAAACAGTAAAACATAATATTTATGTAAAACACGAATGAAATTATCAAACATGGATATGTTTTTTTACCTTCGACAATAGCTTCAAGCTGGTTGCTAACGTGGACTTTATCTTCTGAACATCCGCTTCCACCCGTCGAATTCGAACATCGCTCTTGATAATGGCTTGTTTGTACTTCGAGAATAAGCCACGACTCATCTTCGTAGATGGAGCCAATTCCTTCAAAAACACTTCTTTCACCTTTGCACGAGGCATGTTCACCTCCTCTTGATTCATCTTCTTCTCCTTATTCATCTTCTCCTCATGCTTCTATGTCTTCTTCTCCAATTTTTTTATCTATCTTCTTCTCCACTTTCCCACATTCTTTCTTTCTTGAAGGTTTAACAACCTGTAAGTTTAAAAATAAGATCATTAAAAGTCACAAGTATGATCGGACCGAGCGTCATGTATATTTGGACCGGTTGTACTATATAATCAGACCGATCGTCATGTATGTTTGGTCTGATCATATGGACAAAACATTACAATTATTCTGTAATAATGATCTGTTAGATCTTAACGCATGTTCGGTACGAGCTTACAAACCGACCGATAATTATTGTAGAATACTTGTAATTTTCTGTCCATATGATCGGACCGATCTTTACTATAGAATCAGAGCGATCATTCAGAAAGAACATGTGACAATGATCGATCAGATCCTATAATTATGATCGATCTGATTTTGTCAATATGATTAGTCCAATATTACTATAAAATCAAACCGATCATTTGGACAGGAGTCAAATATTCTGTCTTAATGATTGGACAGATTCTTTAGTATGATCATTCCAAGCAAACATTGTGATCGGGTACGATTATACTAAGATATCTTATCGATCACAGTGTTTGCTTGTACAAATTTGCCAATATCACTTGCAAAATTTTATATACCTTGTCAACTATAGAAAATATATTCTACTTCAGGCTGTCCTATGTCATGCTCTTTTCATTTTTCCATGAGCATACCGGTGGCATAATTCAATCCATTCTTGCCACATACTTATGATCAATAAGTTCTGGTAATTGTTCATAAATCCATCCCCGCAACACAAACAATTTTAAACATCATATAACTATATAGTTCATGAGATTTTAAAAAAAGTTTTTGGTTGCACAATACCATAAACACATAGAGAAATCAAGCAAGTGTGTATGTTGTAACTAAAATTTTGGAGTCAGGGTTGGTTTTCTTTAATTTTTTTAAGAGTGTCTTCATCCATCCCCTTTATTTTCTTTTTGATATGATACAATGTCATCATCTATAGTGCCCTGAAGGGATCCTTTTGTTAGAGTATATAAAAGTTCAACCCAATCAAAACTATTCCACATTTCTTCTTCTACCAACGAAAAAAATCTGGTATCAATTTGTTTTATCCTCAATCCACCCAACAATACTAGCTCAACTATGTAGACAAGTGTGAACTTCACTACATCATCATCCTCTATCAAGTCATGATTAAGGTACTTGGTATCCAAGTCATCCTTCTTTATTCTATAACAATCCTTAAACAAGAGCTCTCTCAATCTAATAGAATGATCATTTCAAACAAAATTTCTGCCTCGAGGCAGCCCAGAAATACGTACAAAATCATCATTTGTGAATGTTCTTGACTGTCCCCTAATCAGAAAGCTCATCTCATGTTGATTATCTTCTTCATCTTCTTCTTCTTTTTTAATCTCCCTAAGAAGAACTAGGTGCAATAGTGGACCACTGTGAAGGGATTGATTTACTAAATTAGCGGAATTTCATTTAGTAATCTAATTAACTCTTAATTACGGATCTATTAATATCATGTAATTTGTGATAAAAACATGTAGATTCATGCTTTAAATTTTTCGAAAAATTAAAACTCTAAAACTTACATTGAGTAATATATGGAGAATCAGATGGACGTTTCTTTACAACATCAATCCTCAGCAACACCGGATCTTCTACGCTATATCCCAATCGATCAAACGAAACCTGATTGTGGGATCGAACTTTAGAAGAAATTAGGAAGAAGAAAAATTATATTTTTCTTCCCAATTTTGAAGCCAAAATCAGCAAAAGGGCATTTGTAAATCTAGCAAATTTTTTAATAATATTTGTAAAAATAAAAGCTCAAATTTTTTTTTGCAAATATAGCAAATTTTGATCGGGTTTATCAGTGATAAACATTGAATTATATATTTTTACACTATGTTTATCACTAATAAACACATAAATCATTGTTAATCACTGATAAACATGATAAAAATTGATATATTTGCAAATATTTTTTTGAGTTGATATTTTTACAAATATTGGATAAAATCTGCCACTCAATGAAATTTCTCATCGATAAAGGCATAGGAAGGAGGGAAGAGAGAATTTTCAATTTCTAGGGAATTGAATTGTGTGATTTATGAATGACCCAAGTCTCCTATTTATAGGCTTATGGAAAATCTAATCTCATTAAGATATTCCATAGAGATAAATACAAAAAGAAAAAAATATTCTCTTTTCATCATCTTGGTATTTAGAAAATGCCATAGATAAATAAGATATTATTATCTTTTCTTTTATTTGATTTATCTTGGATAGATAAATCTATATAATTATTATAGTATATAATTCAAACAATTATCTATGATGGCAAAAATTATCAATAAATCAAATTTATTTAATTAATTATTTTGGGCCATGGATTCATTAATCCAATTGGGCTTGAAACTCTCTCTTAAATTAATAAGTCCAACTTAATTAATTTATTTATTAATTACCATTTAAATAAAATATTTTATTTAAATAATTAATAATATTAATATTTTCTCCCAACTAAGTATTATCAAAAGATATTTAATTATTAATTTCCATTTAAATAATTTTTATTATTTAAACAATTAATATTAAATATTTTAATTATTAATTTCCATTAAATAAACTCATTATTTAATTAATTAACAATTCTAATTGACAATATTTTATTATTAATTAATTAATTTTAATTATTAATTTTTGTTCAAATAAAAATAATTATTTAAACAATTAAATAATTATCAATTAATTTCTAATTATTAATTACCATTTAAATATAATCAATATTTAAATCATTAATAATGTCTAATTAATAATATTTCATTATTAATTCCCTGTTTAAATAAACTCATTATTTAAACAATTAATAATGTTTATATTAATTACAGTTTAAATATACTCAATATTTAAACAATTAATATTTTCTATTTAAGTAATTCACTTTACTTAAAATTTCCATTGCTTCTACTTGATTTTGTGACTACGATATTTGGGCTAGTGTAGGGACCCGATGGACCTATAGATCATGGGCTTAATAATTAGTCAATTAAGTGATTAATTTATAATCAGTTAATTACTTATTATCTAACTATGAATAATTCCACTATAGATTCATAGCTAAACTCCCCTCACTATAGATGAGTTATGTCCATTTAGTTTATCTTTATTTATATCTGTGATATATCCTTCACGTGGTATCCTTGTGTTTCCACTGATTCTCCAATGAATTTTATCTTTAGTCGAACTAGAGATAATATATTTCTGTGATCAATAAAAGTCGTGGCGCCACTTGTTCATGTCTCGAATCAATACACCAAGAGAGTTTCCTAAAGTTCCTAAAATGTTTAGGTATCGCATTGACACCGTTAATTTATAGAAATGTTATGAACTCCATCTCGTGAAGATGCGTTCCCAGCTACTTATTTAATTATGTTCCTAAAGCAGGAGTGTATTGAGCGTTCTTTCAGATCGCTCTCAACCATATGAATCAAAGAACATAACTCCACAAATAGGAGTCTACATTTCACTCAGGATTGAGATCTATCACGGTTGATAAACTTAGTGTGATATTCGATGATTTCTCATAAACGGTACTAATGAGAAATTGGATCGAACATCGTGGTCCTGTCTTATACAATCAACATTGCATATGATACTTCCATTTCATGTCACCCACATGAATGATCAGGATTAGATCATTTGTCTATAAACAAAATGTGAAACTATCAACAGTGTTACTAGGATAAGGTTCCCAAACGTTATCCATTTACTGTAGACACTTTTAAGTTACTCATCTCTACTTTAATTCTCTCGTATGACTCACTGTAACGACCCGCTTTCCGTTAAGTTCTTTAAATTCAAATGCACAGTGGAAGACTCAATTTTTAAAGAAAAACGGCATGAGTTCGTTTAAAAATCGAATAACCAAAACCTGTTTACAACCCAAATTTCCAGAGAAAGCTATAAATCGGGAATACGCATTCCAAAGTAGAGTTTAATCATAAAACATCATAATACTTTACACAAACACCCTTCACGGGCTCAAAAGACACAAGTATGTAAAAAGTATATGATTTACAAGCATTTTTACTAATGCTTATCAAAAGTGTTTTAACATTGTCCTTACACCATCTCGGCCAGTCACGCGACACCACTTCCTCTACCACACTTCTTAGGACGGGGTTTACCTGAAAATATTGTGGTGTAGCACCATTAGCAAACAATGCTAGTGAGAGTAAAATGAAAGCAAGTAATCCTATGAACTAAATTTCATACCAGAAATCGTGTCCAAAGGCCTAAATGCTCATTACTACCCATATCCACATTTCCAATTTCCATATAAACAAACGATAGTAACAAACTACCCGTAACCATCATTCGATACTATAAGATAGAAACAAAGACTTAAAGTAGAGTACAATCATACTAAGTCTTACTACACAATTCTAAGGAATATGTAAATCTAACATTATCTATCTTATTACCAAACAAGTTTCATCGTAACGTGCTATTGTATGGATCGTCATCAACATACCACGTACGGTCGTACCATATTACCATCATTGCACCATGATACGTATGGATAGAAATCAACATACTATCATGTGCCGTAGTACCATATTACCATCATCGCACCATGATACGTATGGATCTAAATCAACATACTATCATGTGCCGTAGTGCCATCATCGTAACGTGCTCGTATGGAATCGAATCAACATACCACGTACGGTCGTACCAACATCACACCATGATTACATATGGATCAAAATCACATACTATCATGTGCTAGTTACAAACCATAGTACCAACATCACACCATGATTACATATGGATCAAAATCACATACTATCATGTGCTAGTTACAAACCATAGTACCAACATCACACCATGATTACATATGGATCAAAATCACATACTATCATGTGCTAGTTACAAACCATAGTACCATGGTTACATATGGATCAAAATCACATACTACCATGTACTATCCCACTAATCATCTCACCATGATTACATATGGATCAAAATCACATACTATCACGTGCAGAATCAAAGTGCTCAAGGTACCCACAAATCATCACACCAGATACGTATGGAACAAAATCAACATACTACCATGTGTGAATCAATGTGCCTAAGGTCACCACAAATCATCTCACCATGATTACATATGGATCAAAATCACATACTATCACGTGCAGAATCAATGTGCCGTAGGTTTCCAAAAAGTTAGCTAAACTCCAAAGAATTCTACTAAGTTAATAAGAAACCTAACCAACTAGATTACACGAGTTATCACTCAAGTGCATCTTCTAATTACTTAACTTCCAAATTCATCCAAGTAACTTTCAAATCAATCAAAGTAACTTTCATTTCCACTTTCATCTAACATCTCCAATCACAATACCATACTTCCAAATCACTCCGATGTTCCCTATTCATCGAACTATCCATAATTCCAAACTTTCTCCACACACACTTCCGAATCAAAGTCTCCAACCAAAACTTAATCCTAAGAAGTTATCTCCCTCTTTACATCGATAAACAATTACATAATGAAACTAAATTCATAAAACCACTAACTTTCACATTAAACTCACCTTAGATTTTAAGTCGAGTATCCAAGGAATCGAAGTCGAATCCACGCGACAATTACAAACTTTTAGGGTTTCTCTTAGAGAACAAGAAACGGAACAAGGGTAGGTGGGATAGAAAGCCCTCATCCCGAGCAATCCAACGCAATCGAAATCAAGCCGATCCATCAAGAAACGAATGAGAAACAAAGAAAAGAAAAATCACATCCATGGTGGATGAAAGCTATGGCCATGGAGGGAGAAGAAGAGAAAGATGATATATTTGTTAGGATCTAAGGCAACCCTAGAGGGGGGTGAATAGGGTTTTAAATAATTTTATAAACTTTTTCAATCAATTCAAAATTTAAGGTTTCTAATTAACAAATTAATTAGACTTTTTAAGCACAACCAATTTATAAGAAATTTATATTAAATTTCTTTTTAGCAAAGTAAGCAAAGATTATATAATGATAGGAAATACTTTATCACAATTAACTTCTAACCATTTAATTAATACTTCGATAAATTATAATAATGAATATGTGAAGCAATAATAAAGGAGTAAGGGTTAGAGAATGTGACACCAAGTTTTATAGTGGTTCGGCCAAAAACACGGCCTAGTCCACTCCCCGAGCGCCTCTCGAGAATTTGTATTCAACACTTTTTGCGGGAGCAAGTGCAACCCAATCCTTTTCGCGGGAGCAAGATCAAACCCAATAACGACCTTTTCCACGGAGCAAGGACAACCGTACAACACACTCTTTTTATCAAGGTTCAAGAGTAAACCTTTACAAATATAAATCCTCTCAAAGGATAAATATTACAAATTTGAATCTCACAAAAAGAGAGAATCACTCTCAAGAAAATAGCCCTTAACAATGGCTAGAGAAACACAAGTGTATGCTCACATATAGCTCATAAAAATGGTGGAAAAATGAAGAACTCAAGAGCTCAATAAATCTGGAATTTAGCCTCTTTTCCTTTTGTATTAATTCTGCCATTTTCGTCCAAATATATAGGTAATAAAAAATATTACCGTTTTACTATTCATCATCACCATTTGCATGCATGGTTTCTTCTTCTTCAAAAAGTCTTCAAGTATTTGTGCATGGAGGAGAGAAGATTGGAAGAGGAGATGACTTTGTGTGCATGGAGGAAAGAGAGTGGCAATTTCGAATTTATTAAATAAATTCTGAAATTAAATTAAATGTCAAAAGACTAAGACACCCTCATAATTTCATGCAAGTCCAAAATAAAGTAGGGGTAAGTTCAGAACTCCCCATGTAGCAATTAATGCTTTAGGAGACAAGGAAGACAAGTGTCATAAGAAGAGTGGTGAGTAAAAGGTGTTGGGACCCACTTGTCATAAAAGGCAAATATGACTTTAATGATGCATGGAGAGAGAAAATTGCGCAAGTACAAAATTCATGTACTCTCTCTTGATAGCCTTTGGATCAAAAATATGGACGGCTTAGATGGCGCAATGGTGTGGCTTCTTTATGGATGTTAGATTAGATAAAACGAACGGCTAAGATGGAGAGTGACGTCATCCAGAGAGTACAACGGTCATATTTCAGATTTCCTTTACTTTTTGAATTAATATTGTCTTCAATAAATACCGGACCGTTGGATGAGAATACTTTATCGATCGAACGGCTATAATAAAATCTGATTTCTTTCCTTTTCTTTAATTCATAAATCTAAATTAATCTTGACCTTCCATTTCAAAATTAATCGATCGACGGATGAGATAATGAGCTCATAATAATAACGATAAGCTTGCCGCATACGATCCGCGAATTAATTAAAATTAATTCCATCTTCTAAATTAAATATCTTGCTCGTTTGAAGTCCGATTGAGTCGATTCCAATTGCGTTGGACTCGTTGTAATTTTCTCTATAACATGGACTATCAAAACACAGAAAATTGATTAATAACAAAAACACGTTTGTTATCATCAAAATAAGAAATAAGATTAATTGACTTTGAATGTCAACAATATTTTGCTTAAGTTTTAAGTTTAAGGAGATCTTTGTAAAGGAAATATCTAGATATTTAGGGTTTTGGGAATTTACGGTTTTGCCCTTCTTGACCTTTTGCTTATAAAACGAAAACCGATGATCTTAAATAAATCTAAAGGTGTTTAATAATTATTAATTGGCCCGTTAATAATTATTAAAGTCACCGAAACGAATTAAAACGATTAAAAGGAATTTCCGACGAAAATAACGAATAAAACTGAAATTACTAACTTTAACTAATTTTAAAAGCTTTAAATTAAAATAAATAAATAATAAATAATTAAATAAAATAAAAAGAAAAAAAAATTTACCCCCAAAAGTAACGGGACGTTACACTCACATACTAAGTCGTGATTTTATAAGAGTGACTTAGGGTTTTACTATTTGAATGTTTGATATTTATATATTTTCATATATTTCTATTATCGTCAATTGAATCAATATAGATAATAGAAAGAACTTACGTTTATTTATTTAATTTATTCGAAATAAATTATCTTTATTAAATAATTACAAGTTCTATGACACCATTCCTAACACACTGAACGTAAAATCTATAACGATCAAACGGTCGATGAAAGTTCCCCTTACCATTTCTAGCTGTGTTGGAGTAAGTCACGCCTTAATATTCTTTACAATGTTTGTCAAATGGGACACCTCAGTAACAATTGTGGGAAAATGTTCCTGTATTTCAGTTGAGGAGCCATTTCAACTGGTACATATAAATATTTCAAAACATCATTACGTATTTCGTTTGACAAATAAAACGTTAGGGGTTTGTGATCGAACCAATCATTGTCTAAAATCGACCGATCACATGCTATAATCGCACCGGTCACAAATTATGAATAGGTTTGATCGCATGTTATGAATAGGTCAGATCACATGATATGACATGTGATCGGACCGATCATATCATGTGATCTGACCTAACATATGATTGGACCTATCATAACATATGATCAGACCGATTATAGCATGTGATCGGTCAGATCATTGCCTGAAATATGTCTGATCAGGAACCCTAAACCCTAACATCGATCCACTTTAAAACCGTAACATCGATTTATCAGTGCGAAAATAAAAACATGCCTTTTTTGCAGAGACGTTCGAAAGTTGTACAAAATTCGTTCTTTAGCTTCAACGATTGATTTTAAAACTCAGAAACTTGATTTTAAATCGGTTTTGATTTTGAGTTAAATGCATATGCGTTTCAGATCGTGGAGAGGTAGATAGAAGCTAGTCTGATTGTGGAGATGGAATGGAAGGTAATCGGTCGTGGGGTTTCGAGTAGTTTCAGATCGTGGGGGATTTACGAGGTGGCATTTCACATTCATGAGCGTGCAGTGTTAAATATCGAGAGTTTTTCGGTCATCACATAAATGTGATATCAGCAAAGAGTCTTAAATGTGAAAATAGAGCGTGGGGCTTTATTTTATTAGGGCGTTGGTTTCGAGGTTATGTAAGCAAAAATCCCAAAAAAAACATTTATTTGATTTGGGAGGTCAAAACTCCAAGACTGGAAAATTGTTTTTTCCTAAAAACTTAGAAAAGAAAAATCAGCAGCGCGCCGAAATCAAAGAGCGTGTGGGCGACTGCTTGAGTCGGAGACGGAGATATGGAGGAAGGAAAAGCTTCAAAGATGAGAATATATGTCGGAGGATTGGGCGAGGCCATGACTGAAGACGATCTCAGAAGGATTTTTCACAGTGTCGGCGGAGAAGTTGAAACCATTGATATCCTTCAAACCAAATCTCGCAACTTCGCCTACGTCGATTTCTCTCCCTCTTCTCAAAATTCCATTCCTAAGCTTTTCAGCACTGTTAAGTTTTCACTGTCTGATTTATCTCCATTTCCCAACCCTCATTCTTTCTTTTTTCTTTTTTGATTATTTTAATTTATATTTTAGCGTTATTTGCTGTTTTTCTTACCCCTTTTTATATGAATTTTGGATTGGATATTCATATTTTACAGTATAATGGATGTGCTTGGAAAGGGGGAAAATTGAGGCTTGAGAAAGCTAAGGAACATTATCTTGTTCGATTGCAGCGGGAATGGGAAGAAGATGCTCAATTTGAAAATAGCAGTGATGATGTAAATCTTGAGTTTTCTACTCCTGAATCTGTTCAGGAAGCTCCAAAATCAGATGAGATTCAGATTTTCTTTCCAAGCTTAGGGAAGGTAGTTCCATGCTGATGCTTATAGTCATAGAGCTAACATTTTCATAGTCCATTGGATTTTTTAAAGTATGAATTTTTTTTTTCAGGTGAAGTCCTTGCCAATTAGTGGAACGGGAACGCACATATACAGTTTTCCACATGTCGAGGTACCGGCTCATCCTGTGCATTTCTGTGACTGTGAAGAGCATGTTGTTTCTGCTCCTCCCATCGGAATTTCGAAAGGGGCAAAAACCAGAGATTTTGAGGCACGGAATGGTGGAATGGGTGAAGGGGAGATACAGTTGATGAATGCAGTGATGAACAAGCTCTTTGAGAGGCAAAACACTTCTAAACCTAATTACAATGGGACCGAGGCTGTCAAGGATGATGAAGACGATGCTATGACCTTGACTGATTCACTTCAACAATCTGAGGATGATAAAGTTGATACTGATGAAGATAACCTTGTGCTTAATGTGATTTCCAGTGGCAGCAATACAAAAACCATGACATTCAACAATGAAAATGAAATCATATTCAAGGCTCCCAGAAGCAGTAAGGTTAACTATCATAATCAAGGCTATCATATTATGTTATTTACTTAAAAAAAACATCATGTTTTATTATTATTACTATTTTGCTGGGGGAATGAGTTAGTGTCAAAGGTGAGGTTTGTCCGATGGTTCGGTTCTAATATTTTTTTTTGTTACTATTTCAGGGTGTGTCCAAGGACCAGAAAAGTAACGGTAGACTTCAAAACAAGAAAAGGAAATCAATTATGAGTGAGGAGGTCGATAGAAATGAATATGTGTCCAGTATCCCTTCTGGAAATGAGAGCACACATCTAGTACACGAATCAGCTAAACCCTCAAAACCTCAGCCTGTTGATCCAGCAATGCAGATTCATTCTTCATGTTCGCAGAAACCTTCATGGAAAGCACTTATTAGTGATACGAGCAATGTTACGTTTAGCATCTCACACATACCGCCTTCTGTTCCTTCAGCAGTTGAAGGGCAATCAGAAGCTGATCGTTTGGATACAGCTCATTCTACTCCCAATAGAAATAGAAACACTGCAATAGAAGCAGTATTGGGAAGCGAGTCAGAAGATACAACATCTATGAAGAGCCCTGCGGAATCCCAACAAACCATTTCAAATGTCACCTTGAATAATGGCAGAGGTTCTTCTTGGCTGCAGAAATATTCATGGACACAATTGGTTAGTGAGGAAAACAACACGTCCTTCAGCATTACTCAAATTTTGCCAAGCAATACTTCTGGAAAGAATACACAAATGGATTTAAGTCCTGCTAATGTTAAAAACTCCTCTGGGAGCAGAAATGATGATTCAGTGAAAGAGGACGAGCATAAAATTGCAGAAGATGGTTCTGTTGCATTTCTAGTTAGAAAAGAGAATACTGTTGGTAAAGATGTGACGAAGGATCAACAGCCTGATGTGCCGAGGAGTGAGCGCTCTACTAATCAAGTTATCGGGAGCCATATACCTCAGCAAACACATTCGGACGATGTTAAAAGTGGAGAAACTTGCCCATTTATGCGAAATTCTCGCTCACTTGCGAAATGGGCAAAGATAAAAGCTGCTCTCTCTGGTGGCTCCAAGAAAAAAAAGCAGAGAAGTTAGATTAAGCACTTTCAGAGGTATGTTGCTAGTAAATCTTTGTTGGGTTAGGCAGCATGGTTGACCTAAACAATAATTGATTTCATCAAGGTATTAACATTAATTGTACATGCACAATCCCATTTTTGTGCCATCACTGCCTGAATATTTCATCTTTTCAATCATGATAGGAGTAATATGTTTTTCTTTTCCAGCTTTTTTTCCTTAGTCTTTATTCAGGAATAAAATTTATAACCTGTTGGTCATTTAAGCCAACAAAATAAAGACTCGTGGTCCTTCACTAATGCAAACCATTTTATTTACATGCACAATAGTTCACTGCATTTGAATTTTGAAATTAATATCTGCTCTATCACTGTCATTATATTTAGAAAATTAAGAGTATGATGATTTTGTTTTACATCATGATTCTTGATATGAGTCTATACATTCATTTTCCACCATTTTTCCTGAGTGTTTACTTACAGTTTCATATAATAAAATTTATAATCTTAATAGTGGATCATTTTTATTTATTTTCTTTCATGGGTGAGGATAAACTATTTGAATGCTAATCATGTTTGTAAAATTTGAGTTCATCCACAGTATTGCAAATATTCAAGTTGTCTGGTTATAATGTTCTTGTTGCTTTGTTTGAGTTGAGTCGAGAGGTTGAATGGAGAGTTGAATTCATGTCAATCCTTTGAATTTTCATTCCTTCCAATTCAAATAGATTTATTTTTATTTGGTTTTCGCCATGTCTCTCCTCTCACTGGCTCTCCTCGCTCTCCTGTTTGTTGAACTTGAATGGTGCCCTGTAGCTCTCTGCTCCATGAGAAGTCAGAGCTGGTCGAAAACAAACTCTTACCGGAAAAAAGACCAGATTGGATTCAAACCGAAAAGAAAAGAAGGTGTCCTATTGGATTAGGTTTCGCAAAACTAGTGTATAATGGCTTAAAGATTCGATCTATGAAGCTTTGCACTGCCTTAAATCTCAAATTCCTTCAGAAAGCCTGTTTTGAGGAAGGTTCTTCCTAGATTCAGAAGTTCTTGAATCGAAAAGGTTGGTTTTTCTGGTTTTTTATCAAAATAAAAAAGAAAAGGTTGGTTTTTCATGGTAACCTTCCTCTCTTCTGAAGGATAGAGAAGAAGCTTGTCGATTCAGGCTGGAGAAAATAAGACTGGTTGGATAGCCTTTTGCTGCTCCGGGAGCTCTATGGCGGGGTGTGACTGAAATGATGCCCAAAACTGTAGAGAAGATTCTGAAGAAAACAGAGGATCCTTTGTTACCATTCTCTTCCCACCTAAGCTGGCAATCAAAGAGAAATCTTGTGCAAGCTTAGTTTTAGGCCTGAAGGTGGTCTTGCTCTATCGAAGGACAGTAAGTCGGCGGTAGATGGTGTGTAGAAAAGACGGTGGGAACTTCCTCAGAGAGTAGGAAGGAAAGGGAAGTCATAGAAAGCTTTCACATGTTTGATTTGAAACGCTTGGTTGTCCCAACAAGACTTTGGTTTTATGATGACTGGTACAAGATTTGGGAAGTGTGAAAGAAAGAAGTATGGGAGAATTGTATGTCTTTCCATCCAGACAAAGTGGTGTTGTGGTGCAAAGATTCAGAATATGTCTGAGAAAGGGATGGTCCAAGGCGGCAAGGCGGGGAGATTTCTCAGTCAAGTTTAAATTCTGGCAGGAGAACCTTCATAATAAGAGAGAGGCGGGAGTCAGATTCATTTCTGCCAATGTGAATTGGCATGAAATTTCTGAGGGGCACATCTTTGCTGGAGAGAGTTATTGCTGAGAATGAGATTTGAATAGCCTTGAAAGGTTTGGGGAAGTCTAAGGCCTTTGGGCCTGATGGTTTCTCCATTGAATTCCTAATAAAGTTTTGGAACATTTTTAAATTTGATTTGTTGAATTTATGTTGGGACCTTTTTCAGGAATGGTCATCTTGATTCCAGTTTGAAAGAGAATTTCATTTGCATGATCCAAAAGAAGGTGAATGCAGTCTAGCTCAAAGACTTCAGACCCATACGCCTTGTTACCACTACCAGTGTTTATAAAGTGGTAGTCAAGCTGCTTGCCAAGAAAATTGAAGGGCCCTTCCTTACTGTTTCCAATTGTCAGCACATCTTGGATCCCATCCTTATTGCGAATGAAGCTATGGAATTTTATAGACTCCGCAAGCAGAGTGGTTTGATTTTTTTTTTTTTTAAATGCCTAGAATAGGGTGGATTGGGAATTCCTGTTAAAAGCCTTGGAGAGAAAAAACTTTGGAAAATGTCTTGAGTAGTTGGATTAAAGCCTAAGGTACCAAATTGAATCAAAACAAAAACTCATGGACTAAATAGACACAACACCAACTCTCCTAAAAGCCTCTCTCGGTTTACTTTCTGTAAATTTGTGCTAGCTAATTTCCCTATCTACTTGTTGTCGCTGTTTACTATTCCTGGGAAAGTAGCTTTTATCAAAGCATGTGTTCCTTCTTATGGGAAGTTTTCAAGGGGAGTAAGGTCAGTCACCCTGTCAACTGGTCCATTTCTTCCAAACCTTTGGAAAAGGTGGGTGGTTTGGGCTTAGGCATCTAAGGAATAGAAATGAAACTTTCTTATTCAAGCGGCTTTGGAGGTTTCCTAGAGAACATGAGGAATTGGGGCACAAAGTGGTGGCTAGAATCTATTGTAAGGAAAAGTTTGGGTTGGTTTACCAAAATAAAAAAAAAATAGTTTGAAAAGCCCTTAGTGGAATATCTTGAGATTGAAGCCTTCGTTTGAGAAGTTTTCTTCCTTTAAACTCGGGGATGGAAATAGAATCAGTTTTTGGTATGTTAATTGGGAACCATTGCGTGCTTTATTCCTCATAATCTTTGCCTTAAACTTTTGAGAAAGTGGCCACTATCTTTGATATTTGGGACAATTCCTCTCATTCATGATCAGATTGAGGAGAAACATTTATGAGGGAAAAAAATCTGATTTTATCAATTTGTTGAATCTTCTTTCTTCGCTCAATGCTATGCCTGGGGAAGACAGATATGGTGGTCCCTCTCCCCCTCTTCTGGTGATTTCTCTATGAAGTCCCGGATATTTTCTTCTTTCTCCCAGAACAATCAATACAGGGTGGTCTTCAAGAAGATTTTATAGGATGTCCAATGCCCCAAAAAATTGAAATTCACGGTCTAGTCTCTTTGGCAACAAGGTCTAAACACTACTGATAGACTATAGAAAAAATGGCCACATATGTCTCTTAGGCCAAATACCTGCGCTCTGTCTCTGCGAAAAATCCTAGAACATCTTTTCTTCCATCGCTCCTTCAGTAGGAAATGTTGGGTCATATTTTTCTGTTGGTTTGCTCTTGGCGCTTTTCCTTTTCCACCAAAGATGACATGTTTCGACTCTTGGGAAGCCCCGATTTTAAGAAAAAGGCCAAACTGGTGTGGATTAGTGAAAGAAATTTTAAAACCTTTAACAACAAAAGGTCGGAAGCAGAAGAAGTTGTAGATCTCGTTAAAGTCCATGATTCAGGTTGGGCCACTCTTTCATTCCAAAATCCTATTGTAGTGATTTTCCAATAGAAAAAAGTTGAGGTCACGCTTTTAAAGATCATTTGTGATTTTCCAATAAAAAAAATTAGCTCGCCTTTTAATAACTCCTTCGTGGAGCTACTTTTTGTTTCATTTCATACACTAATGAAAAGTCGTTATGTTCTCTAAAAAAAATCTTATAAACTTGTAAGACACCTAAAAAACTCTATTGTAGAGTCTTCATAACATGTACAGCAATCATGGTACTGTCATGCGTTACTCAATTTTTCTTAGTCATTCCCTTTAATATTTAACATGAGTGTCAATTTTATTTAATCTTTTTTTTTTTTTTTGAAGAGAAGCCCACAAGCTCATTTCATCAAGATAATGAAAGAAAACAAAGTACAAACAAAGAAAGGATAATGAACCAGAATAATCCACCCCACATAACACGTAGTATGAACCCTAAATAAAAAAGAAATCCCAAAAGTAAGCCTAAATCAGCACCTAATTACAAGTATGTAGGCCAATGTTGATAATAAAAAATAAAGGGAAACTCCAAAAAGTTTTGGTAACTGACACCCAAAATCATTTAAAAATGGCATCATGAATAGTGATATAGAGTTTAATAAGCTCACTTTCTAGTTAACTTTTGTTTTACTTTTGCTTTGCTCTCTTGGGTGTATTGACTTAATCTTGCTTAATCCTTTTCTTCCCCAGTGTTTGGGTTTTGAAGGCTCACTTGGAAGGAAGATTTTGTTGCTGTGGGGCTCATTATGCCATATTGAAGTGTGTTATTATTGCATTGTTGTAGCAAGGTCGTGACTATAGTGGCAGTAAAGAAATTCTCGGGTCACGTCTTCCCTGATTTTGAGTTTAATCTGCTTATTATTAGTAGATAAATTAGCCAATTGACCAATATAGCATTAGTTAGTTTATTGTTTGTCTACTGTTTTCTTAATCTAATCATGAACTTCCGTGGGGTTTGCGTTCAAATTGTTCCTTGATAAACAGTATTTATATACATACATACTGTTTTTTTTTTTTTTTTTAAGACCCCGACCACAGAGATGGAAAAAAAAACGCTCCAATTGCCAAAAATAGAAGAGCTATGATTACAAAAGAATATTCAGAATGATTACACTAAAGAGAGCTCGAAATTCTAATTTCGTTCCAAAGATCTTCATGGTTTGTCGTGGCTGAGTTGCTTTTGTTCTTACATCTCATCTCTCTTGTTAATCGTGGCCTGTTTAATCGAGGAAAATATTGATCAAGTGTTGGGAAACTTGAGCAGCAAGTTCAAGGTGTTACATGGTAAAAGGGGGAGTGAGTAGGATATGGTTTTATTTGATAATTATATCTTACTCCCGCAAGGCCATAGATTCCCTTAATTAACACTTGAGAAAAACATTTATCTGTTTCCATTTAAGAAAATTGGGGAATTTGATCTTGTGAAGTCATGTTCACAAACTCATTATTTGGTCTAATCCTCAAAATGGAATTATATTTAATAAACTATTATTATCCCTCTCCCTCAGTAAAATATTTACTCAATGTTGGATTCATTAAGCATGTATTTTTGTAATTCTAATGGGATAAAATTTAGCTACTTCCAAAAGAGTAGCTTTCCCTACATTCCGTGGTTGTAATTTGTCCATTTCTATATTCTATGGGAAATAGCTAAGTGTTTTCCATTCTAATATAAGTTTGCTATTTTTAAACCCAAACCTATTTCAGAATTGATTGTTACATTAAGGATCTGTTTGGTATAACTTATCCTAAAAATGTTTTGAGTTAAACATTTTAAAAGAAATACTAATTAAGTGTTTCATCTAAAAACACTTTAGTGAAATACTTATTTATAAACATTTTTTGAAGAATCATAAATCAAGTATTTTCTCCAAAAACGCCTTTTAATATTCTCAAGTGTTTTTAGATGAAACACTTAATTAATATTTATTCAAAAAGTTTTCACTCAAAACACTTTTAAGACTTTGAGTGACACATTAGTATCAATTTTTTATTTATTTTTTATACTGTGAGTGTCCGGGTCAGTTTTTACGCACCACGACTAATCTCATGGGATAACCTCATGACTTTACAACACTTGGCGTCGGTTTAATCGTAAGATAATATCCTAGAGGTAGGTGGCCAACATAGTTTGAACTTATGACCTTAAGGTTGGAAAGCAATCTCTTGGACCTTGACTATTAGGCCAACCTATGATTATTGCAAATTCATTTGTTGAGTTTAGCAATTTTTTAATATTTATGTTGTCTTTATTATTCTTGTCCACTAATTTTTTCTCTCTTTTGAAGCGCACTAGTATTATATTATTATTTTACCATATTTATTATTAATATTATTTTTTCATTTATAAAAATTACCGATTAAATAATACATTGTATACAAATTTTAAATTTTAACTATTTATAATAAAAGTTATTAAATCACGTACAACACACATATTATTATACTATTAGTCTTTAAAATATCCTCCTTAAAATAAACACTATTGACCGTTTTTTTTACTATTAAACACTAAATAAGTGTCTTTAGCAAGAAAATCCGATGTAATTATTTTTTTCTTCTAGGAAAGGGAATTAGAAGCAAAGGTTGTATGCTACCTTGCCTCAACAATAAACATTTTGAAAAAAAAATAATGATAATAATAATAATAATGAACTTGAACCTCGGGGAAGTGTCTATTGAACCAGCCTTTGTTTGCGTTGAAGAGACTTGTTGAACTTGCTTATGCACCAAAGCTTTTGATACCAAAACTGACATAACAACTTTTAAATTAAATGGTCCATCCTTATTTTTATAAAAAGGTTCATAAATATATGCTTTTTAAATAAAATAATTACATGCAAAAATGAAGCAAGCATGGAATCAAATTTAAACAATAGTAAAATTATAAGATTATTAATATCTTTTCATTTTATTTTTAATTAATATTTGGATTTTATCAATATAGTTCTTTATTTGTTGAGTTCTTTATTATCAAATTTTCATGGATCCACAAACTCCTTAATTTAGATATTCTCATAGTTTACACAATAACACAATAATTTTTTTTTTTTAAATAAACGCACTGATTCATTAAGGTATTAATTCAATACAAATATGTGCATTTGATGAATGTACATCTATAGCTCATTATCCAAGCATTTTCATAATTAAATAAGCTTTCGAGGGTAAATATAAAGTGTAATTTTAAAATATAAATATTTGATCTCAAATTGTTATTTTTTGATATTTACATATAGTTTTTTTTTTATTTGATAGAATTATATATTGATTTAAATATATATATATATATATATATATATGAAATTGAAAATTGATGTAACAATATAGATTATTAATGAGTAAGAATAAGAAATTCAAAAAATAATTATATTTTAACATTATATACTAAACCCAGTACGTTAAAAAAAAAAACCTTAAGTTTTATTAAAAAAAGAATAAACTTTAAAAAACAGAGTAACCAAAAAAGGATAGAATTTAAACAACTATATAGTAAAAGAAAAAAAGCCAAAAGTTGAACATTCTTCAGCAGTTTCCTCCCTTGCCCATCTCTAAGGCTTTAATCTGGTCATCATCATCATCAGTAACAAATCTTGACCAATACCAATGTGTCTTCCACACTTTGCCCATCTCCTCAATCGGAATTCCCTTGGTTTCAGGAATGAAGAAGTAGACGAAAATCGACATAACGATCACGAAAAAGGCAAAGAAAATGAAAAGACCAAACTTCATTTTGCAAAGCATCATCAAGAACACTTGAGCCACAACAAAGGTGAAGAACATGTTGACAGATACATTGATACTTTGAGCGGCCGATCGGATTTCCAACGGGAAGATTTCACTAGGCACAAGCCAACCTAGAGGCCCCCAAGACCAAGCAAAGCCTGCAACATAAATGCAGATGAAAAGCACCACTACAATTGCATACCACTTTGGCAAGTTTCCTGGATCTCCACTTACTCCAAATTTGGCCCCAATGGCAATTGTTACAGCAATCTGTGTTAAGAGAGGGAAAAAAATAAAAATCAATCACAATCAAAGAAACAATTACATTAACCTTAACTTGCTTGTTAATCAAAATTTGAAAATAAATCAAGTACCTGACATATCAACATTTGGATACCTCCCTCTAGAAACAAAAACCTTCTTCCCCACTTATCAACACTGCAGATTGAAACAATGGTGGCAGCAACATTTACGGAGCCCGTGATGACTGCAGACATTAAAGAAGCATCGGATCCGAAACCAATGGTGTTGAACAATACAGGAGCATAGAACATGATGACATTGATGCCAGTGAATTGCTGGAAGAAAGGAATGAGAATGGCAATGGAAAGGTGAGGTCTGTATTTCCTCTGCAATAAGTTTCTCCAAGGATTTTCCACTTGTTTGGAAGCCTCACTAGCTGCGACGAGGTCATCAAACTCTTCGTCGACATCTTCAACCCCACGGACTCGACGGAGTTTGTTTCTTGCTTCATCATGTTTACCTCTCTCAATCATTGAATTAGGAGTGTCAGAAAGGATCAATGATCCAACAGTGATAATAAGAGCAGGGACCATGGCTCCACCCAAGCTCAAACGCCATCCCCATCCACCTTTTATCTTTGCAAAGAAGTAGTTTAATATATTGGCAATAAGAATACCAATTGTGATTGACATTTGAAAGCCAATGTTCAATGCTCCTCTGTATTTATAGGGAGCCATCTCAGAGAGGTATAGTGGCACTGACTGATTTGAAAATCCAATACCAAAACCAAGTAATATACGACCAAGAATCAACATCCAAACCGATATCGCAAACCCATTAATGATGGCACCAATGCAGAATAAAACCCCGCCGAATAGCATTGACAGTCTTCGACCAAATTTCCTCGTCACCGTCGAAGCCACCAGCGATGCAAGCAGCGCCGCCAAATACAGTGACGACGTGAACATCGTCAAACTCGGATTATCATACTGACAATACTGATTTGTCGTCGTCGCCAGATTCTTTTTCCGGTAAACAACCGGGAAAAACTTCTCAAGAAAAGAGTCCATCGACGTCACACCACCTATAAAAACACGAATATATCAGTTTTTTAATCAAATATTCAAATAATTTTTCAATTGAGATATGATAAAAAAATAAATACCTGAAATACCGATATCGTAACCGAAAATAAGACCACCCATGGCAGCGACAATGCATGTTACGGTAACATACGTAGTAAGTTTGCCGGGATACCCCTTATTACCGGCACCGGGAATGACTCCTCCAACAGCAGGCATTTTTTCAATTAAAAAAAAAACAGAACAGAAAGAAGAGAGAGCGTATAGACTACGAGACAAGTCCAAGGGGTCGTGACAATCATCATATATATAGGAGAGAAAAACCATAGAATAAAATATCCTAAACGAACTCCGTATTAAATTTTGAGATAACAGATAAATTAGGATTATGGTAAGTTTTAAAATTTGATATTATCTCTTCTCTTCCCCCAAAAGTATTTGTGACCGTTTATCCACCGTTGATGTCCAATTTGAAATCAATCAACGGTATCCAACGCACATCCTTAATTCATGGAAGATAATTCATCGGTTTTGGTGGGCCCAATTGATTTTCCTAGTTGGATTAGGCAGGAAAATATAATTACATTGGATATTTCCTAATTAACAACGTTGCTGAGTCAGCAACTAAATTTTCATATAATTTGCCTTAATTACGGGGCTAATGGATTGGCTTTAATAGGTATTGTAATTTGGATGACGTTCATTTGAGTCTGAATTTACAATATTTGATTATACTGACATTGGTGTTAAAAGTTGAGGGATTGTTGTGAACAATGTTTAAAAGTAATTGAAAATAATTAAAAAAAAAAAAACTTATTTCTCAAATAGATTTTAAAACATAAAAACAATTTTTTTTAATCGTTTTCTATATTATTTATTCTAATTTAATCATGAAGTTTAACTTAATTTAAATATATGATAATTTTTATTAATATATAGAATAAAAAAAATAAAAAATATCTTTTAAAAAAATTTTAATTAAAAAAATAATTTTTTATTTTAATTTTCACCTAAACAAGTTTAAGGAGACAATTCGTAAACCAGCATGGGATTTGGATGCCGGAAAATAGATTCATGACACATAATTCTATGTTTGATGTGAAGGAATATGATTTCTATAATATAAATTGTTTTTTTTATTTAATCATTTAAAAAATTAAATTAATTAAATGAATCTAGTAGATCCTTTTAATAAATTACTTCATATTAAGTTTAAAATTAATTAATTATGATTCTCAAATGAATAACAAAATAAAATTAAAATAATTAGTGTTTTTGTTAACTATTTATTATGCGGTTTGAATGGAAATCTCAATATTATAATGAGAATCAAATTCGCCACCTTCTGGATATGATATGAGTATAGGAGACAGATACATTCTAAACATTTGAAAACCTGAAATGTGAGATTATATCATTTATATTAGATATATGGATGTGTATAAATTCATAATAAACAAATTTATATATAATATATTATAACCCAAGACTCCATTATAATTATTATGAGTTAACTAGAATTATTATCAATAAAAAAAAATCGATTGATGATTTAAGTTTGAAGACTTATTTTACTACTATAATTTCTTTTTGAAAATATTATATCAAAATGATAGAGGGTAGGCAACTTGAATTAGTGTACATATGTCCAATTTACTGATATTATTAAGGTTTCACAAGTCAATTTATTAATAGACATTCATTTTTTAGAAAGGTGACATATTACTCAACCCCATAATCTTAAAAAAAAAAAAAAATCTTTTAAATAAACCTTATTAATGTCTTTTTATATAATCGTTAACTATATTCTTAACTGGAAATTAAGGGAATTCACATAAAAAATTTGAAATTTTTTCGCTATTTTTAAACATATCAATTCATAAAATATCATATAGTAAAATGTCTATTTTTTTTAAAATTATATGACATTGATTTTAAAATTTGAGGGATTGTTTATGAACAATAATTAAATACAAATTTCTAAAATTTTAAAACATTTTTTTAATAAAAACCTTTATTTTAAAATTGTTTTGAATTAATATTTTTTTAATATTAATTATTCTTATATAATCACAAAGTTTAACTTAATTCGAATACGTAATAATTTTTTTATCAGTATATAGAATTAATTAAATTAAAATATAAAACAATATCTATCTCTTCAAACCTTTTTTTTTAATTTAAAACAATTTATTAAGTGATTAAAATATGTAATAGTTTTAATTAGCTAAAGGTTGGTTGTTGCAGATGTGCTTATGCGGCAAAACTTGTGAGACTGCCCAAATTTATAGCAAGTCACAAGCAAAATTCACATGTCAACTTTTAAATTTAATTTCTTTAAACAAATGTATTATTTAATAAATTACTTGTAAAAGTTTTATTAATTATACTAAGTGTATATTAAATTAATATAAATTATATATATATATAATGAAGCCGAGAAATAAAACCATTAGATTAGGGGTTTTTTTTTTAATTGATATTTTTAAATATAGTAAAAGTTTATAATGCCATGTGGAATTTTTTTGAGTTTATTTAGCATCTTTTTTAGTTTATTTATAGAGAAATTTCATTGGGTGACAAATTTTTATGTAATATTTGTAAAAATATCAACTCAAAAAAGTATTTATAAATATAGCAATTTTTATCATGTTTATCAGTGATAATCAATGATTTATGTGTTTATCTTTTATTTTTACAAATATTACTAAAAAAATTTATTTTTACAAATATTACTAAAAAATTTGCTAGATTTACAAATGCCCTATATTTATAATTTAAATGTAGATTTAGTGGATGTAGTTCTTATTATAAAGCTTTTGTGGATCCACAAAAAACATCTATGTTATTATTAACAAAAAGAGAAAAATACATGTTACCTAAACGGACCCTAAAAGTAGCAGGTCCAAATTCAGGTGCTCATGGGTGTGGGTTAGGACGTTAAAAAAATTCTCCTGACTCAAAAAATATGTACTATGCTATGACTCAAAAAGTAGAAATATTTATATTACTGGCCAGCTTTGTTATTCTAGTTTCAAAAATATAAATCATACTTATTATATTATATCAATGGAAATAAATAAATATTTACGGTGGAGATAGTCTTCAAGAATATCAAATTTGTCCTCCCTAGTGTATGTTTATTGAAGTTAATTGATTTCTTGATTTACGATAATTTAATACAAATTCTCTTATCTCATTAAGGTAATCATATCTTTTAATAGCCAACGAGAGCATAACTCAATCGATTAGGCACCTACTCCCTTCTTTTGAGATCGAAGGTTCGAGTCTCCCTCCCCCAATTTGATGTAATATCTAAAAAAAAAAAATCTTTTAATATCATGTAGATACGATTTAAATCGGTTGAAGGATTTTTACATTTTGCATTCAATTTTCATTACCCAAAAACCATCTCAACATTCCCATTTCCGCAAAAAACGTTATGTACTTCGATATTCCCTGCAAGTTCATTCTGGTTCAATTCTCCTTTTTTTGTGGAACAATCACCATTGTTATGGGTGAAAATATCGTTAAGAGTGAAGTGACCACGTGTCGAGCATACGAAGAGACACAAGGAATTTCAAACTCTTTCGGTCTACGTGAGCGAGCCTCGTTATATGAGCGTGCCACGCACGACGGACCCGACCTCCACCACTAGCGGAGAACATACCATCAAGAGAGGTCCGCAAAAAGTAGAAATATTTATATTACTGGCCAGCTTTGTTATTCTAGTTTCAAAAATATAAATCATACTTATTATATTATATCAATGGAAATAAATAAATATTTATGGTGGAGATAGTCTTCAAGAATATCAAATTTGTCCTCCCTAGTATATGTTTATTGAAGTTAATTGATTTCTTGATTTACCATAATTTAATACAAATTCTCTTATCTCATTAAGGTAATTATATCTTTTAATAGCCAACGAGAGCATAACTCAATCGATTAGCACCTACTCCCTTCCCTTGAGATCGAAGGTTCGAGTCCCCCTCCCCCAATTTGATGTAATATCTAAAAAAAAAAAAAATCTTTTAATATCATGTAGATACGATTTAAATCAGTTGAAGGATTTTTACATTTTGCATTCAATTTTCATTACCCAAAAACCATCTCAACATTCCCATATCCGCAAAAACGTTATGTACTTCGATATTCCCTGCAAGTTCATTCTGGTTCAATTCTCCTTTTTTTGTGGAACAATCACCATTGTTATGGATTAAAATATCGTTAAGAGTGAAGTGACCACGTGTCGAGCATACGAAGAGACACAAGGAATTTCAAACTCTTTCGGTCTACGTGAGCGAGCCTCGTTATATGAGCGTGCCACGCACGACGGACCCGACCTCCACCACTAGCGGAGAACATACCATCAAGAGAGGTCCGCAAACATCTCGACTGACCAGGACCACGAGGCGCAACCATCTAATTATTGATGGAGTGACTAACTCGCAGGTGCGTATAGACGCGGACCCATCTCAAAGAAATATAGACTAAGTGTCCAAGAAAGAAGCTTCGCTGCTGCGCTGCGCGCATCTACCCCCACCTCAGAGGAGCGTAGGTGCACACCTACACACCTACACCCAATCAAGACCCAACACATGGACCAATCCGTGTGTGACACGTGGCTTGATGACATCATCCATTTCCACTCCTATAAATAGGAGATGAGAAATGGCCAAAAGGTAATTCATTTTCATTCCTCATTTGCTCTAACCGCTAGCTTTGCTCTGCTCTAACTTAAGCATCGGAGGGTGTTAGGCCGGCACCACACCGGTGCTACTAGCTCTATTTGCGCAGGTGATCGCCTACATAGCGGACCACCTCCGTAGGTTACCACCTACGTAGCAGGACACCCACGCAAGTTACCTCCAACGCGAATCATTGCCTTTGACTCAATACAAATTTATTGTTCGTTGCACACGTGGAAGCAAGAGCGGCATTGGCGCAGAGCACGCCCGCGCGTTACACTTAGTACCATTTTCACGCAACAACAGTTGGCACCGTCTGTGGGAACGTATACTTTATTACGTGCTCTATCATCAATAATGAGTCGGAGAAGTCATACAGAGCACTGTGGTGGTGATGAAGGAGTGGAAAACAACATTCCTCGCACTAGAAGGTACCCAACTCGTGGGGACAGAGACCGGGTTCAAGAAGCGGAGCCCGAGAGAGTTGAACCCTTGCCAGATAGAAGGGTGGATGCCTTGGAGGAACAAGTTCAAGTTGTGAATCGAGACCTTTCAAAGGTACTTGAAATACTCAATCAAAAGTTTGTGGTCGACCACCAAGAATCAAACCCCGGTAACGGCAAAGGTAAAGAGCATGTGGAGTATGTAGATGAGTCACGAACCAACGGAGGAGGTGGCTCGAAGGGGAAGCAGAGGACGAACAATCAACATGCTGCCCCGTCCCGTCTTGAACCTTCCTACCATGGACAATCTCGACTGAAGGGAGGATCCGACCTCCGAGATGTTTTGAATCAAAAAAGGAAAGAGCAAACTGAAATTATGAAGTCCACAGCGGAAAGCACCCAACCTTGGGCGCCGGAGCTAAAAAAGCTTCAAGACGAGCTCGGTCACATGAAGAAGGAGTACCGAGGTAAGGCTCCCCTTGCTTTGGAAGACCTCCTCGAGCAGGCAGAGCCTCCATTCACCGATGACATTATGAAGGTAGACTTACCCGCCAAGTTCAAGATGCCAACCATGCCCACCTATGATGGCTCTAAGGACCTGGTTGAACATGCCGACACGTTTCGAACCTGGATGGAGCTCCAGGGAGTCCGAGACGCAATCAAGTGTAGGGTATTCCCTCTCACTTTAGGAGGCCCTGCACGAGGATGGTACAGACAACTCAAGCCAAGATCCATTTCTTCATTTAAGGACCTTACGCAGTCCTTTGTGACTCAGCTCCTCGGAGGAAGAGATCACAAGAAGCCGGCTACGCACCTGTTAACTATTCATCAGAAATGTGGGGAGAGTCTACGTGACTACGTGGTAAGATTCAACAATGAGGCTTTGAAAGTAGAAGGTTATAGTGATGACATAGCCTTGACCGCCATGATGGCGGGACTAAAAGATGAGAAATTCTTGTGGTCGTTAGGAAAAAAGACCCCGATTACATACACTGAGCTTCTTTCTAGGGCGCAAAAATACATGAATGCCGGAGAGTTGCTCAGTGCAAGAAGAGCTCCAGAAGAATGGGGTAGTAGCAAACACTCGAAACATAAAAAAAAAGATCGAACAGAAGATGCTACCCGGAGGGATGATCGTCATAGAGATGATAAGAGGAGGAAGACCGAAGACCGACTTGATAAACAAAGTCTTCCTCTTAGAAAGTTCAAGAAATACACCCCTACCACCATACCAGCAGAGCAACTACTCATGGAGATCTAAGATAAGAACTTGGTTAGGTGGCCGTCAAGGATGAAGGCGGGATCAAACAAAAGAAATAAAGACAAGTATTGTCTTTTCCACAAGGATCACGGTCATACTACCTCTGATTGTTTTGACCTTAAGGAGGAAATTGAAGCTCTAATTCAAAGAGGGTACCTAAAGGAGTTTGTAATGAGGAGAGAAGGAGGTCAACGCGAGGCCAGACCTGAACAGAAAAACTAGGACCGAGGCGGTAAAAAGTCCTTGGGAGGTGACATAAGGACTATATTTGGTGGACTAGCGGGTGGAGAGTCAAGCAGAAAAAGAAAAGCAAGTGCCCGAGAGGCAAGTCACGCCTCACCTAGATTCAAAGTCTTCACCACTCATACAATGCCTAGACGAGAGGCAAAAATAAATTCTGATGAAGAAGAAGTTGTTGACATCCATCAACCTCACAATGATGCTCTAGTAGTGGTAATTATTGTAGCTAACTTAAGAGTGCACCGCGTTCTGGTCGATGGCGGTAGCTCGGTAGATGTACTCTCTCTAAGCGCATTTGAAAAGTTAGGAATCGGAAGAGAAAAATTGAAAAGAAATCTAGCACCCTTGGTGGGATTTGAGGGAAGCCAGGTCATCCCTGAAGGAAGTATCGAGTTGCCGGTTACTTTTGGAGGGGAACCTAACACCGTCACTAAGATGGTAGAATTCCAAGTGGTTGAGTGCCCGTCAGCTTATAATATCATATTGGGACGCCCTACTATCCATGCTCTCAGGGCCGTACCATCAACTTATCATTAAATGATGAAGTTCCCTACTACAAATGGAGTAGGGGTGATCAGAGGGGAGCAAAAGGTCTCTCAGGAGTGTTATTACACAGCTATGAAAGGTACTACACCGGTAAACATGATCGCAGTAGAGCATTCTAAGGAAGAGGCGTGGCCCGCTACGACCTACTTGGAAGAAGAGGCGGAACAACCTCCCTTAGTAATACCACTAGAAAAGTTCGACCAAAGGGCAATACCCACAGAAGACATGGAGTCTGTCCCGCTTCTACCTGAAAGATGTGTCAAAATCGAGACAAGACTGGGGGGTGAGCAGAGAGATGACATAATAAAATTTTTGAAAAAAAATATTGACGTGTTTGCATGGACTCATGAAGATATGCCGGGCATTGATCCAAAAATTATGGTTCATCGTTTAAACGTCGATCACACATTTTGACACATCAGACAGAAACGTAGAGTGTTTGACCAGGCCAGGAATGGAGTTATAGCTGAGGAGGTAAGAAAGCTCTTAGAAGCCGACTTTGTTCGTGAAGTGCATTACCCGGACTGGATGTCCAATGTTGTTCTAGTGAAGAAAGCTAACGGAAAATGGCGGGTATGCATATACTTCACTGACCTCAATAAGACATGTCCAAAAGATAGTTTTCTCCTACCTCGAATTGATCAGCTAGTAGACGCCACCGCAGGGCATGAGATGATGACCTTTATGGATGCCTACTTAGGCTATAATCAAATTAAGATGTATGAGCCCGACCAGGAGAAAACTTCCTTTGTGACAAGTCAAGGGCTTTATTGCTACAAGGTTATGTCATTCGGACTGAAGAACGCAGGTGCGACCTACCAACGAATGGTGAATAAAATGTTCGCGGGGCAGATTGGGAGAAACATGGAGGTTTATGTAGATGACATGTTGGTCAAGAGCCACCAGGCAGATCAACATACCTCTAATCTGAAAGAGGCATTTGATGTACTGAGAAGGTACCAGATGAAACTCAACCCAGACAAATGTGCGTTTGGAGTAACTTCAGGAAAATTCCTTGGGTTTATGGTCCACCAAAGGGGTATAGAGGCGAACCCCGACAAGTTGAAAGCAGTCCTGGACATGGAATCTCCTAAAAACCTTAAACAATTGCAAAGCCTGAATGGGAAGGTAACAGCGCTGAATAGATTTGTATCAAGGGCGACAGACAAGTATCTCCCGTTCTTTAAGGTTCTCTGAAAAGGAAGTACGTTCGAATGGACAGAGGAGTGCGAGAAGGCATTCATAGAGCTAAAAGACTACTTAAGCTCCGCACCTCTACTCTCCTAGCCTGTCCTGGGTGAAGAGTTGTTTTTATATTTAGCTGTGTCAGAAACAGCGGTGAGCTCAACTCTAGTAGGAGAAGAAGGTGGAGTTCAACTACCTACATATTATACGAGCAAAGCCATGGTGGACGCGGAGACGAGGTACACACAAATGGAAAAATTGGCACTAGCTTTAATAACCTCAGCTCGGAGGTTGAGGCCATACTTTCAAGCACATAAGATTGTAGTTCTGACAAATCACCCATTGAGGCAAGTTTTGCAAAAGCCGAAAGCATCAAGTCGACTAATGAAGTGGGCGGTGGAACTTAGTGAGTATGATATTCAATACAAGCCAAGAACTGCAGTAAAAGGCCAAGTCGTGGCTGATTTTATAGCAGAACTCACACCTGAAAAAGAGGAAACACACTTAACCCCTGAAAGAAAGCTTGGTTTAGACCAGAGATTCATCCCTCCACAAAGAGAAGGGTCCACTTGGACACTCTACGTGGACGGGTCTTCCAACATGAAAGGCTGCGGATCAGGCCTTATCTTAGTCTCACCTGACCAACCCCACATTGAATATGCTCTAAGGTTCAGGTTTAGGGCTTCTAACAATGAAGCCGAGTATGAAGCACTTCTGGCTGGATTGCGGTTAGCAAGGAAGATGGGGGTAAGCCGTGTCAAAGTCTTTAGTGACTCTCAATTGGTTGTCAATCACATAACAGAAGAATATCAGACGAAGGGGGAAAGAATGGCGGCGTACCTAGCAAAGGTGAAAGAACTTCTTTGCACATTTGAGTGGTGGGAAGTAAAACAAATACCACGCTCAGAGAATGCTAACGCTGATTCGCTGGCACGTCTAGCATCTGCCTACGAGACCGAGTTGAATCATACAGTGCCATTAGAATTCCTCCCTAGCTCAAGTATAGAAGAGCTAGAAGCCATGGACATTGACAAAGCAGCACAATTGACCACCCCTTCCTGGATGGATCCAATCATAAAATTCTTAAGAGATAGTGAGTTGTCTCTTGATAAAGTAGAGGCGCGATGGCTCCAACATCGGGCAACACATTATATAATAAGAGGAGATGTATTATACAAGAGAGGTTTTTCCCTACCACTGCTAAGGTGTCTCCTACCTGATGAGGCAGACTACGTCATGAAAGAAATTCATGAGAGAGTATGTGGTAACCACTCTGGAGGAAGGTCGTTGGCACATAAAATCATAAGGAAAGGATATTATTGGCCAACCTTGTATGAAGACGCCAAGTCATTTAGTTGAAAGTGCGACCAGTGTCAACATTTTGCTACAGTCCCAAGACAACCACCTGAGTACTTGACTAATATCACAAGTCCTTGGCCGTTTGCTCAGTGGGGGGTCGACCTGATAGGACCCCTTCCTCAAGGAAAAGGTCAGACCAAGTTTGCTATAGTGGCAGTAGATTATTTTACTAAGTGGGTGGAAGCCGAAGCCCTAGCCACAATCACCGAACGTAAAACCACCAACTTCATGTGGAGGAATGTGATGTGCAGGTTTGGCATTCCCTACGCCATAGTCTCAGATAATGGCAAGCAATTTGACAATGAGAAGTTTAGATCATGGTGCACTGAACTCGGTATCAAACACTTCAAGTCTTCTCCAGCTCACCCACAGGCCAATGGCCAGGTAGAAGCCGTGAACAAAATCATTAAGAAAAACTTAAAGAGCAAGCTTGAAGGTTTAAAGGGGCTTTGGGCAGAGGAGCTTCCAAATGTCTTATGGGCATATAGAACAACAGCAAGGACCTCCACGAGTGAAACGCCTTTCTCATTGGCATTTGGAGCAGATGCGGTAGTAACCGTTGAGATAGGTCTACCTTCCCCGCGAATTGAACACTTCAACCCAGAAATTAACGAAGAATGCCTAAGGTTAAGTCTTGATCTGATAGAGGAGCATAGAGAGACATCCCGTCTTCGTGTGGCTGAGTACAAGAACAGAGCAGCGCGCTACTACAACTCTCGGGTCAAACCACGTAGCTTTAAGGTGGATGACCTCGTGCTAAGAAAAGTACTACCTAATACGAAAGACACAAGCAGCGGAGCTCTAAGGCCCACCTGGGAAGGTCCGTACAAAGTCACTGTGTCGTAAAGCCTGGCACCTATAAGGTGACTGATCTTAGTGGCAAAGCATTGCCCCACCCATGGAACGCCGAGCACCTCAAGACTTATTATCAGTAATATCATTGAATTTTTCTTTATGTTGAAGTTTTATCTTTCATGTTGTATGGATTTCATCGATCAAAGAAATTAGAACATGACTTTTCTACTCCGAAAGTGATTTTGATTCAAAGATTATAAGGGAGGAGACCTAAGCTATTACCAAGGATACACCTTAGTTAAAGCTTAGGTCGAACCACTCTAAAATCTCAGCAACTCATTCAAGGCTTCAAGCTTTGTAACTCTGTTGAACGGGGAATCGACTACACAAACGTACGTGATTAAAAGTTCAATAGAGTCGACCACTGAAAAGTTTAAGTTGATTAAAATTCTAAGTTCATTCAGGATGTAGGGTTGCACAGCCACACCTGACTAGCCAGACTTAGAAAATTAAATCTTAATTTCATTCAAGATGTAGGGCTGCATAGCCGCACCTGACGAACAAAGCTTAAAATTGGAATGTATAAACTCACTACATTACTACAGTCCTACATGTTTGGGTGTTCAATAAAATCAACAAATGAAGAGCTTAAGATAATTAAAATTCTAAGTTCAACCAGGATGCATGTAACGTCCCGTTATTTTGTGATAAAAAAAAACTTTTATTTATTTTATTTCAATTTAAGTAATTAAAGTGTATTTATTTATCGGTAAATTAGAATTTAGTAGTTTATTTCGGTTTAAGTTCTTTTTATTACCTTTTTATTTTATTTTTGTTTTAATGGTATTAATAATTATTAACAGGCCAATTAATAATTATTAATCACCATTGGGATAGTTTGAGATGTTCGGGATTCGTTTTTAAGCCAAAAGTCATAAAAGGACGCAATCGTCATTTCCAAAATTCCTAAATATCTAAACACTATTCATTAATCTTCTTTAAATGAACCATTGACCACAAATTGACCAAAATACCTTCATTTTTCCTCCTCCTTTGCTGTGATCATCAAGAAGAAAAGGGGAATTTTCGGGTTTCGCTTATTTCTCGACGGATCGACTTGATTCTCGTTCCATTGGAAAGGTATCGGTCCTACGATCCTTTTCCACCTAGCCTTCGTACTTGCCACTCGTGTTATACGGAGTTCTCGGTAAGTTTCTCTTGAAACCCTAAGCTCCAAATAGTGTTTTAATGGAGTTTTCATTGATTTCCTTTGATTTCGTGTTGTAGAATTCGATGTTTGTAAACTCGGGAGTAGTTTTACGTGTTTTTGGAAACTATCCCATAACCCTAAAACCGAGTTTCAGTCAAAACCGAGTTTCAGTCGAAACCCTTCCCGTTTGAAATTTACCCTTTTGGGTTTGATTTTGGGTTAGAATTTAATGAAATAATGTTTATTTAAATTCAATTCGGGAAAAAAGGGCTTAATGTTCAAAAACCCTAATTATCGATACCCATTGAAATCGGAATTATCGAATTTGCTTAAAACCAACTCGAAACACTTTTAGATTGCCAAAAAGCCGGAAAACCAAACCCGAGGCCCTTTTTCCTTGTGATGGCCGAGAGCCTCTTGTGGGGTTTTGTTGGGTTTTTCGTCGTTTTGTATGTTTGGTTGTTGTTTGATCGATAGTTGGTAATTTATTGATTGTATGATATAATTCTTTGTAGGTGTTTTTGAACCGCTCACTTGATCGCTCCTTCGAACTTAGGAGCAAAGTCATCTTTTAATTAAGGTGAGAATAGTTAGGATTTAAAGTAATTATAGAAATCGAATAAGTGTAATGGTTTGTAGAATCGGAAACTATGATTAGAATCCAAACTAAGATTAGAGGGAGTGAGTTAGTGCCTTAGGATTTGTAGTTAATCCTTTAAGCGAGAAACTTAGGATTTCTCGATGAAAGCCTCGAATCTTAGAAGATTCTAAGTTAGATTAGTTTCGGAGTTTAAGATGGATCATTGGAAGTTTAAGATCCTTGAAGGTTTAGGTTAATCGTTATGTTTGATCTTTACCTTTATTATTGATACCGGAGTTCGATTTATAAATCGTTCGTCCGAGAATTCTTATCTGTTTCTTTATCTTATGTCATTTACTTATTGCCCCTTTACTTTACGTTGGTTGTGATTTCTTTAATATTCGCACTTTACTTTATTTACTTTTTTAAGCATATGAATAACATTTTGCACCATTATTTATTATACCATAACATCTCGCATCATTGAAAAGAGAAAAAGAAAAGAATGAAAGGAACGGTGGATGAGTTGGATACCCACGTTACCTTCATGCATAAGGAATGGTGGATGAATTGGATACCCACGTTACCTTCATACATAAGGTTGAATGGTGGATGAAATGTGAAAATCCACATTACCTTCATTTCATGCATAATTGGCGAATGCGTATCCTATGGGATGTACTCATTACTTTTATGCATATGAAAGATGAAATTGAAAATCGAGATGTTATAATTATACAAGTTTATTTATTTTTTTCTCATTTAAGTCATAACAAGTTAATGGATGAACAATTAGACTAAGTGTGCTAATTAGTATCATCATTTGGAGAATATAGAATAGAATTACCTAATCTTTGGTGAATTCTAGGAAAGATTGTGTCAGTTAGTTGGACACAAATCGAAATGCGAGTTTGAGGTCTATCTTTACTTTTTATGCTTATTATTCTCACTGGGCTTAGTTTGTTAGTTCATGATATTACAACCAATTTCAGGTAATGCTCTGGCTAGAGGCCGTGGAAGGGGAGATGGTGTTGCGTGATCGAGGGATGTTGACCTCGAGATGGACTAATGGATTTGTAAAGTTTATGTCTTATTTTGATGAACTTTAAAAACTTTAATGAATTGTATTTTGTATTTGGCTCATAAGAGCTTAATGTTGATGTTTATATGATATATATCTTTGAACTCCTGAAATGGGACTTGATGTTCCTTATGGATTTATTAGATTTGAAAATTAGGATGTAAACAGGTTTTCGGCATGCCAACTTTCAAACAAAACCATGCAAAATTTTCTTAAAATAAAAGACTTCCGCTGTTTTCTCTGATTTTAATTTATTTAAAAGTGACGTTTTGTTTTGATGTTTTGTTTAAACTGAGGAAAAACTCTGATTTGGTTAATAAATGCTTCCGCTTTTGTTCTTTTACATTTATATGTATTTGGGATTTTTTTCGGGTTATTACATATCCACAACCCAATCTATCACCGACTTATCGACACTAAAACTCACATCATCGCAGAAGAGAGCATCCATCATCACATTCGCCTCTGGGTTATTACCGTTATGTTTATGATCTTGTTTCCGTTTTCTACAATATGATTTGTGACGACCCGATATTTTTAAATAATTTAAATTAGAATACACAGCGGAAGTCTTTTATTTTAAGAAAATTTGGCGTGGTTATGTTTGAAAATTTGCTGGCCAAAACCTGTTACATCTTAATTTCAAAATCTAAAATACACAAGGAACATTAAGTTCCTATCCAGGAGTTCAAAATGATTATAATCATAAAACAACGACAATAAGCTCTTATGAGCTAATTACAAAGTACAAATCATCAAAATGATATAAAGTTCACAAAACCATGTACATGGATTTTTACATAACACATAGTCCATCTCGAAATCATCATCTTCTCGATCAAGCGCGCACCAGCTCCTCTTCCACGATCCCAAACATTACCTGAAATGTTTGTAATATCATGAGCTAACAACTTAAGCCCAGTGAGAATAATAAGAATAAAAAGTAAGAATAGACCTCAAACTCGCATTTCGATTTGTGTCCAAGAACATACTTACTCTTTGCTATCCATCCCTTCAAAGAGTTTATAACGAAGTGTTCCACTTTTACTTACCAATTCTTCAATATAATTGTGGAACTACATTCCAATATTTCTGATATGGTTTCATAAATGCATATAGCATTTATATCTCATTTTCCATATATACCTTATACTATATACAAGGTTTACTTTAAATTCTTATTCTCCCAAAGGATGATATTAATTAGCACACTTAGTCTAATTGTTCATCCATAAACTTGTTATAACATAAATGAGAAAAATAAATAAACTTTGCATAATTATAACATCTCGATTCTCTTTCTCATCTATCATATGCATAAAAGTAATGAGTACATCCCGTAGGATACGCATTCGCCATTTATGCATGAAATGAAGGTAACGTGGGTATTCAACTCATCCACCATTCCTTATGCATGATGAAGGTAACGTGGGTATTCAACTCATCCACCATTCCTTATGCATGAAGGTAACATGGGTATTCAACTCATCCACCATTCCTTTCATTCTTTTCTTTTTCTCTTTTCAATGATACGAGATGTTATGTTACAATAAATAATGGTGCAAAATGTTATGCATATGCTTGTAAAAGCAAATAAGGTAAAGTACGAATATTAAAGAAATCACAACCCACATAAAGTAAATGACATAATGATAAACATAGATAAGAATCTCGGACGAACGATCTATAAATCGAACTCCGGTATCAATAATAAAAGTAAAGATTAAACATAACGATTAACCTAAACCTTCAAGGATTCTAAACTTCCAATAATCCGAGGTTCTATCAATCGTTCTTTAAAGTCTTGGATCTTTTAACTTCCAATGATCCATCTTAAACTCCGAAACTAATCTATCTTAGAATCTTCTAAGATTCGGGGCTTTCATCGAGAAATCCTAAGTTTCTCGCTTAAAGGATTAACTTCAAATCCTAAGGCACTAACTCACTCCCTCTAATCTTAGATTGGATTCTAATCTTAGTTTCGTTTTTCGACTTTTTGGCAATTTAAATACGTTTTGAGTTGTTTTTAAGCAAATTCGATAATCCTGATTTAATGGGTATCGATAATTAGGGTTTTTGAACATTAATCCCTTTCCCGAAATGAATTTAAATAAACATTTATTCATTAATCTATAACCCAAATTCAAACCTCAAAAGGGAATTTTCAAAAGGGGAGGGTTTCGACTGAAACTCGGTTTTAGGGTTTAGGGGAAAGTTTCAAAAACACGTAAAACGACTCCCGTAATTACAAACACCGAGTTTCACAACACGAAATCAAAGAAAACCAACAAAAACTCCATTAAAATACTATTTGGAGTTTAGGGTTTCAAGAGAAACTTACCGAGAACTCCGTGGATCTCGAGAGAAACGCACGATGGTTAGGTGGGAAATGATCCTTGACTCGAGAGCTTTCCAATTTATCCAAGATCGAGTCGATCCGCCGAGAAATGAACGAAAACAAAAAATTCCCTCTTCCTCTCTTGAAGCCACGGCAATGGGAAGAAAAATTGGAGGTTTTTTGGTCAACTTTGAGTTAATGGGTTCATTTAAAGAAGAAGGCAAATAGTAAATAGATATTTAGGGAATTTGGAAATTACGATTATGTCCTTTTATGACTTTTAGCTTATAAAACGAAACCCGAAGCTCTTAAATAAATCTAAAGGTGATTAATAATTATTAATTGGCCTATTAATAATTATTAATGTCACCGAAGCGAAAAATAAACATTAAAACGATAAAAACGAATTTCGGGCAAAATTAAGTACTAAAATCAAAGTTACAAAATAATAATTAAAGTAAATGCTTGAATTGAAATAAATAAATAAATAAACAATATTAAATAAAATAAAATAAAAAATTTCACTCCAAAATAACGGGACGTTACAGTCTACCCTCCTTAAAAGACTTTTCGTCCTCGAAAAGTGCGTTCACTAAGTGAATAAAGCGAGGGTACTTTGACTGTATCTCATCTTCACGTTCCCTCGTTGTTTCCTTTGACACTTGATTCTTTCAAGGAACCTTAACCAAGTGAATTCCTTTTTATTTCTCATCACTTTTGTTCGAATGCTCTTATCTTAACGGGTGCCTTCTCATTAGACTTATTAACATTCAAAACAACCAGTTCATAATCAATCACGTGGAACGGATTCATCATGTATTTCCGAAGCATCAATACATGGAAAACATTACAAACGGCCGATAACGAAAGTGGTAAAGCTAGACAATAAGCTACCACTTCTACTCGGTTGAGTATCTCGATAGGCCAACAAATTTAGGGCTCAACTGACCCTTATTCCCAACCTCCATAACACCTTCGTTGGTGTCACTTGAAGTGTACGAGATCCATTACTACAACTTGAACGAACTACGCCGTTTCTTGCCGTCAATTTTAGGTAAACCTTAACCTTTCTTTAAACAAATGATAGACTCGCTAGTCATTTGTTATAACTCGAGTACCAAAAGTCTCTTTTCTCCAATTTCATCCAAATGAGTAGGAGAACAACATTTTCTACCACAAAGTGTCTAAACAGTGCCAAAACTCTGAGACAATCGAGTGTCTCGATTTGATAAAATCTTCACCGGCACACCATACAATCTACAATCTTTCTTAGGTACCACTGTACCCTAGTCTTAACTGGATAGATAATCCTTCCAAGAGTGAAGTGTGCGGTTTTCATCAAATGGTCCACCATCATTCAAATGGTATCATATTTCCTTACCGTCCTTGGCAAACCTTGATAAAACTTATGAAAACCTTCCCCCATTTCCATTCAAGTACTTTCCAAGGTTAAGATAACCTAGTATACTCTCCTTTAGGGCCTTGACTTGCTAACAAATCAAGCACCTATTCACGTACTTTACAATCTTATGTTTCATTCCAGGCCATCAATAATATTGTCTCGGTTCTCATACATCTTGTACTACCTGGATGAACATAAATGATAGAACTGTGAGCCTCCTCTAACAGTTCTTTCTAAAAGTCGATCCCATAGGCACACAAAGCCTATTACGATACATCAAAGCAGTATCAGAAAAGGAGGTAAAGTAGCTAGGCACATCAGACACAGCCTCTCTAAAACTGGCATGTAGATGAGCCTCACCTCTCTGTGCATCAATCATCCTCTGCCTCAAAGTAGGTCCCACTGTTAAACTAGTCAATCTCACAGTGACCTCGGCAGTCAGAAATGCTATTTCAGCTCGTTCCATAATCCATAATGAGCTCTAACCATCGTCTCTGTCTCATATTCAATTCCTTCTGAGTTAATTCTTTAAGCGAGAAACTTATGATTTCTCGATGAAAGCCCTGAATCTTAGAAGATTCTAAGATAGATTAGTTTCGGAGTTTAAGATGGATCATTGGAAGTTAAAAGATCCAAGACTTTAAAGAACGATTGATAGAACCTCGGATTATTGGAAGTTTAGAATCCTTGAAGGTTTAGGTTAATCGTTATGTTTGATCTTTACTTTTATTATTGATACCGGAGTTCGATTTATAGATCGTTCGTCCGAGATTCTTATCTATGTTTATCATTATGTCATTTACTTTATGTGGGTTGTGATTTCTTTAATATTCGTACTTTACTTTATTTACTTTTACAAAGAATATGCATAACATTTTGCACCATTATTTATTGTACCATAACATCTCGCATCATTGAAAAGAGAAAAAGAAAAGAATGAAAGGAATGGTGGATGAGTTGAATACCCACGTTACCTTCATGCATAAGGAATGGTGGATGAGTTGAATACCCACGTTACCTTCATTTCATGCATAAATGGCGAATGCGTATCCTACGGGATGTACTCATTACTTTTATGCATATGATATATGAGAAAGAGAATCGAGATGTTATAATTATGCAAAGTTTATTTATTTTTCTCATTTATGTTATAACAAGTTTATGGATGAACAATTAGACTAAGTGTGCTAATTAATATCATCCTTTGGGAGAATAAGAATTTAAAGTAAACCTCGTATATAGTATAAGGTATATATGGAAAATGAGATATAAATGCTATATGCATTTATGAAACCATATCAGAAATATTGGAATGTAGTTCCACAATTATATTGAAGAATTGGTAAGTAAAAGTGGAACACTTCGTTATAAACTCTTTGAAGGGATGGATAGCAAAGAGTAAGTATGTTCTTGGACACAAATCGAAATGCGAGTTTGAGGTCTATTCTTACTTTTTATTCTTATTATTCTCCTGGGCTTAAGTTGTTAGCTCATGATATTACAAACATTTCAGGTAATGTTTGGGATCGTGGAAGAAGAGGAGCGGTGCGCGCTTGATCGAGAAGATGATGATTTCGAGATGGACTATGTGTTATGTAAAAATCCATGTACATGGTTTTGTGAACTTTATATCATTTTGATGATTTGTACTTTGTAATTAGCTCATAAGAGCTTATTGTCGTTGTTTTATGATTATAATCATTTTGAACTCCTGGATAGGAACTTAATGTTCCTTGTGTATTTTAGATTTTGAAATTAAGATGTAAAGGTTTTTGCGACAAATTTTCAAACATAACCACGCCAAATTTTCTTAAAATAAAAGACTTCCGCTGTGTATTCTAATTTAAATTATTTAAAAATGTCGGGTCGTCACATGATTTCTTGTGACCCTTCTTGTGGCAGTAGTAACACTCAATACCCTCGTTCCATTTGAATGGATAATTTACTAAATTAGCGGAATTTTGTTTAGTAAACTAATTAACATTTAATTACGGATCTATTAACATCATGCGATTTGTGATAAAAACATGTAGATTCATGCTTTAAATTTTGAAAATTAAAACCTTAAAACTTACATTGAGTAATATATGGAGAATCGGTTGGAGGTTTCTTTATAGCATCAATCCTCAGCAACACTGGATCTTCTATGTTATATCTCGATCGATCAAACGAAACCTAATTGTGGGATCAAACTTAAGAAGAAGTTGGGAAAAAGAAAAAATATTTTTCTTCCCAATGAATAGGGAAAATCGGAACTAAGGGTGGAGGGAGAAGGAAGAGAGAATTCCGAATTTCTAAGGAATTTTAATTGTGTGATTTATGAATGACCCAAGCCTCCTATTTATAGGAAAATAGGTATCCTAATCACATTAGGATTAATCCATAGAGATAAATACAAAAAGAAAAAAGAATTATCTCTTTTCTTTATCTTGGTATTTGTAAAATGTCATAGATAAATAAGGGAATATTTTCTTTTCTTTATTTTATTTATCTTGGGTAAATAAATCTATATAATTATTATAGGATATAATTCAAACAATTATCTCCTACAAATTATCTCATATGGCCAAAATTATGATAGTAAAATAATTAATAAATACAATTTATTTAATTAATTATTTTGGGCCAATTCCAATTGGGTTCATTTATCCAATTGCGCTTGAAACTCTCTCTTAAGTTAATAAGTCCAACTTAATTAATTAATTTATTTATTACCATTTAAATAAAATATTTTATTTAAACAATTAATATTTTCTCCCGACTAAATATTATCAAATTGTATTTAATTATTAATTTCCATTTAAATAATTTTCATTATTTAAACAATTAATAATAAATAATTTAATTATTTATTTCCATTAAATAAAATCATTATTTAATTAATAATTTTATTGATAATATTTTATTATTAATTAATTAATTTTAATTATTAATTTTCGTTCAAATAAAATTAATTATTTAAATAATTAATAATTGTTAATTAATTTCAAATTATTAATTACCATTTAAATATACTCAATATTTAAATAATTAATAATATTTCATTATTAATTTCATGTTTAAATAAACTCATTATTTAAACAATTAATAATGTTTATATTAATTACTGTTTAAATATACTCAATATTTAAACAATTAATATTGTCTATTTTAAGTAATTCACTTTACTTAAAATTTCCATTTCTTCTACTTGATTTCGCGACTACGATATTTGGGCTAGCATAGGGACCCGATGGACCTATAGATCATGGGCTTAATAATTAGTCAATTAAGTGATTAACACATAATCATAATTACTTATTATTTAACTATGAATAATTCCACTATAGATTCATAGCTGAACTCCCCTCACTATAGATGAGTTATTGTCCATTTAGTTTATCATTATTTATATTTGTAACATATCCTTCACGTGGAACCCTCATAATTACAGGCGGATTAGATTTACCGTTTTGCCCTTGTAATTACCGTTTTATCCTTGTATTCCCGCTGATTCTCCAATGAACTTTATCTTAAGTCGAACTAGAGATAATGTACTTCTGTGATCAATAGAAGTTGTGACGTTACTTGTTCATGTCTCGAATCAGTACATCAAGGGAGTTTTCTAAAGTTCCTAAAATGTTTAGGTATCGCATTGATACCGTTAATTTATAGGAAAGTTATGAATTTCATCTCGTGAAAATGCGTTCCCAGCTACTTATCTAGTTATGTTCCCAAAGTAGGAGTGTATTAAGCATTCTTATAGATCGCTCTCAACCATGTGAATCAAAGAACATAACTCCATAAATAGGAGTCCACATTTCACTCAGGATTGAGATCTATCACGGTTGATAAACTTAGTTTGATATTCGATCATTTCTCGTAAACGGTACTAATGAGAAATTTGATCGAACATTGTGGTCCTGTCTTATACAATCAACATTGCATATGATACTTCCATTTCATGTCACCCACATGAATGATCAGGATTAGATCATTTGTCTATAAACAAAATGCGAAGCTATCAACAGTGTTACCAGGATAAGGTTCCCAAAAGTTATTCATTTACTGTAGACACTTTTAAGTTACTCATCTCGACTTTAATCCTATTATATGACTCACTTACTAAGTCGTGATTTCATAAGAGTGACTTAGGGTTTTACTATTTGAATGTTTGATATTTATATATTTCCATATATTCCTAATATCGTCAATTGAATCAATTTAGATAATATAAAGAACTTATGTTTATTTATTTACTTTATTCAAAATAAATCATATTTATTAAATAATTACAACTTCTAGGACAACATTCCTAACACCATTTACATCTACCCTTACTGTTGTTACTTTAATTTTTTTTTCCTCTATCGACATACAAGGCACTACCAGTGTTGGAGGTCATTCTAGAACTCTTAAAACAAATATCTTTTGCAAGAGTAGCATCTTTGATATTTGCAAAGGAATGCTTCCCTCTTCCATTAGAATTAGCGATATAAGTTTTCATAGTAGGCCAAATATCAGATAAATATGTCAAAAATGAAACAACAACCGTATCACTAGTCATTTTAAACTCTAAAGCAACTAACTGATTTATGAGAATATTGAACTTTTTCAGATGATCTGCTAAAGATTCATCATCTGCCATATTTATATGAACGAGTTGAGTGTAGATGTTCATCTTGTTATTGAAGGTAGGTTGCTCATACATATCAAATAAGGTCTTGATCAAACCCGCTGTAATAGTCTCTTTTGTCACATTATGAGCAACATTCTTTGACAAAGTCAATCTAAAAAATCTTAACACTTGTCTATCTAATAATTTTCAATCTTCATCTTTCATACCCTCCGGCTTCTCTCCCAATGGTAGATGCAATTTCTTACTATATAAGTAGTCTTCAATCTGCATAATTCAAAATGAAAAATCTAAACCATCAAATTTTTCCATCCTAATATCCTTTGTGCAATCTTACGATCTTTCACAAGTCCCTCTAAATCGAAGATTTGATACCAATTGTTGAGAATTTGAAGGGTTTCAAATCTCAACACTCCATAATCCAATAACGATAAAATATTCAACACAAAGAATAAATAATAAAACAAGAGAAAAAACGTCGCCAAAGATTTATACAGGTTCCAAATTGATACGTTTTGTCTTTTGTAAACTTTGCAAGTTCCAATATAAAGTTGAAGATTACACCAAATAAGAGAATAATAGAAAGTTTACAATTGATTACAGCTATCTATTTTCTCTCAATAAGAAAAACCCCGCAAATTAACCCAAAGAAATCACCGTCAAACAATCCACTGCTCACTGCCTCAAGAAGAAATTTTATTTCTCTTGTAAGCGAACCACTGCCACTTTGGATTTTCAATTCCAACGACTTAGGTAAAAAAAAGTGTATCCACCGTCTACTATATATATATATATATATAATATTTTGTAATCTCTTGGTTTGTGTGAACTCAAGACAAACCATCACCTTTATCTTCCTAATTCATTCACAACCGAATTATTTCAAACATTGCCATATGCAAGTTCGTCTTACTACTTTGGTTGAAGCAACACACTACACTAGGATAATTGGGCTTAATAATGGTTTATGTGGGCCTTTTTATTTCATTTGGGCTTAATATTAATTTATTCGAACTCTAAAGCCCAACATATTATGGGCTTTGAATTGGTTGAAAATATTATATTTTATTTTATAATTTCATTTTTATCTCTTTCTGATGAAAATATTGATGTCAATAAGATTAATAGAAATTTTTGATTTAGTTTTACGTATGATTACACCTACATCTGGAAAATATCAGTGCTTTCTTGCTATACCATGGTGGATTTGTAGCTTAACAAATGTTCCTTATTTGAAAAAAATAAAAGCATTTGAAACTTCATACCCTTATGAGATATCATTTCTCATAGGGATTTAAGTTATTATTATTTTGAAGATGCTTATTGGAAATGTGAAGTTTATAATTTTAAGCATTTCAAGAACTCCCACATACATAAAATAAAAATCATAAAAAAAACCTTATTTAATATACAATCTAATGTGATTTTATAAAAATCATTTATGAAAAATACCTCTAATTAAGACATTTCTTGAAATATATAATTAAAAATTTTTGAAATTTCACGTGCAAAGGCACATGTTATATAACTAAGCTCTACTATCTTAAAAAGGAGGATATTGGAGAAATATTTTTGTACCAATTTATACTCTATCAATTCTTATATTCACATACATGCCATTGTCAATTAATTATGATCAAATTTTTTTAATAACAATTATTATTCAATTATAGATCTTTATAATTTATAAAATTAATTAGCATGTTATTATCTTTAATATTTATTTTTTAAAACTATGATTAATAATTTATTACTCATAAGAAAAATCCAAAGAAATGATGGAAATTAAAAAAAAAAATGGAAGGGAAGATATAACATCAACAAACTAATAATTAACTGACCAATTGAAACCATGCATATCTTTAATTGTTAGAGTTTATTGTTCGTGGAATCTTTTTAATAATTAAAAAAATAAAATATGAAGAAAATATTAAACATCAAAGGGCATCCTAATAATATTGGATGGTTAACACTATCTATACTATATAAAAAGTGGCTTGGATGGAAAAAAATTTGATTGATATTTTTACCCCTACTAATTCACTTTAATATCTATATAGCCATTATCCCATAATAAATTACCACTTTAATTTTATATTTTTTTACCACAAATTTAATTTAATTTAAAAACTTTAATATCTACATAGTCATTCTCCCATTATAAGTTACCACTTTCAATTTATTTTTTGCCATAAATTTAATTTTATTTAAAATTAAAAAATTCTCTATGCTCGTGATATGTTTTCGTAGTATCTTATTTTACATTAAAATGATATTTTATAAAGGATTTGAATATTTTGTCAAATATTTTACTTGTCAAAAGTTATAAATCTTATATGAAATATTTATTCGCATATATTCTATCAATTAAAAAAATATTTTAATTATTTTTAAAAAAATATAAACTTTTTATAAAGTAAAGTTTGTATGGGCTAAAATAAAAAATTTACACCTTATTCTAAGAAGTAAAAATAGATGTTGGCACTATATTGGTTTTTTGTAATTTAAAAAAAAATGTTTGTAACATAAAATTCTAAATACAACAAACATCATGAATTCTCATTTTCTAACTTTTCAAGTATTTTTCAATTCCTATATACGGAGCAGTTTCAAAATATGATATGAAAAAACTTCTATTGTCAAACTTCCTGTTTTCCATACATTTGGTCAGAGGAGTTTCAATTTGAAACTTAGTTTTGATTGATTCGGATTTTAAAATAAAAATATCTGATATGAATCAAGGAGCCTTAATGTTGATCTTTTCCAAGCTCACATTTGTTGTTATCTAAGTTCATGACAAGCTCAAGCTACAAGATGCTTCAATAAAAGGTTCAAAATTAGTTCAATAAATGGAAGTCAAGTTCAAGCCTAGTTCATAAAATGCAAGTCGTTCAAGCCTAATTCAAAATGAAGTCAAGCAAGTCTTACATTAATTGCAAGTCAGTTCATGAGCTCATTCAATGCAACTCAAGACTTATTTAAGACAACTTAAAGCTTCATTAAAGACTTCCATAAACATATGTGATCAAGGATTTTTAGTTACAAAGGCTCCCAAATCAGAATTGTAACTCTTGTATTTTTAGTTACACTTTATTTTCAATAGGCTAGTTAATTGTCTTTATTTTAGACTTTACTATGGCTGGCTGTCTTTTAGCCTTTTTTTCTTCATTTTATCAGTTTATTTTCGTGGCTTTTGAAGGCTATAAAGCCATGAGACATGCTTGTAAGAAATCAGATTATTGAAGTAAAAATACAAAGACTCTTTGAGAGCTTTTTCCTTTGAATTGTTGTGAGTTGTTCAACTTTTCATCTTGTCATTCCTTGTGTTTAGGGTGGCTATAGAATCGAGCCATTAGGATTGATCATTCTAATTTAGTGGATTGATTCGAATCTAGAACAAGAAATCCAATTCTTGTCTTTAGATCATTGATCATAAGGATAATCATCTTCTAGCCTTTTTCCTTGGGTTGTGTCAAATGGCATATGTGCTTTGATTTTGATCTTTTGGGGTCCTTAGTTAAGTTTAAGGGTTCTAAGAGCATTTCAAAAGGGTTTTCGTATCAATATCATTTTAAGAAATACAAATAATAGTTGTAAATTATTTGAGAGGTCACTTGAAATTAGACAATAATAACTTCTTCATCCACCAACTTAGAGGTTACTAGATATGATCTTATAACACTCCAATTAATTTGGTAGTATAAAACTTTTGTAACTTGCAATAGCTTTTGGTATTTTTCTAACTTTTATTTAAATTATATTTTCTAACTTTTATTTAATATATTTTTCTAAATTTTATCGATTCATTCATCTTACTGTCAACTCATTTTAAAAACAAATAATTATCAAACTTTTAATGTAGGCGAGCAATATATGTTCTAAACTGAAGGAAAAGGAAAAGAGGCGTAAGAAGGACCAAAAGGAGAACACCAAAACATGTTTAGTTTTCATAAATGGAATTACAAACTTTTTGAGCTGTTTGTAGAATATTTTTTAAATAAGTGTTCATAGAAATCAAATTTTGTGTAAACCTATATTCGTACTTGAATGGATAATATATGAGACAAAAAATTGAGAGTTGGATTGATAATTTAATAATTATGTGAAATAAAAACATAAAAACACGTGCATCGCACGTGCCAAAAACCTAAGGGATATTTAATCCCACCTTTTCTTCTTTGATTTGATCACGATCAATTCATTTATGAGCTACAAATCACCATACTCTCACCCTCCCTCCTAACCTCTAATCAATTGATGATTTTGATTATTAAAGAGTGAGGATCAATTCTAAAACTACATATGGACAATCCGTAGAAGCAATTTTATAGAGCATCTGCGCAAGAGAGTAGTTTGACATCCATTACAAAATCTATTCAAATACTTAATTCAGATGCTCAAATCAAGAGATGTGTAGATTTGGTTAAGAATTTGCTATATGATCTTCTTGAAATTTGTCTCTATATTTTATGATAAGTGAGAATATGCTTGCGAGATAAATTTCAAGGCGCTTCCAACTTGGGTCAAGACATGACACTATTGCGGATATTGTTTCTTAACTAATTTTGTTTTTGCTTTGTCTATTTATTTCACTATGAGAAAATCATATGGATTGTTTTTAATTATTTAAATATTTTATTTGGAAGTTAAGATTTTCATTTTAGGAAATAAAATATTTGAAAGTTAATATGCAGTCGTATGTTTTTTTCTTTTCAATGATGATCTATTAATATTTTTATTTTCATAGACTAACCATACATAAATTAAATTTACTAAATATATAATTAGTAATTAATTACTCCATTCCAATTTATCTACATTTAAAGTACACCCTCTCAAGAATTTAAAAATAAAAATAAAATGACACCCTTTCAAATTAATCATTAATTAGTCATTAAATTTAATATAATATGTTATAATTTCCATAAAAAATTATTTTGGTGAAATTTAAAGTTAATAATCATTGATTAAAATTAAAATTTTCAAAATAACATTGCCAATCTAAACAAGCAAACATAAAAGTTTAACATGTTTAGGCTAAAAATATAGAAATGCTAACAAAATTTGATTTACGTTAATCAACTCAAAATAAATTGGGTTATCCATTGAAATAACCACTTTAGTAGACAAATAAGAGTAAATGTCTATGTGATTGAAAATAAAGGTAGATGACCTCATTTATGGCGTCAGAAAAGAGAAAGCACGTGGAAATTACGAATCTGCCCTTTTTAGTCTTAAACAAAAACTGCTACTCTATGCGGGCACACTGTATGAGAAGTAGGCATCAGATGCATCATTACGATTTATGGCCAGGTACAATGATGATTTCTTCCTCTATCTTCTTTTCTAATATTTCCCTCATTCTTTACTTTCAATTTTCCTTTTCTCTCTCACCAGTTTTCATATTTTCCCATCTCTCTCTCTTCACAAACTTCCCCTCCAATCTCAGGTATCCATTTCCTCCATTTTTTTTTCCTTAAAATGTAGAAGAAGTCACACACATGCTTGTAGGGGTGTTTATTTTCCCCGCGGGGACCCGCCCCGAAAGTAGCCGGGAATCCTCGTTCCCAATAGGGATGGGGATGGGGATGAAAAATTCCCCTGTCCGAGTTTCAGGGACGGGGACGGGGAATGTCATCCCCTACCCCAGCCCCGTTCCCCAATTAAATCCCCGAAAAATAATATATATAAAATATTTTAAAATATTTTTATATTTAAACTGTTTTTTATTTTATTTTATTTTTAAAAACTATTTTCATTTTTTATTTATAAAACTTTTTTTAAATACTGTTTTAAAAACAATTTTATAAATCTTTTTTTAAAACTGTTTTTAAATATTTTTTTAAAGACTGTTTTATTAAAAAACTTTTTTAAAAACTTTTTTTTTAATGTTTTTCATACTTTTTTTTATTGTATTTTGTTTTGTTTTAGGTGAAAAAGGGAAAATTCTCCTCAAAATTCCCCTTTCCCCATGATTTTCCCGCGAAGAATCCTCGTCTTCGTCTCCGACCTCTTTGAACAGGGAATTTACCAGGGATGGAGACGGGGAATGGGAGCGGAGACGAGGACGAGGAATCCATTCCCCGTCCCCAACCTGTGAACACTCCTACATGCTTTTCTACTTGAATTTTTCTTATTTTTTCTTCAGTCTCATTCTGATTTTTACCTTTTTGTGGCTATTTAGTGAAAAAGTTGTCTTCATATTGTTAAATATGGCTATTTTAACAAGAACTTAATCTTTTCGAAACTTCATCTTTTTTATGTATTTTTGTTTTTTGATGTTTTTCTATCTTGAGTTATGTATTTTTTTAACAACTTACATGTTGTTTTTTTGTGGCTATTTGTGTTAGGGATAAAACGAAGAAAGAGAAGGTTGAGACAAGGGAAAGCACGAGGAAGTGGGGAAGGGGGGCATGAGGTTCTAATATGGTTAGCAAAAAGGGAAAGAAAGCGGTGGGAAAAGATATTGAAGAAGATAAGCAATACAGCCCCACTCTTAACCTTACATTGTCCAAAGTGATAAAATAAATTAGAAACGAGGACAACGGGTAGAAAATTTGTCTAGAAAATACTATCTAATGCTTTGTGTTTCACATAATGTGTAATTACTGTATTTTAAATTTAACTACAACTTATGCTTGAACTATTAGATACTTTGCTAACTTTTGTGGAAATATGTTTATGTTGTTGATGCAAATAACTTGGGATGTTTATGGCAAATTTGAAATGTATATGAGTGTATTGTATTTGCAATATATATAATGTGTATTATGTATATGATATTTTACCCCTATTATGGAGATTCAACTCGAAACTGGTGATTACCCCCGAGTATAGTCTGTACAGTCGGTACTATAACATACTATACATTATACCACTAGTATGGTGATATAAAATATCGTTCCAACTTAACTTTAATAATTTTCATTTGTAATTATGCAACATAAAGAACACTTGCATTACATAAATTAAGTATAACTAATCTTGGATGTATAAAACTTCTTATTGGGTTTAATATAACAATTGACTACAGTTGATGTACTATTTTTGTCTACGTATTATACCACTAGTACGAACTGCGTATGATCATTTCAAATTACCTTTAATTATGTGAAGTTTTATTTATAAAACATGAAACAAAATAAACCCAAACATGAATATTGAAAATATTTTATAACAATAAGAAAACACCTTTACCATAAAATGGGGATTGTAGAACATTCTTTTAAAATGAAGTGTACACGATGACAAGCTATTAGCATGGCTCTCTGTATGTGTACAAGGCGTATTACCTATTAAACCAAAAAATGGTACATTCGGTACTATATCAAAAATAATATGACTAATACGACCTACTGCAAATATGTACACTCCTATACACCAATTACAAAATATATAACAAAACAAAATAAAACAAACTAATTAAAGTTCAATATACAAAGTGGACCGAATGGTGCCACATTGTTAATTGAACTTCAAAATGTTCAAACAAATTTTTACTTCTTCTTGTAACGTGTACGATATGTATATTATAGACTATGGTACGAATTGTACAACTAGTAAGAAAATGAGCGCCAACACCTTGACAGCCATCTTTAACAACTTCTTAGAAGCATATATATCCTTTACAAAAACGTTGATATTGGCCCAGTAATCACATATGTCAAGCCTATCTATGAAACGATATCCATTAGTAATCTGTGACGACCTGACTCAATATAAATAGAATAAATAAATAATAAAGAAACTCATTAAAATAAAATTATAAATGAATCAGAGTAAAATCAATAAATGCGGGAGCTTTTTATTAATTTATCAACCAATAAAATGATTAAAAACAAATCGTTTATTTATGGCGCCATTTTAAAGAATAAAATTCTAAAATAAATAAAATGAATGAATTTAATAATGAAATTAAATATCCCAAATAAAGAAAAAGAATCGATAATGAAAATCCGAAAGAATAAAATAAAAATGAACAAGTCCTAAGGGCCTTCATGTGTAGCGCCATCCTCGTCACCCGCCTGAATTCCCAACATTATTATTGTTACTTGCAAAATTTAAATTTGCAGGGCATTCGAATATCATGAGATTTTAGCTCATTAGATTAATTTCAACTCAAATAAGTAAATGAAAATCTTCATATAATTATGATAATATATGGATACCAGGTCCATTTATTCAATTTATGATTAATTAGTAGGTACTTAGCCTACAACAACTCTTTAATTTATATTAAATTTGCATATATGTATCATAGTGGGGTATAAGGCCACTCATGATACAGGCCATACTATACGCTTGAAAATATTATCATAGTGGGGTATTGGACCACTCATGATACGTGCCATAGTGCGCTCTACAAATTTAATATGTGTTATTTATTATGTTCAAGCCAATTTGTAAAACCTAAAGGCTCTAACTATCCACTTATTGAATTATCAAACACATTTAATAGATAACAATACTAGTAGGTCATAACAATCACATAAATAATTCCTAAAAATAATAAATCATCTCCCAAATCATACTATTAATTATAAAATTATTAAACCAATAAAATAAATTCAATTTTAAACTTCTAAGTAGGAATTAACCTACCTTAATTTCAAATTGAACAAGCAATTGGGCTCAAAATAATTCCAAAAAAATCCTAACGATGCCCATGACATGTGACAACATTAAATTAAAGTAAATTTCACGAGAGTCGGACTAACGGGATGAAAATCGGCTCGAATTGAGCGAAAATCAACCCTGAAAGGTCTGAACGAGCTAAACCAGCTCAATTGAACCAGCCCAGCCGGTCCAATTGGACCGATTCTTCAAGCTCCAGCCATGCATGCAAGAAAACGAAGGAAAAGAAAATGCAGCCACTTACGTGAAAAATAACGACGATGCAAGGGCTGATCCGAGGTTATGAATGACTTGGAAACGACAAACGAAAGTCTACGATCGAACGTACGGTAAACTCGAAGCAAAACCACTTCAAACTCGAGCAAACCGCGAATTCAAACCCAGATTCCGGCGAGGTGAAAAGCAGAATCCGGTGAGCCTATTTATCCAACAAAACAAAACAGTTAACGCCCATTAGCACGTAATCACCCTCAAATTAAAAAACGAACAACAAAGATCAAATAAAAACGAAATACCTACCAAGAAACAGCGTAAATGGTCATGAAAATGGGTTGTTTTCCTGCAAGAAAATTCCCAGAAACTGGTGAGCCTAAAATCCCGATGAATAGTAAGAAAAACACTTCGATTCAGCAGGTAATTAACTCGAAACAACAATAAATCATAAACACATACGAATGGATCAAAAGGAAAAACTTTACCTCAATAAAGACAATGTAAATGACGAAGAATTCGACTGGTTTTCCGATGAAACGAGCTGACTTGAAACTGGGCTTAAAGCGTGAAGAAAGTTGAATAAAATTACAGATCAATTTCTGTACAAATCGCTGGAATTGAAAGAATAAACAACTAGTTGAATTACCTTGAAGATTTGACGCAAAACAAGCAAGAAATTGACGAAGAAATGACAATGAGCAATGACGAACGAGTGACGGCTGAGAAACGAAAGTGACGTGAGTTTGCAAAAAACTTGGAGTCTAGGGTTTTGTGCCTCTTAAAAGCATCTGAGATCTTGTCAAAAGCCCATATTACCCCTAAAAGAAATAAAAGAAGTCAAGGACATAAACGGTATTCAGGTCATAACTTTTTACTCGAAACTCGGAATTAAGAATAGTCAATTGCGTTGAATTCTCAACGACACGACGGTTAATAATAAATGAAAATAAAATCATTTAGGTGGAAATTGAAGAAAAGACTAAAATGCCCTTACCAAAATCTCGGGTTGTTACATAATCAATGGTATAATTCATACTGTGTGCTCATCGTTCGTCACATGACTTTTCAAGTTCAGACGTTCCCATGGTTGTCTACTTCATATGGTACTTCAAGGTCGATTTTCGTAAACAATGAACATCCTTCAATATGTGGTGTTGTTGTTACATTGTGGTACTTCAAGGTCGATTTCCGTAAACAATGATCAACCTATTGTACTTAACAACAACTACACTTAATTTCATTCCTGAAATATAATCAAAACAAAAAATGAAAAACTTCCAGAATATATACAAGTGTTAGCTTTACATTTGAAATGTAAACACTACCTTCAAGGATCATTCATCAACATTCATAAACAATGGATCGTATGTACTGAAATATGAAAATAATGTAAAAAGAGAAGTTTTAAGAAGGGAGGAAATAATTATTCAAAATAAAAAAAAAATCTGAAAATGTATATATACGTAAATCATATATGAAAAAAAAATGGAGGGAAAAGTGAAATTCAAATTTTTTTAAAATAAAATATAAATTAAAGGAAGAAGATCGTGTGAGAAGGAGGAATTTATTGAGTTAATTGAATAAAGAGCCACTTTTAGGGGTGATGTTTCAAAGGATGGCCACCTCCTTGTATATATAAAAAACTAGCCATTTTTTACTTTATTCATATTCTTATACCCGTATACATTAAATAGTACAATCCATCCATTTTCCCATGGCCCATATACATTCATTCCATTTTCCAATTTCCTTTTCGACTTCCAAGAATTTCTTTAGCATTTTTAAATTTTAATCTTTTAACCCTTTGACATCTCACCTACTTGTCCTTTTTTCAAAAAATATAGATTTTGTATTCCCTCTCCTTTTCATGTTTGTATACAATGTCCATTATATCATAATATTTTCATTCATCCAATAATTCATTTGGTTTTTTTTCCGTCCTTCATGTACCAAGTTTTGACTTTTTGTGATGAACTCTAGTTTAGTAGGTCTACATTTTGTTGTTTGTATGATATGGCTATATGGTTTTGCTATGGGGTATTTATATTTTTGTACGTTTGACGATGTACCTGAAAGAACTATGTGGTGTTGTTATAATACCACTATTACTTTATAACATCTTAGTATATTTTGTTTTCTTCATTTTTTCCTTTAGATTTCTACCTATTTATATAACAATCTATTGTCTCTTGCATTTTTTTACTACCTTGGCTTCCAGTTTTTAATGAAAATATAGGGTTTGTTATATTAACGTATGTTTTATTCATATATATACATTAAATATGCATCGAACCATTCATACATATAAAGGAATCCACAATATGTACCACAACATGAAAAAAAACAAGGTCATAGTAAGCATCACTGTTTAAATTTTGCCTGTATCAAACTTTTATTGTGATTCTTTTAATGCATGTTCAAAGTTTGTAAACCAAAGCGGAAATTCATTATCGAATTATATTGTTAACTAATACAGTACACATAGTACGATACATACTGTACTCAGCGTACATCAAAGACTAATACATTAAACATGTTCAAAGTTTGCAAACCAAAGAAGTTGAATGTACGTGTGGTACATACTGTACTAAACGTACATAAAAAATATAAACAGTATGTAGTACAAATTGTACTCAGCGTACATGAAAGCATCCACATACACACCTGTACAACAGTAAAAAGTATATAAGTCAAACTAATTAAATAAAAAAACACACCTGAATGAAGTTTAAAAACCAGAACATGAGTCATAAACATAAATACCATAAACAGTATTAAAGTTGAAGTCACGAAGTCACATTCTTCTCCCCCCCCCCTCTCCCTCTCTTCTTTGAAGAAGCTCTTGTATCAACACACGTTTTTTTGTTTTTTTTTGTTTTTACACTACTTGATCCGAATGCAGTAGTGTATGGTTCCTTCTCGTAAATGTCGGGTTTTGTTGATTGGGACGGTCCTAGATCCTTTAATATTTGAGTCTTGCAATAGATGTTTACTTTTTGATCCATCTTCCATTCTTCTTCTAGGAGTATCAATGTTGGTCCCTATCAATAGGAATCCAATTATTATGTAAGAATTCTAGAAATGCACACACAATCACATTCAGATCAGTCAATATACAAGGAAGGGGCAGTACAACACACTCAGACAGTACTACATGTATATTATAGTATACTTAACGTACAGAACATTCAGATCTGTCTATTGAGCAAAGGCAAGGGAATTTAGACATTCATAAAGGGTGCATCATTATAATTGACGTACGTCGTATATAACTCGTATAGTTCCAAATACATAACGTACAACATATACAACAATATAACGGGTTGAAAGTGGAGTTACCTTATGTGCTTGTACTTGTTGCGCTTTACCTTTTTTTATCAGCCATTTCCTTGCATTCCAATCAGCATTTTTAATGAGATATTAAACACTTTCAGAATCAGATGGCCATGCATAAACAATATCTTGGAGAAAAAAACCCGAAGAAAGTGGACAATCTTGGAAGAAATGGCCAATCTCGAAATTTTGTTTAAAAAAGTTTAATTTTTCTAAAAAATGTATTTTCATTTGGTAAATAGCCACATTTAGATGGAAGTTTAAGTTTATGGAAATGAACATTTTTGAGTTTAAGTTTAAGTTTTTTTTCAAGAGAATGCATACCTCAATGATGTTCTTTCAAGAGAATAGATGATCTTGGTTTCAAAAAATAAAAAGGATGATCTTGGCTCAATGAGGAATGGATGATCATGGTCTTTTGCTTTCTACAAATCATAAATCTTGAAACCAAAAAAATGGTTAGTAGCCATAAATCTGGAAACCAAAAAAATGGTTAGTGGTCATTCACTTAAAAAAAAAAACCATCAATCTGGAAAGTGTCCATTCATTCAAAGAAAACCATGAACTGGAAATGACCATTTGGAGTATAGAAAATAACGAAGAGTATCAATAGATTACCCGAAGTTGGATCTTCGTATTTCAAACAAGCCAAATCGTATTTGGAGTTCTCTTTTTCAATCTCAAATGGAGCGAATCGTTTTTCTCTCGAGCGAAATCGTCTTTCTCAGAAAATGGTATTATTTGAAAATAAAATTATGAAAGAGGGGGGAGATAGGAAGTAACCCCACGGTTTCAGTTTTTCAATTAATTGATGGGACATCAACTGACACTGGTTTGTCTTCCCCATGTTTTCAATGATGCCCCTTTTTCTGCACACGTCGTACAATGCGTCAGGAAGGTATAAGATCTGATAGTTTTACAATTACTTCAAGGGCATGGTGGTAAATTTGGCCCTCTTTTTTTGAGCTGACTTTTCTTTGATGGCCATGCACTCAAATTTTGTGATGCATGACCATGTACTCTTATTTTGATATAAAATAGGCTATATGGAGTGTTAACCCGAATTTATTCATGGAAATCTAGAGAGAGAAAGCAAAATCTCATGGATTGAGGACCTATGACAGGTACAAGATTTCTTGAAAAATATGACAGATAAAGAAGAGTAGATTTTTAGGTAATGATTGTTTTAGGGATCTAATTGGCATAAAAATAGAGTGAAAATCATATAGTGACTATAATTTGTGATTTTAGGGTATGTGGTATGCTTTGATACGTTGGATTGAAATATGGCTACTTTCGTAATTATCTCAAATAAACTTATAAAACTTTGAAAAAAATAGACGTGGTAAAAATCTAGTTCTAAGAAAAAGCGGACCAAAGCAATAGGTTCAGTCCGCCTGTATGCACATCCTAGGTCCATGCCACAAAAAGGAGAGAAACGCGGTTCGCTCGTGGATCTGAGAAAGAGGAAAACGAAGGTTCGAGAACAGTCGGGTTGAATCTCGGTCTTCGCGTGAAACCACATTTATAAAATGTGTGTATTTCTCTCTCTCTTCCGAATTTCAAAATTCTTTCGAGGAAGCTTCATTCGAAAACAGATCTCCTTCTTCCTTTCTTTCCATCCAAACTTGGTGTGCGTTTGTTAGAGTCGAATAGAATCAGCAGAATCAGATAGAAAAAAAAAAAAATCTTTGAAAGAGATTAGAATGGAGAATGGAGCAATATCGTCAGAGGCTGAACAAGGATCTTCCTATACCTATTGGGTAAGGGAAACGCAGAAGGATGCAGCTCCACTTCCTGTCCCTCGCAAGCTCTCTGATCAGGACATTCTTGCTTCTCAAATTTCTCACCCTCCTTCCCTTGGCTCTGTCTGGAATCGGGTATTCTATCTATCGTCTTTTCTGTTTTTTTTTTTTTTACATTTTTTCCCATTTCTTGGATAATAATACCTATTTGTTTTCATTAAATCATTATATTATTTTTTTGTATGAGTTTTGTTGGGAATGCAATTGAAAATTTGAAGTTATTTTCATTGTTCTCGAAGGTGAATGTATTTCTCTTGATTTGATTGAGTTATTAAAATGTATCATTGCTGGAATGGATATACACATGGCAGCTGTTTTTTTTCCCCATTGTGTGATGATTTAAGGCTGAAATAGAGAATGGGGAATTCTCAATTATCATTATTTGTTTGTAGTTTGCTTAGATTTTTTTCATCTGTAGCGGTATTGTTCCCAACCTTGCAGAAGTTGAGCTATAGTGCTCTACACTCCGTTTGCCCCCAATCTTCCCTCCCAAAAAAAAAACAGTTATATAATTGAATGTATGAAGGCGAACGATGCTGAAACATGACCTTTTAATTTTATTTCTTTGCTGGAGATGATTATATGCACAATTATTTTGTTACAGTGGTGCCCCTTGTCCCGTCTTCCACTTACCTATGGTCCTCAAGGGTCTAAAACTCTCTCCCTCTCAATATTTGGAGGAAGAAGTATATTCCTATTGTTCCTTCCTATAAATAGAGGGGGTAGCTAGTTCGTTAAGCATTGTGTTGAGTGCGTGTAATGTGAAGTACAAGTCTGTTGCTGTTGAATCTCTGACAATTGGAAATCAATTGTATGGAACAAATGGATATCGTAAAAGAGCTTAGAAATTGGCATTTAAAATGAGAGATTAGTATGGACCATCTCTTAAACATAAATTGAAGAAGCCTCTAGAACCCTGAACAGTCTTCTATTCATTTCATTGAAACGGTGGATAAATGATAACCTCTTCCATCATTGCCCTGAGAGGGCGCCGAAGCAATCCCAAAAGAACAAAAAGATCTGTACCAAATATTAGATTTGAAGTTGCAAGACCAAATAACGTGGTCATAATTTTCTGAAACGTGCTTGCATAAGTAACACCACTGAGGTCTTTGAGTGTATAGGGAAGATCTTTGGAGAAAGTCTTAGGTATTGATTCTACTTTGGGCAATAAAGTACACAAGAAACCTTTCTTTCTTCAAGATCTTCACTTGACACAACTTAGAATAAAAAGGGTAAGTGTGGAAATTAGAAAATAAATGAGAGAAATGAAAGGATTTACAAGAGAAAACACCCGAAGGCTCACGAGACTAAACTGCTTTATCTTGAATCTCGGGGAACTCCACACAACCCTCTAAAGAAGAGAATGGGAAGGAACGATCAAGGATCATCTTAAAGAGATTTCTATAAACATGGAAATGAGAAAGTTCTTCCCCTATAAATGACAGAAGCGATAGGTAGGTTGCACATAAAATAGAGAGAAGTCTAGGGAATCAACTTTAAAAAGAAGAGTTATTAACCCAAGCAGCGTTTTTAAAGGCGTGAGGCTCAAAATAGCGATCAAGTCCCCGGGGCTTAACACGAGGTTCAAAGACAAGCGAGAGTAAGATTTTTTATTATTGTAATTTTAAGTTTTAAATTTGAGATTAGTGTAATATTTATTATTTTTGGATCCCATATTTACCCTTTCTTATGGTATAGATATATAGATAGACAATTCAAATTCAATGCATGTAATGCTCTGTTTTGTAATTTTAAAAATTAGTCTATAATTGTCTCCAAGATCATGTATCTAAAAAAATATACCTTTTCAACTAATAAGAAATAGATTTGGCATAGCTTTTCTATCGTCCTTTCAATTATTACATTTAATTTTAGTGTGAAAATTTAAATGATAAGATTGTGATTAATCTCCACTTCTATTTTTATGTGTGATAATTACTAATTAATTATTCAATATAAGGTTATTTATTATTATTTTATAGGAATATCAACAGTCTTTTAAGTTAATTTGATTATTAGAATTGTATTAAATGATAAATTGTGGAAGTTACAAATGTGATTAGTCTTTCCTAATTAATTGGGGAAGTTTTTGTTTGTAATTAGTAAGCACACTTATTGGGTGGCTTTTCATTCCAAGTTATAATTCATTTGATTTGTAAGCACCGAGAATATCATTTTCATATGAATAGTTCTCATGAAGGTAGGTGCAAGCTTAAAGTGGAACTTGTTAGAATAATATTAAGGTTTTAGGATAGTATTTATGTTTTCCTTATTTAATTATGTTTCCTTGCTAACTAGGTTTACTTTTTTATATAAGTCTATGTAATCTTCACACAATTTAACCTAATTCAATATATCATTACTCTTTCCTTTTACATGGTATCATAGCCTCGTTTTTTAATTTTCTTGAACTCTATTTTGATCACGTTTTCTTCCCTCGCCGGTCGGTGTAAGCTTTTCCGACGAGGGAGCACTTTCATGTGACCTTCTAAGAAACCTTCTAAATTTTCTTGATCTTGACACTCATCAAGAAACCCTCATCATCAAATGCTTAGATTCAACCTTCTCCTTCGATCAGTTTCATCACAATTAGGGTTTGTTGGGACTGTTTGATATTCTCTCCTAATTAGGGTTAAGGTCCGATCGACTCCGATCTCACGAGCTAGAGCGTGGGTGAGTTTTTTCGGCGGACATTTTTTGGATTTTGCATGTCTTGTGATTTTCAACATGTTTGTGGTATTTTGGTGTATGAATAGTGCTCGGGTGTGAAGAAAAATATCAGTTTTTAGTTGCTGTCCAGATTTGCTTTTTGACTTGTTGTCCAAATCTGATTTTTAGGGTTTTTGTTTGCTAGCTATTCGAATCAAGTTTTCTATCCGATTTTCCTATTCCTTTGCTAATTTGGGACTCTTTATTAATTGTTTGTTGGGTTTTGATAGCTCTAGTTGGGTATCGTCTCTTATCGTGGAACATATGTATGAAATACGAGCTTTGAGGGCTGCTAGGATTTTTCAACAGCGTTTGGGTTTTGTGGACCTTGTTGTGTTGTTAGGGTTTCTTCCTCCATTATACATAGATAAATCTTGGGTTTGGATTTGGGTTAACATTATGTTGTGAATATTTGTTAACACCTCTCCACATAGGAGGGAAGAGAAACCGCTGATGATATCGTTTGTCCCAATATTTTTAAAATCGCTTAAGGCGTACGCCTTGAGGCGCGCCTCAATTGAATCTTACGCCTTTGTCCTTGAAGAGGCTTACGCCTTAGCCATGTGAGGCGTACGCCTCTGGTACTTAACCCTCAAGGCTTAAGAGGCGTATGCCTCTTTAAATGTGTATTTTAAGAGCCAAATGGGCTGTGGATCCCTCTAAGGTGCACAGACTTCATTGATTGCTTTTTTTTTTAATATTTTTATTAGATTAAATCTCCAACATCACAATAAGACAAGCCCTAATACTAATAACTAAGTTTGACTCCACATCCTTTGAAAAAAATAGTTCTCCAAAACAGTGCAACTTTGAGAAGCATTCAGTGGGGACAGTGGCTAGAAAATTGTGCACAAGACAAAGTATGAGGCCATGTGTCTATTTTCCTTAGTCAATCACAATTTATCATTTGGTTTTGAGGCTTGACTATCTCATATAGTAACATTTCATCACCTTTGTTTTTCTATACTTTTTTTTCCTTTCTTTCAAGTTTCATTGTTTTAGGTTTTTCAAGTCTATTTAACTCTCTCATATACTCAAACTACTCACACTTTGTTTCCTATAATGTTATCATGTTATTAATATAATGTTTTTACATTTTATAATTTGTAATTAGCCTTGTTTCATTTAAAATTAGGCTCCCCACACCACCGTGAGGCTTACGGCTCGCCTCTTTATGAGATAACGTCTCGAGGCCGCCTTAAGACTTTTAAAACATTGGTTTGTCCAAAAGACGATCATTAGAAGTTGATTCCTCTAATAGATTTCGTCCGACATCTCTACTCGTGCTTCAGAAGTTGGTTCCGCTTGACGTGCCCGTTGTGCCTCTATTCATTTGTTATCCAAACTCAAGTAGATCTTTGCGATACCATCTTGAGTTTGAGGGGGAGTGTTAGAATAAAATTAGGATTTTATGGGCTTTCTTTACTAAAGGAAAATATGGTTGTTGCAACTTTGATTCGAATTCTTCTATAGTTAAGAATGGCTCTCTCCGTAGTCCTTGGAAATCCATTTTGAGATGTGCTCCTTCTTTGGCTCTTTGTTTTAAAATTATTCTAGGTAATGGCCTTCTAACCCGATTTTGGGAAGATCTTTGGGTATCAAACTCTACCCTTTCTTCGTCTTTCCCTACTTTACCACATCACTTTTAATCGCTTTTCTACCATTTCTTCTCTTTTTAATATTCAAACCAATTCTTTGGATATTTCTTTTTTTGAAATTTCAAAGAGGATGGTTTCTTGGAGTTTTCAAGCTTGCTTGGCATCATCTCCCTTTTTTCCCCTCACTCTCTTCAGATAGACTATCTTGGATCGCCCATTCTTCGAGGTTCTTTTTCTCGCAAATCCTTTTTTGCCTCCCTTATCAATTGCTCTTTTACCCTTTTTGATTCTTTTCGATCAATTTGGCTAACCGGATTGCAACCTGAAATTCAATTTTTCCTATGGACTTTTTTTTTGGAAAACTCATCACTGGGGATGTTCTTCAAAAACGGTTGTCCTCTTGTTTGTCACCACATGTTTGTTTTCTTTGTTATGGAGATTGCGAATTTGCCTCCCATTTTTTTATGCATTGTGAATTTACAACAAAGCTTTGGTTCAAGCTTCTTTGCCAATTCGATCAGAGTTGGGTTTCTCCAAAGAATGCTAGTGATATCTTGGTTTGGGACCTGTTCAAAGGGTCAACATTGAGACTTTCTTTTTGGAAATCTACACTGAAAGCTATTCTTTGGAGTATTTGGTTAGAAAGGAATTTGCGGATTTCGAATGATGTTGCTAATCCTTGGTGGCATACTTGGGATTCTATAGTTTTTCGTACTTTTTGTTGGACAAAAGTTGTTAATCCCTTTTCTGTATGTTTTCTTGTATATTCCTTGTATTATAAATGGAATTCTTTTCTTTAGCTTAGCTTTGTACTCTTTCCCTTCATTAGGGAAAGTTTATCTTTCTGTAAAAAAAAAACATTAAAAAAATATTAAATTGGATTATTTCCCGGTTTAATTCAAATTATTATTAAATTAAGTATATATCACATCTTATACTTTTTCATTAAAAAGTGTTTTTTTTTAATTAATTTGTTTAATTTAATCTAATGATCTCAAACCATGTTATAATTATTTATTTAATGAAATATCATAGGTATATTAAAATTTAATAATAGTAATTTTTTTTTATCATCTTGATTTTTATCCTCTGATATAATTGAAACAAACATATGTAATTTTTTTTTTGAATAATAAATATTTCATTGATTAATGAAAGTGAAATTACACAAACGTATGTAATTTTTTACTCTTCACTTTTCTTTTTTAAATAGATGAAATATACGAAGAAGTTTAAATTAAATAATCACCATGTATACTCTTTTTTTTTTTGAACAATCACCATGTATACTCTTGTAATAAAGACAAAGAGGAAATAATATGCCCTATGATAAACTATGGTTGTACAATGAATATTTTATTTTTTATAGTGAATGTTACATTAAAGAATTAGTCTAATTTGATACAAAACCAAATAGTACGCTTAGTGGATCAATTTAAATGTTTCAATTTATAATTAAGAAAAAGAAAATCAATTGAAAAATATTATATATATCAATTGAATTATCCTAAGAAAATCAAAATTTTCCTTTGGATTGTGGTTAATGGTGGCCTTAACTCCAACCAAAAACTTCAAGCTAGAAAGCCTTGGTCATGTCTACGGCCTAATTGGTGCTGCTTGTGCAAGAAGAACTCAGAGGACACGGAGCACATCCTTTTCGGATGCATTTTCTCTCCGAATATTTGGGTTTCTTTCTTCATCACTTTTAATATTAGTTGGGTCAGTCATATGGACCCAAAAACTAACGTGTTAGCTTTGTTGGAAGCCCCTAATCTGTCTTGCAAGGGTAAAGTCTTATGGGTTAACGCGGTACGATCGATCTTATGGAATATTTGGCTCGAAAGGAATAGAAGGATTTTTGTGGACTTTTGTAAATCTTGGAATGACATTTGGGAGTCTAGTGTTCTTTATGCCTCCCTTTGGAGTGCAAACTGTAAATATTTTAGTAATTACTCTCCTTCTATTATTGCCTCCAATTGGAAGGCTTTTTTGTAACCCCTTTTGAGCTTTTTGGCTCTTTCACTTATCAATGAAAGATGTGTTTATTACCAAAAAATAAAATAATAATCTTTCACTCGACATTAGAACAGTCAAAGGAAATCAACGATTTTACAAACTTAAATTCTCTTGTTAAAATGAAAAAAAAGTTAAATAATTCACTTTAATACACAAAAGAATGCAGAAAGGGTCAGTCTCTTCTTAGAACAAACAGTGTCACGATCTTCGAAAAAACCGTCTACCAGGGCTAAAAGAAAAACCTTCCACTCATAATTCACGGGGGAATAATGAATCTATTCCCCTCTCTTTAGAAGAAATGCTTGTATTCTCCCCTTTTAATGAGAAAGGGAATTGTTTATGGATTGCAGGATGTTGTGCAATTATATGGGGAATTTGGTTAGAAAGAAATAAAAGAATTTTCGAGGAGGAAGTTTGGTCTTGGGATTACGTTTGGGAGTTGGCACATGTAAATGCTTCCTTTTGGGTGTCAACTTCCAAAGTATTTTGTAACTATTCGTTAGGACAAATTATTAATAGATGGCCCGCATACTTATAATTAGGTGGCACTGCGGGTTTTTGGGTCGGGGACATACGGTATACCTTTAGTGTGTGGCTTTTGGTTGATTTTGTGCCACTTTTACTTTGTGCGTATTTTGTTTTTTGTACATCTTTCATTTTATCAATGAAATGGCCTTTGAGGCGTTTTATTAAAAAAAAAAAAACTTTTCTATAGAATTGGGATTCCTGCAAAGAGTGAGTATGAAGGATGTCTTGATATCCTTTGATTATTATCCAATCTTTCATAAAAAAATCGAATGCGATTTACTTGGCTATCCTAGATTCTTATACATTGAATACAACTTAAATTTTAGGCTTTTTGAGACGATCTTTGTTTCTTAACTGTGCTGAATGGGATTTGGCACATGTATTTGATTAATCTGTTGGTATGTACTTGATTGGATGCTTATTAACGCTCCTATATTATATATGTAGGCTGGAACATGGGAGGAGAAAAATGTGAATAAATGGGCGAGTGAGAGAATGAAGGTCTGTACCTCGGCAAACTTCAAGATGTGTGACTTTTATCTGCTATGCCATTACTATTCATTTGTCTTAATTTATCTGTTGTTACCTTAGGGGACGGGGAATGTTTTAACTGATGTGGTATGAGATTAAATTATTGAACAATTAAATGAGATTTTTCATTTTTCTTTATTGCAGGAACTGCTAATGTCAGTGACCTCCTTGGAGTTTTCCAGCGGCAAAGCAGAAATAGCTGACGTATCCAAATGTGTTGGAGATGTGAGTTTTTGGTATTCTTTTTATCGTAGTTAGGTGTAGGTGTATGTTGTGCTTAACTGTGAACTCTTTTTGTGGGATTTGCTGTATTGCTACCTAAATCAATTTGTGTTTTCAAGGCGCACCCAGGCGCTCGCCTATGGCGAGAGGCGAGGCGACCTGGGTGCGCCTTACGATGGCAAGAGTCGATGCGTTTTAATGAGGCGAGCAGTGTTTTGTAAAGCACCTAGGCCCTGACGCGTAGTCAGGGTGCTTCTTTTCATGCAGATGAGGTGTTGCAGCCGAGGCGCAGGCTTTTTGCGCCTCTCGAGGCGCACGCCTCACTGGAAAGCACGCGCCTTTCTTACTTTTACCTTTCTTTTTTTTTTGGTAATTATGACTTTTTTGAGCAGTTTAAGGATTGTATGACTTCAGTGTTTTAAAAGGCGCAAGGCGCAAAAAAGCGATAAGGTCCCTCGGAGCTTAAGCGCAAGGCGAAAAAAAAAGCGAGGGCTTTTTTTTAAGGCGCACTATATAATAATATTAGTTTATAAAATTAAAATATATATATATATATATATATGAATAAACTTACACAAATTAAAATTAGAAGAACAAAAGTCATCTTCATTTCATCCAAATCATAATTCATAACAAAAAGTTCCAACTTCAGAGTATTATGAAATCATAAAAACATCAAACATAAGCATAATAAGCAAGAGTAATAATATAAAAACTCCCAAGCTTATCAGTATCACTATAAATTAAATCCTCATCTCCATCCTCATTAGACATGTAAGCAGCAGATTTTTCAATTGGTTTTTGGACAGAAACCAACGAAAACAGTAGAGAACATGGCGTTTTCAATGACTTTTCTTTGATTGTTAAATTTGGGACACTTCGTAGCCCTTGGAAATCTATTTCAAAATGTGTTCCCTCTTTCTCTAAGGGTGCAAAAATTATTCTTGGTAACGGACTTAATATTCGTTTTTGGGAAGATATTTGGATTTCTGATTCCCCTCTCTCAAATTCTTTTCCTCTTCTTTATCGTATCACTAAAAATCGCTTTGCCACCATTTCCTCTCTTTTCAATTTGCATTCTAAGTCTTGGGATCTTTCTTTCTTTAGAAATTTTAAAGATGAGGAATTTCTGGAATTTTCTTCTCTTCTTAGTCTTATTTCTCATATTTCCCCCTCTACCTCCAATGATCGTATTTCTTGCTCTTTTCATTCTTCTGGTTCTTTTACTTGCAAATCTTACTTTTCCTTTCTTTCTCATTCTATTCTCTTGGACTCTTTCCCTTATAAATCTATTTGGTTTTCGGGTTTTCAACCCAAACTCCAATTCTTTCTTTGGACTTTTTATTTGGGGAAACTTGTCACCGGGGATGTTTTGCAATCACGTTTGTCCACTTTCTATTTGTCTCCACATATTTGTTTTTTGTGTTATAAGAGTTGTGAATCGGCTTCTCACCTTTTTCTTCATTGTAATTACACAAGCAAACTTTGGTTCAAACTTCTTTCACAATTTGATTTGAGTTGGGTTCCTCCAAAGGATGCTAGGGATCTTTTGATTATGGATTTTTTTGTTTCTAAGAATTCACAAAAAAAGAAGACTTTTTTTCAAATGCGCAGTGTGGACTATTTGGTTGGAACGTAATTCTCGACTTTTTATGGATGAATCCAAATCTTGGTTTGTCTTATGGGATTCTTTTGTTTCAAGAACTTTTAGTTGGGCTAAAGTTGTAAATAGTTTAGATTTTGATTTTCCATCGCATTCCATGTTCTATAAATGGAATTCTTTTTTGTAATTTTATTTTTTACTTTATTTCTGTTTTTTTGGAGGATTTCTCATACTCTTTGTATTGTATTTCATTTTAACCCTTATTGATTAATGAAAGTTTATCTTTCCATTAAAAAAAAAACAAAAGGAGGCTAGGGTTTTTTTAACATTTACAAGTCGCACATGTGTTTAAAAAAAGTCACGTGACTTTTTTTAAAACATAATAAAGCCTCCGCTTTTGTCGCCTAGCGCCTGAAGGAAAAGTCCAAAAAGCGCCGCTTAACCGGCGCTTTATAATTTGAAGCGAGGCGCTAGGGATGAGCTTCTCGCCTAGGCAAGCGCTTATCCCACTTTTTAAAACACTGTATGACTTCATATGCCTTTTTTTTTTTAATAATAAACTGAAGTCTTTCATTGATTAGTGAAAAGGCCCCAAAAAGGCCCACTAGCAATTACAAAAAGGCATGCTAGTTAGAGGCAATAATGGAGGGGGTATAACTATTAAAATACGGCTTTATTTTAAAGTAATATCTAAGAAAAAGTTCTCAAATCTCTAATTATATATTATTTTGCTATTGATTATATATAAATTTCGTATATAAAATATATATTTTTTAATTTTATATTATGTGCTTAAAAAAAGCCCTCACTTTTTTTGCGCTTAAGCCCCCGGGAGACTTCATTGCTTATGTGCGTTTATCGCCTTTCAAAACATTGGAAGCGAGCGCCTTTTGCCTCGCCTGTGACCACGGCGAGCGCTTGAATGAATAGGTGAGGAAAAATGAAGTTCAAGATTTTTTTTTTTTTTTTTTTAAATTTCATTTGATGAGGGTCCCTTAACATTCTTACTCCATCATAAACCAGAAGAGCCATCACCTTCCCATGCTTCATATTCTCCATTCGCAAGTTCCATCGCTAGAATTAGACTCGAAAGCTTCATCTTCTCTATCACAAATTCCATCTCTGCATCTTTTTTTTTAAATTAAATTTCTCTCTCTAACTATTCTCTCTTTTAATTCTCCAGATGCTTCTCCCAGCCTCCACTCCCTCTGTTAATGTGTTAGGGGATATTTTTAATAGTTTATAGTGGAATTTGTATTGAGTGGCTGGTGTTAGTCAAAGCTATCTGACATGCAATGCAACACATCAGAGTTGTCCACTAGTTTTCTCCTACTTAAATTAATTTGTATTTTATTTTCTTTTTGTTAAAGTCTAGACTCAAAACGTCTTAAATATTTGATATTTGGTATTTTGATGTTTTTATTCATTTATTTTCTTTGTAAATTATTGCATAATTATAAATTATTACATTCTATATTATTTATTCATTAATTTATTTAAGTGCGTCTCACTTTGCTCAGTCGGCGCCTTTTATGCGCCTCTCAGGCGATCAAAAGACTTGTTGCCTTGAGTGTGTCTTGCGCTTTAAAAACACTGGTACTGAGTAGTGACATAATTCTTTTTTTACTTTTCTCCATTTCAGGAAAACGGAAAAGCTCTCAGGCACATTCATCTAGGCTAGTAAAAGTTCTCTACCATCTTGGCCCCCAGTGTTCTTCTACACGGTGGCGGCAGCAACCCTCCGCCTCTCCTCCGTCCTCTACGGTGGGGAAATCCCTATTATGCCACGATATCAAACCATCATAACACCCTTCCCATATTCCCTTCATTTGTACCTAAGCTTCATCTACTGATTAACCTTTAATTGAAAGATTGTTTGCCTTTTGCTAAGGCAATTTCTTTTCATGGCGTTCTCCATATAAAGTTGCTGAAAGATAGAAAATAAAATATTTTCCATTGGTCCTGATAAGATTACAAAGAATGCGAGAGTTCTCTTAAAAAAAACATAGACAATTGATGCACTCTCGTTAGAACCTAAGTTGGTTGTTTGGATCAAAGATGCTATAGATCATCTTATTGAGAATCCAAGTCTTAAATTCCCCCCGAAGCTCTCACTGCCTCCAACTCTACCCATTCAATAAACCATACTCTCCACATACTCGTAATCAAATCTCTCGGGTGATGGGAGCTTTTTGTTTCTTGAAGTATTAATTTACATCTAAAACTTGAAAATCCCTAACCCTCACCATGGGTCCTCCTCTTCTCATAATTGACATTGGAAAAGAGACCTTTGAGTTCCCTCATTCCTTTGGAGCTAGAGCCTTTGGGAGTGTTAATCTCCTTGATCCTCGTATTCTTACTCAAACTGTTCGTGATTAAGGGCTTAGGATATGTGGGATGGACAATCACATCCATAGCCCCCACTAGATTAGTAATCCTAGCCCAATCCTCCTCCTCATCATCTTTATCCCCACTGAATTGAGCTTCTAACTTGTGCAATGATCTTGTCCTCCTCCCTACTTTGATCACAGAATATGGCACTCGGTGAAGGAGATAAAATTTGATTCCCATCAACTTGGTGGACAATAACGGCTTGCTCAGAGACACTGAGATCTAGTTTAGGCCTAGATATCTCAAGACTACACCCACCCTATTTGCATATCTAATGAAGGTTGGGGACAAACCACTTTCTATGCCACCGGAAAAGCAAGGTAGGGGGAACCTGAAAAGGGTTAAAAGACCAAACAGGGTTATTATAAAAAGGGTAAAAAATAGGGTTAGAGATGCCAGCAGCAAGAATCCTTGGGATCTTCGAGAAAAAGGGAGCAAAAGTGTTACGAGGCTAGTATTCCTGAGCCTCCTCCCCCACAATCTTAGCCCAATCGATGGCTTATAAAATCAGATTCAGTAGTATCAAAATCCTCTGTTTTCAAGCTAAAAAATTGAGGTAAATTGGAAATTTTTTTCCAAAGCAACAGCAGCCTCAGAAGCACAAGCATCATAATCTGACCTTGGTTCCAAACTATCTTCCACAACTCCTTGAAAACCAGCAACTTCTAACTCACCCAACCCAAGCTGCTTCCCAGAAATCTGCTCCTTCAAAATGTGCTCCACCATTTGCTCCATGCTCCTCTTCAGACAACCAGACATCTTATCATCGTTACATCCAGCCCTCTTGCTGCAAAGGAGAACAAGAAACCTTCGACCCCCCACACATAACAAGTTGTCAACAATTTGAGTTACCTTTCCTTTTGTTTGATATTTAAAGTCATATTGAGATGTTAGATAGGTAGAAAGAAATACAGTAAAAGAGAGAGAGAAGAAGAAGAAGAGGAAAGGGTGGCTGGAGGCTGATGAAGAGTTGGAAGTCTAAAATTAGGGTTTTTTAAATTGTAAAAGTGGAAATGATGGGACATGGGTTTGGCTTGGGCTTTTATTTGGGCTATAATTGTTAAATAGCTTATAGTTGTAGTTTTTAACTTTTAAAATATAAAATTATAATGTTTAACTATTTAAAGGAGTGGGTCTTTTATAAAATTTATTAAAATTGATATAAAATTAAAAGATTATATAGAAATGTTAAGTTGTTGATATTTATATTTAAATTAAGTCATTTTTTATTTATAATTATAGAGTTGTTTGTGAATTATATTGAAAAAAAAAATTATCAACATCAATATCGATACTTCCCGGAGTCGACATCGACATCAACATTTCTATAAAATTGACTTGTCGACATTGACACCGATATCGACATTTTTTTCCTTGGATAATTTTTAAGGAACTTGGATACCTCCTATCTTGAGTAATACTCTACTCAAAATAACCATCTAATTACCTGATTAAAATATCACTAGCTCTCACTATTTATGACCAAACTCTCCTAACAAACTGACTATCCAATTACAATTATGCCCCGATCCATCTAATAGGTATCCTGATAGAAAGCTAGTAAACAAATGTTAAAAACTTAGAGCATAAAAAATGACTTGTAAATTATAGTTCGGAAAATAAGGTAATGATATTTTACATGGATATCATAGGATATTCTCAAATATGTCAAAAATGATTGATATCCATGAAAATCGATTACATGGTAACCAATTTCCATGGATATCTTTTTGTAAAGGAAATACTGTGGGTAATGTCGAATGTCGAGAATGACAAAGACTTTGAGAAAAGATACTACTTCTGTTGTTGATGTCGCAAATTCCAAATTATGAAGATGTCGATGGATATTTTACGGGTAACAAAAATATTTTCATTCATCCATGCCGTCAGGAAAGAATACGAACGTGTCATGCGCTTCCCTAGCTCCGCCCCCTTCCTGCGCATGCCGACTTGTGGGGGTGCATGAGTTGTCGCCTTTTTATGTTGTCGCTTCCATTGGTTTTGTCTCAAGATTTTTGGCATGTCTTTGCATTTCGTTTGGGGTAAACGATGGTTCATTGTATTTTTAGATTTTTTAGTTAGGGCTCCCTTGTATGTGTCCATATATATGACAATAATGGTTGGATTATACACAACATTCTCACGTATTATTCCCTTCGTCTACATGAAGTTAGGAGTTCAAACATTTGTTGGGTTATTTGCTCCCATTCACTATTATTTGTTCACATGTATTTTGTTAATATTTAAACCCAATATGAGGAGTGTTGGAAATACCTCAAAGGAGTAAATTTGCTTTAACCCAACAACTTAAGTTTTTGAGTCTAGTGGTGATTTCATAGAGCATCATCCTTTTGGTTTTGGGTTAATTTCTCATCATCCTTTTTTTTCCCTCTCTCTTTAATGAGAGTTTATGTTGCTAATCAAAGAAAAGAAGAACATGGCAGATTGGTTCTTGCCATGCATTCTCACTATTTTTATATGCCACTATAGGCTTTTAAATCAGCAGCAAACCTTTGTTTCTTATCCAGAATAAACAAATGATTAAATCTGCAGCTAATTTTTTGTTTGTTTGAAGAAATGCAAGATTTATGGTTTCACATAATGAGATGGTTTAATAACGCTCTTTGAGACTGAAGAAAACTTAATATGATTTGAACTAATAATTTGGCTAAAAATACTATCGTGGTTGATGTACAAGATGTGTACTCACACTCCTGGAGGCCCCCCTCCCCAAATGAAACTAAGAAAAAAAATTGCTCATGCTGTAAATGTTAAATTTGTTAGATGATGGGTGTATCCCTTTTTCTGCTTGTATGTTGATGACTCGGACACTCCTTTATCATACATTTATCTGTGCAGGCTTTTTTAGTTACTGTGCGTAACAAGAAACGTGTTGGTTATACATACGAGTTCACATTGAAAGTGATAGGTAGTTGCTGGCTAAATTGTATTTATTTATAATCGTTTTTCTATTTTTTTGTTGGTGTACTTATCGGATTATCAAAATCTTTACATGATATCAGGAGAGTGGAGTATCAAACAGGAGAAAAGGGTGGTTAAGGTGGACCTAGATGTCCCAGAATTTTCTTTCGGTGAGCTAGATGACTTGCAGGTAAAATTATACTTCAGATTTTTTATTGCACTGCTAATTCTTGGATGGTAGGGTTAATATTCTGATAGCTCCCCTGTTCTTACTGTGCATGTTCTGGGACAAATGAAAGAAAAAGAGGGCAGGTTTCATCGGAAAAAAAGGGGGGTGGGGGGTTGGATAGGATAGTGGAGTTAGTTATGAAGAGAGGAAAAAAGAGGGGCATTTCCATTGGCATAGTCACTCCATAAGTCTGTTGATAAGGATAGGAGTGTGAAGTAAGTTATGAAGAGAGAATAAAATTGCGGCATTTCCATTAGCTTAGTTACTCGGCGAATCCACACGAATATGGAAGAGGGAAGGAGAATTCTATACAGTCTGAAATTGTACAGGAGAAGAGATTATTGGGTGTTGTTTTGATGAGGTTAATGGAAGGTTCTTTGCCTTTTTTTTTTGGCTTAAATCAAGATGCCTATCACAATCATATGGACTCATCTTTTAATTTTCTTCGAGTCAGGTGCCTTGGGTGCACAAAGTACCAAATGCAAAAGATATTATACAAAAATGCTATGCCTGTTCATGGTCGCATGGATTTTGGAAAACTGGTTAAAGTCTAACAAAGTGTTGTGACTTGGGCGTTAACATTGATTATTGCTAGAAATTGTAAACACATTTTGTGTGGTAGTTGATTTGATAATCATCAGTTATTATTAAACAATCATTTTTTACTGAAGCATTGACTTAATTTTTTTAATTCTGCCATAAACAATTTATTGTTTGATGGTATGCAAATTCATGTAATAACTCCTTGGATAGTGGGAAGATTAAGGCGCTTTATCTTGAGGGCAGGGAGCACGAGAGTCTTGTATGAGAATGTCTCAATTACTTGGCCGTAATCATGAAGCACTAGGCAACTTCTAGAGGAGCTTTTTATATTGTTATTTTATCCAATCTGAGATATGTGACTGTCTTTTTTATACGTGTGTTTTGGGATTGGGATAATAAAGTTTTGTATTGACAGCAAGTAGTAACAAGACAATATTTCAACTTCTCACCAAGTTTATTTGCCCAAACAATCTTGTAATTCCTTTCACTTTTCTTTGACAGATTGAAGTGAGATTGAGCGAAGAGAAAGATCTTCGACCGGAAGAAAAGTCACAAATTTGCCAAGATTTGAAGCAGTTTTTGCACCCAGTTCGTGAAAAGTTGCTTCAGTTTGAACAGGAGCTCAAAGAAAGGTAGAAATACGAAAAGCTCCAATTGTTACTGTACTTTTAGCAGTTTGGAAAAAAATGTTTTTGGATTCTAATTATGAATAGATCAGTATTTATAATGGACTTTGAAATTCAAAAATTGTAACACGATCAAATGATACATTTGGTGTCGGGACTTTTTAAATTATTTGATATTTCATGTACCATGAGGCCTTAAATATGGAGCTGTTATTTATTTTATTTGCCCCGGGTCCCTTGTATTGCAAGAGTCTTTATCTACTGTAGTTGGAAAGATATTTTTATGTTGATTATTGTTGGAAGCTGATGGGTATATCCTATCAACACATTTTTTCTATTTTATACTGCAGTAGAGAAATTTTTTACTAAGACCCAACAACCGTGTTCCATTAATGTTTGAGGATTAGTGGATTTAATTAACCGTGGGTATGTATATGTATATTTCCATGTAATTTTTTTTTAAAATCCATGAAACAAAAAGTGGATATCGTATATGATATCCACTTTTTGTTTCATGCATTTTAAAAAAATTACGGAAATTTTAATATATACTAGTGATAACAAATTTTATATTTACCAATAGGAACAATTCAGTTAAGCAAAGCTAGCTTTTATTAAGTCTCATCAATGGGCCAGGGTCGGGCCGGGGCTGAGCTTGCAAAGCTTGGTCAATGAGTGGGCCGGGCCTGACTTAAAATGGTAAACTCAAGCCCAGTCCACGGGCTTGAACCCAAGAGATAAAATACGGGCAGGGTTTGGCCATTTTTACGGGCTTGGCCCGGTCCGTTTAAGCTTTTATTTATTTATTTAAACTTTCCATTAAATTTTTAATTACATTTTTTAAACTCATTTTTAGCTTTTTAAACTTAAACTTAACTCTAAAGTGATGAAAAAAAATATAATTTATTTTTTTAATATATCCTATTCATTTTTTTTTTATTTATACTTTGTTTTTATATACTGTTTATTAAATTTTTAAATTAACTTTTATCATCATTCTTGTAGGTTAATTTGATTATATTAAATTTAATTTTCCATTAAATTTTGAATTTCATTTTTTAAAACATATTTTTAACTTTTTAAACACTTGACTCTAAAGTGATGAAAAGAATGATGATAAAATTAATTTAATTTAAATTTTTAAATTAACTTTTATCATCATTCTTGTAGGTTAATTTGATTATATTAAATTTAATTTTCCATTAAATTTTGAATTTCATTTTTTAAAACATATTTTTAACTTTTTAAACACTTGACTCTAAAGTGATGAAGATCAAAAGTTAAATTATTAATATTTTGCTATCATTTATTTTTTTATGTATACATTATTTTTATATATTATTTATTAAACTTTTAAATTAACTTTATACTTTGTTTTTATATATTTTGACAAAAGATAATTCATTTTCTTTTTTAAAATATAATATATTACATTTTATAATGATATATAAGATTAAATTTAAATATAAAATTCAAAATAAAATATTTACATTATTTTTTATAATTATAGATATTAATAATTTATATATATAAAAATATTTTTTTAATAATTTTTTAACGGGCCTCGAACCGGGCTTTGGGCCGAGCCTCGGGTCGGGTCTGATGGAGGCCCTATGGATAAAGCCAGTGGGCCGGGGTTGGGCTCAAACACATGATCCATATCCAGCCCAAAGATTTACAGGCTGGACTGGGCCTAGCCCGTCAACCGTTGACTTACGGGCCTGACTTGGGCCGGCTCACGGGCTTTATCCATATGATGAGGCTTAGCTTTTATTCTCTCCCGGTCGTCCTTTTATCCTTGTCTTTTTATGCTTTTTTATAATGGTTTTTATTTATTTATTTTTTTTATAGCAAAAGTTTTCAGTGGAGGCAGAAAGAAGGGATCTGGTACGTTTAGAAAAGAAAGAAAATATAGAGGAAAAAAAGAAAAGAAAAAAAAAGAAAGAAAAAGAAAAGAAAAGAAATAAAAGGGAAAAAAAATGGTAGCATTAGGTTAGTGAGCCTCAACGAGCATGCGTAGGAATTAGGGGGGAAAAACTTAAAAAATATTGATCGGGGTCAAGGACCCCTTTGGGGCCAACACCCACCATACCTATACGATCCGTTTAAGAAACGGGGCCTATATTTCTACGGACTTTTTGGATAATAATTTTAGTTTAATAAACTTATTAGTAAAATATTGTAGTGTTGAAACATATTAGTAAACAATAGTAATTATGCTGACATGGCAACTGAAATATTTTTCGAAGACAGAATTTAATCTACAATGTAATACAAATCCTCCAATAACCCAAAACAAAACCCATTAACACAAACCATTCATTTCCCTTTGTTCCTTTCCAAAAAAACCCATCCGGCAACAAATCCTTGAAAGAGACCAGATGAATTTTTTTCCACTATTTTGGAGCCCATTTTCTTTTCTTTGATTTAGCTTTCATTAAAAATTCCGCAACTTCCAAAGCATATAAACAGCACCAACGACAGTGGTTGATTATCTAGCCAAGCAATGATTTGTTTGTTTTGGTTTAACTAAAAAATGGTTTTATGGGGCCATCCCATAGCCATAGGCGTATGAAAGGGAGGAGACTAGAAGAGGGAAAATGAGGAAATTAAGGGAAGAGAGAATAAAGGAGAAGAAGATATGAGTCCCAAATAAGATTAAAAAAATATATTTTTATCATCTTAATTGCCATGTCAACCCCACTACAATTGTTTACTAATATGTTTTAACACTACAAGGTTTTACTAATAAGTTTATTAAACTACAATTATTGTCCAAAAAGCCCTATTTCTACCCCTATCTTGTTTAATAAACAGGTTTCATGGGTCAAGGCGGTGTTGACAGTTTTGATTTTCACCCTACATTATATAATGAATTTTCAAATTCGAAAAAACTAATAAAACTTGAAATATTATTGAATTTTAATTAAAAACATTAAAAACAGTAATAATATTAATCATTCAATAATATAGTAGAAAAAAAATTATGAAAATGAATTTATTAAATTAATGAAAACAATACATTAATTAATGAAAGCAGAAAGTGTAATGTTTTGAAAATAAATTAAATCTTGTCTATTTATAAAAGAGAAATTTCAATATATGACTTTTTTTAGTAATTTCAAAATTAGTAAAAATGTTTTGAAGTATTTTAAAAAGAGTTAATTATATATTTAGCCACATTTTCCCTCACTTTTTAATAAATGGTCATATTAAAAGAATTTTGCGTAAATAGCCATATGAAAAAAATAAACTTCTAAATTACCTTTATGTCAAATCTTCACATCAAATCAGATTTATTTATAAAAATACAATAAAAAATTCTCCCTCCTTCCTACTTAAGGTAGATATTGTATAATAGTTCGATTTTTCGTAATTTGTCTCATCCCTCTGTGTAAATAACCCAATATTGGTTCACCCCCCCCGGGTTTTCCTCCAATTTTCCCCCCATTTTTCTTTCTTTTCAGATTCTCTCTCCCTCTCTCATTTCTTTTTCTATTTTCTCTCTCATTTTCCTCAAACATCTATTGGCTCCATCTTTCTTTCTTTTCAAAAATCCACCATTTTCATCTTTATAAGCTCCATCTCACTTTTTTTTTCCAGATTTTCTGAATTTACTCCCTCTCTCTTAGCTTCTTCTCTTTCTCATTTTTTTTTCATAAATATTTCATCGTTTTTTGTCGTTCGTTTTCCTCCAAAATCTTAGATCTTGCGAATCTTGAAGATTTAAACCAAGAATAGCATGGATTTGACAAAAGTTTTTTTCCCTCTAAATTATTTCTCATTTTCTCATAACTTTCAAAAAAATTTGTTCTTTGTAGTGCGTAATGTTGCTAATAGTGTCTTCTGTAATACACGTAAAGTATAATATGCAATATATACAATATACGTTCTGTCTGTTTCTCTTTCATGATGATTTTTTCTCTAAATGTATATTTTTGTAATCTACGTAATATACATAAGTGTCTGTTTTCTTCATGGGCTGGGAATTTGGTTGCTTTAAAAAATTATAAATTTACTAATAGAATTTTAGAAATAGTAAAGTTTTTCAGATCGATCAACCAAATTAACGATTATATCAAACAAGTTGTAAATTAATAAATTAATCAAACCGACAGTATTTTTCTAGTCAAGATTGATGCAAAAAATTAATTGAAACACAAATAAAAATACCAAATCAATAAAGTAAAACGTTACGAAAATTAAAAAGTTAATGGAAAGAAGACACCGAAGATTCTATATTGGTTCGACAAGCTTACATCCACTCCCTGAGGCTCCTCCTTGAGATTTTTCACTATTGTCGATTCTCTTGCGGGCTAGAACCAAACCGGTACAAACTCCCTCTTTAATTTCGATAGGAAAAAGAGAAAACCCTATCTTCACTGGTTCAAGATCTAACCAATTTCTTTTTCACACTCCAATTTCTTTTTCACACTCCAAGGTGTTCCCAGACCTTAATACAAATCCCAATGAAAGTTTAAAATAAAAGTTCTCACAAACCTCTCAAATAGGAGATACAAATCCCAATGAAATTTGTGAGAAGTTTTTTAATACAAGTATTTTTTATTATTCTCAATCTATTCTCTTGTTTGTTCTATCTTTGTGAGTGTTAATCACACGGTTCCAACAAAGTGGTATCAGAGCTTGAGTTTGAAAAAAAAAGTTGTATTGCAAATGGCAAACAACAATTTAGTTCCTTTCCAAGTGCCTCGACTAGCCAAGGAGAATTATAATAGGTGGTGCATTCGTATGAAGGAACTACTTGGTTCACAAGATGTATGAGAGATTGTTGATAGAGGTTATGAAGAACCCAATGATGTTGCGGGTTCGAATCAAGTTCAAAGAGAAGCATTACAAAATACTCGAAAAATGGATCAAAAAGCTCTCACCATAATTCATCAAGAAATTGATGATGCAAATTTTGAGAAGATATCTGAAGCAACTATTGCTAAACAAGCGTGGGAGATTCTAGAAAATACTTATAAAGGTGTTGATCGAGTGAAGAAGGTTCGCCTCCAAAAGTTAAAAGGTGATTATGAAGGATTGCATATGAAGGAGTCTGAATCAATTTCATATTATACTTCAAGATTATTAGCAGTGGTGAATGAAATGAAGAGATTTGGTGAGACAATAAGTGATGTGCAAGTAGTTGAAAAGATACTTCGTTCATTGGATGAGAAATTCAATTTCATTATTGTGGCTATTGAAGAATCAAAAGATTTGAGTGAAATGAAAATTGATAAACTTGTGGGAACTTTATAAGCACATGAAGAGAAGCTTCTCAAGAAGAAAAAGGAGTCAACTAAGCAACTTTTTCAATCTAAGTTGCAGTTGAAAGATAAAGATGATAGTCATGAAAAGGGCTATAAAGGTCAAAGTCAAGGTCGTGGTCGTGGTTGAAGCCGCGGACGTGGTGACTTTAGAGGTCGAGGTAGAGGAAACTTTGGTCAAAGAAATTTTGATGGAAATTATTCAAATTCCAAGTCATCAAGAGGTTGTGGGAGAAATAATCAATCAAGGCCATATGGAGAAATATCAAGTGGTGATAGAAGATATGATAAAAGCCAAGTTGAATGTTATAATTGTCATAAATTTGGCCATTATTCTTGGGAATGTAGGAATAAAGTAGAGGAAAATGTCAATTATACGAAAGAAGAAAGCAAAAGCAAAGGCAACGAGCCCTCTTTGCTTTTGGCATGCAAAGTTGAAGAGATATGTGAGAATAATTCATGGTATCTCGATAGTGGTGCAAGCAATCATATGTGTGGAACAAGATCAATATTCACTGATCTTGATGAATCTGTTGGTGGCAACATTATGTTTGGAGACGCTACAAAGATTCCAGTGAAAGGAAAAGGTAAGATCTTGATTTCCTTGAAGAATGGGAAGCATGAATTTATTTCAAATGTGTATTATGTACCGGACATAAAGAATAATATCTTGAGTCTGGGACAACTTTTAGAGAAAGGGTATAATATTCTAATGAAGGATTCTAGTCTTTCGATAAGAGATGAAAGAAACAACCTGATTGTAAAAGTGCCAATGATGAAGAATCGAATGTTTATATTGAATATTCAAACGGATGTTGCGAAATGTTTGAAGTCTTGTTTGAAAGATTCATCATGAGTGTGGCATTTGAGGCTTGGACACTTAAATTTTGACAGCTTGAGATTATTGGCCAAGCATAATATGGTGAAAGGTCTACCATATGTCAAACATCTAGATCAATTTTGTGAAGGATGTGATATGAACTATGCAACCCTTGCATTTGATGTGAAAAAGTTATTTTTGACAACCCAAGCTCCATTCAAGGAAACTCAAGCTTCATTCAAGGGAACCCAAAGCAACTTAAAGACAAGCATTAATGGACATTTAAAAGCTTCATTTAGACTTCAATTATCATTTACAAATGTGTTATAGGCTTGTAGGTTACAAAGTTAATTGTGGTTGATTGTAATTTGAAATTTCTTTTTAAAAATTGTAAGTTACATTCTAGGGACTTAATGGGGCTGATATGGGATCATTATGAACGAAATTTGCATGTATTTTATGCCTATAAATAGGCTTTGTTTTAGCCATTGTAATCGATTTGAAAATGTAATGAAATGTTGCCTTTTGAGCAAATGGAGGCCTTGGCCTCACCCCTTTGTAGTCTTGCCTTAGATTACATGTTGAGTCTTCAAGTAGAAATGATCATCCTACTTGTGGAGTGTCTCGAATCTTGGGCTTGGAAACTTGTCCTAGATCAATGATCATCTTTCCTAAGAAATCTGTTTTTAGCCATTCTTGGGGGTGTTTCCGAATAGTTAGGGAGGGTTTGAGTTCTTGCTTCAAGGTTCATGCTAGCATAATAGCATAGGGTCTTTGGACTTGCAATTTGAGTTTGTCTTATCATTTGGAACTCTTGGGTTGATCCGATTAGTTAAGGAGGTTTTGTGCCATTTTCATGCTTCAAAGGTTCTTGCAAACGATTGTAATGGGTTTTTGGACTTGAACGCAAGGTTGCCTTATCAGTTGGTATAATCAAGGAAGAACTTCCCGCAAGAATCTTTATCTCGAGCAAAGAAGCCATTGGAACTTGTTCATACTGATCTGTGTGGACTGATTAAACCAAGTTCTTACGGTAAGAATAATTATTTCTTGTTGTTTATTGATGATTTCAGTAAAAAAACTTAGGTTTATTTCGTCAAAGAAAAATCAGAAGTATTTGGTGCATTTAGAAGATTTAAAGCTCTTGTTGAAAAAGAAAGTGGTTATTATATAAAGTCTTCGAGATCTGATAGAGGAGGAAAATTTACTTCTAAGGAGTTAAATAATTTTTGTGATGAAAATGGAATACGTCGTCCTTTGACTGTTCCATATACTCCATAGCAAAACGGTGTAGTCGAGAGGAAGAACAGAACAATTCTCAATATGGCACGGAGTATGCTGAAAAGTAAGAATATGCCAAAAGAGTTTTGGGCACAAGCTGTTGAATGTGTTGTATATTTATCAAATTGTTCTCCTACTAGAAGTTTATGGAACAGGACTCCTCAACAAGCATGGACTGGAAGAAAGCCATCTATTGCTCACTTAAGAGTATTCAGAAGTATTGTGTATGTACATATACCAGATCAAAAGCGCAGTAAGCTCAATGATAAAAGTGAAAAATGTATTTTTATTGGCTATGATCCAAGCTCGAAAGGTTACAAGTTGTACAATCCTACTACTGAGAAAATGGTGGTAAGTAGAGATGTTGAGTTTGATGAGGAAGCTACATGGATCTGGGATGATAAACCAGATGATTACAAGTTTTTAATATTTCCAGAAGATGATGTTTATGATTCTCCACCAACACCGCCTTCATCACCAGTTACTCATGAACAAGTAACACCTTCATCGTCTACATCTAGCTCGAGTGAAGGACCACAACGCATAAGAAGTTTACGTGACATATATGATGAAACTGATGAGTTATCTAAAAGTTTCAGTGATCTTAGTCTTTTCTGTCTTTTTGGTGATAGTGAACCTTTAAGCTTTGAAAAAGCTACAAAAGAAGAAAAATGGAGACAGGCCATGGATGAAGAAATCAAATCTATAAAGAAGAATGATACGTGGGAACTTGCTACTCTTCCCAATGGCAAGAAAGTAGTTGGTGCAAAATGGGTGTTCAAGACAAAAAGAAATGAAAAAGGAGATGTGGAGAGATATAAATCAAGATTAGTGGCAAAGGGCTACTCTCAACGTCATGGAATTGATTACGGTGAGCTATTTGCACCAGTTGCTCGCTTAGAGACTATACAGTTGCTTATTTCACTTGCTGCTCAGAAAATATGGAAGATTTTTTAGATGGATGTAAAATCAGCTTTTTTGAATGGATATCTTGAGGAAGAGGTGTATTTGGAGCAACCACTTGGTTAGGTTGTGAAAGGTCAAGAAGATAAAGTTTTGAGGTTGAAAAAGGCTTTGTACGGGTTAAAGCAAGCACTGAGAATGTGGAATAGCAGAATTGACAAATATTTCCAAGATAATGGGTATTTAAGATGCCCTCATGAACATGCTCTTTACTCAAAAACTAACAAACAAGGAGATATTTTGTTTGTTTGTATGTGGATGACTTAATTTTTACAGGAAATTGTCAAAGCATGTTTGAAGATTTTAAGAAGGCAATGATTCAAGAATTTGAGATGAAAGATATTGGTCTTATGTCATATTATCTTGGAATTGAAGTAAAGCAATTGGAGCAAGGTATATTTATTTCTCAAGAACGATACACGAAAGAAATTCTGGAGAAATTCAATATGATCAGTTTGCACTGTTAAATTTGGTTATTATAATTAGTTGTAGTTTACCTATTAATTGGGTTAATTAATAGGTGCTATTTGTATTTACCTTTGTATATATATAAGGTGAGATAAGAGACTTAGAGCTTCCATTCATTGTCATTATGTGAGGGAGTGAAAGGGTGTAAATGGGTTCTTGGTGAGAGTTCCCATGGATATGCATTGTATTTTTCTCTTGAGTTATCTCCTTTGTAAACAAATATATCTAGTGGATTGGCTGGTCAATCCGGCAACTGAACGTACGATCCTTCGTGATTGGAACCAATATATTTCTCAGTGTTATTCCCTCCCCGATTTCTGATTTTGGTAGCAACGATTCACAAAAAATTGGTATCAGAGCTATGGTTAGGGTTATTGAAATCAAATCAAGAAATCATTTTGTCCTTCGTATCCTCCCTCGGCTGAAAGGAGTGCAATGTTGATTTGAAAGACCTAGAGTTCGATTCTGTGATTGGCTTTCAATAGTCCAGGGAAAGATTGAAAAGATTTGTAATTGTTCGTGCTCTCTGTTTTGACTATGTTAATTGCCGGACAAGAAATTGAAGAAGTCAGGAAGTGATTTTGCGTTCAAGAAATCGAGCAAAGATATGGATTTGAAGAATTACACGCGAGGATTTTTCAGAGTTCATTTCGGCTTTTCCGTATGATAGGATTTGGATTCAAGAACCCCACCGCCTGAAGCAATTGGTCAAAATTGAAAAGAAATAATCGAGTTGGGTTAATTGAAAGTTGACGCATATGGATATGGCAGAAAAAGAACGAAGAAATTGGAGATGTTCTTTCTGCGAAATTGAAGCTTCAAGAAATCAAGCGACGGAGACAAGAAATCAATAGGCGATTGTAATTCCTTGATAAAAATAAATTTGTCCTGCAAATTTTCAAGAATTGTGTAGTAAGATTCGAAGAATTATACACTGTGATTTCTTAGAGGCACAGTGAGTGTAAAAGGAAATTGAAATCAAAATGAGTGCCATTGTTGATTGAATCCTCCTTTGTGCGAAATCAAAATGAGGTACAACAATGCTCCCTTTGAAATTTATGAGAATTTGGAGAAGTAGAATCCACCGCCTGATAATATTCTTGGTCATCATTGACCATGGTGATTCAATCTTAAGATTTGACTTAGGCATTGCAATCTCTGGAGTTGAGATTCAAGTCCAATCTTGTGGTATTTCTTGGTGTTAAAAGGAATCAGAGTGCACCACAATTGCAACTGATTATCAGATAAGAATGAAGCGGTGGAATTTTCCCACTCCAAGAATGGTCAAAGATGGTAATTCACTAATAGAATTTTGAATGACATTCAAGAACAGTGAAGGAACCTAAATCAGACCACAATTTTCATTTGGATGGTGCTGCTATTGGATAAATTGGAGCAATACAAATGAGTATGTTCAACGAAGTGGTGTTATAGACTTGGTGGTTTTTTTATTCTCCTTTGTTTGAAACAAGAAGGCGTGCGGTAGAAAAGAAATTGGTGTAAATCTCGTTTAGGAATCCAGTTTTGATATTTCATGTTTGTAATTTCAAGCAACATCAACAACTTAGACCAAAGTGTATTTTCCCACCTGTGATATTATGAAAGTGCTCTGTTGTGACCGAAATTGGAAACAAAGTATTTGCATTTTTGTGACCGTGGTTTGAAGATCCATGAGAAGAAATTGTGTGGAGGCAATTTTTTGAGTAGAGACTATGATTTCTTGTGGTAAGATTTGAAATAAGGTATCTTGTTCTTTATGTGCTAGAATAAATTCTTGATTTTACAGTGGCTTACAACATGTCATAAGTTCTTTGTGCTATGCATCATCGAAATTTGAGAGGTTTGTGGAACCGTTTTTATTTTCCAACTTTTAATTTCTGTTATTCGTTATTCGAGCCTGATCAACTCGCTTATGGATGTTTGGTGGAAATTAAAGAAATTTGTAGGATGATGTTGGCAAGCTGGAATTTATTAGAATTCCGTTGACTGGTCTGTTACTTAATTGATGATTTAACGTCATTATAGAGCTAAAAGATGCCTATGGGATGCTGTAATTTCATGTTTAGAAATTGTAATGTTAAATTTCTGATGGTGAGCACAGAAGCAATTATTGTTGTTTTAATGAGTTTTCATGAGGTTTGAGCTCCATGTTCATTGATGGGAATGGAGGCTTCGTTTTATGAAAGGCAAAGGCACAATGGTAATTGCACAACAGAAACTTGAGACGATAACGATGACTATCACCCAATATGAGGTAACTTTTCTAACTCTAAGATCTTGTGAATTGAAAACTGTTAGAGTAAGAAAAGTGAGGGTGAGAACTTGCATATGAGGGATAGAGAAAGACGAGAAATAAGAAAAGGAGAAAGAGAATTATGTATGAAATGCATATTTAAATTTGTGATAGTGTTGATGATATTCTGATAGTTGCTCCTAGAAAGCCAAGGTTGGGTGGGTATGATTTTTGGGGACACCTAAATTTCATAGGAGACACTCATGGAGATTGGTTTTGGTTTAGTCACTAACCCAGGTGAATGAATGATGAGATTTATTAGGTGTTTTAATAAAGCTTGTTGAGTAGGTGGGGTTAACCATCTATTGTGGGTTGAGTGACTAGTAGGAGAGAACCAGGGAAGAAACCTTGTTCACTTGAGACTTTAGACTCGGATAGCCTATTAGGCTTGAGGTGGAGTGCTAAAGGTTACTAAGAAGTTCACTGGTGGTAATGAAGGTAGTCATGGGATGTATGTCTTAAATAAGAATACAGTTTCAGGGTTGGCGGTAACTTCAATCAGTGAAGAGGTTAGTGAGTGAGACTCAAGTCTGGCCTAGGAGACTTGAGGTGAAGTGAGTAGAGAAGGTTATTTGTTAAGGTGAGTTTTATTGATGTTCGCAAGTTGAGTTTTGGAACATTGTGCGGAAGACATCTATAGAAGTTTAACAGAAGTTGTTTTCAGCACGATAGACCCTTTATGTTACCCTATTGATGATGATGATGGTTCTAAAAGTTTCATTGGTATATGTTACTTTTAGGGAGTTGATATATTTATGAACTGTTTTAACTATTTGCTTGAGCGTGCAGCGTGGAAATGTAGTGAATAGTTACAGGTGGAGGTGGAGCTTATATACTCAATTGATGAACCTAGAGAATTCCGGTGTGGATTTTGAGGTTGTTCATGATGTAGTTGAGTAGAGGGACCTCCAGTCATATCAACTCACGTGAGAACGGTAAGGTATGAGACAAGAACTCCTGACAGGTTTGGCTTTGATTGATCTCATATCTTATTTTTCACTTTATGGTTTGATGTTATTGCTTTTGGCAATGGTACCTTAGTTTGAGAAATTTTTCAATGGTTAGTTTTGAAAAGTATTCTTTGGAACATGTGAAATCTGTTGTAACACCTATTACAATTTCATGTTATCTATTGATTTGTGTTAATATTGAGATAGATGAACTTGAATGCTAAAAGATCCTTATGCTATTTGTGTGCTGTTAATATCATTTGTGATGGTATGTTTCAGACTTGAGTTTAGCATATGCATTGAGGTGTTGGGTTAATAGGTTTATGTTCAGTTGGTAAGGTACATTGGAAAGCTATAAAGTGTTGTTCTGCATTATATGTAAACTGTGATTGGATATATGATTTATCATATTGTGTGAGTTTATTGATGATGAGTGTAGCTTGGAAAGCTAGTGTGACTCTGTTTTGCAGGCGGTTGAGATAAGTGGAGATCATGAATTATTTGAGTTTGAAGGCGCCATGGTAGAACCTGTGGAAGCTATTGAAGCTTGGAATTCAACAAGAACGTGTGGAACTCTTCTATGGTAGATGGAGGGTTGAGGCATGTGTTTCACGGCAGGTTGAAGCACATGGAAGCAAAAGGTTGTTGGTTGGAAAGTCATGTTAACGATAACTTGGTTTATCGTTGTCTAACCTGTCCAAGGTTTAAAACCAAACGGAGTTTGGTGGCTGGATTGATACGTCAATACACTAGATAGCTAAGTATAAAAACCAAGGTGGAGATTGTTAAATTTTGTTACTATAATTAGTTGTAGTTTACCTATTAATTGGGTTAATTAATAGGTGTTATTTGTATTTACCTTTGTATATATATAAGGTGAGATAAGAGACTTAGAGCTTCCATTCATTGTCATTATGTGAGGGAGTGAAAGGGTGTAAATGGGTTCTTGGTGAGAGTTCCCATGGATATGCATTGTATTTTTCTCTTGAGTTATCTCCTTTGTAAACAAACATATCTAGTGGATTGGCTGGTCAATCCGGCAACTGGACGTACGATCCTTCGTGATTGGAACCAATATATTTCTCGGTGTTATTTCCTCCCCGATTTCTGATTTCGGTAGCAACGATTCACAACAAATATTTGTTAGGGGACAAGGGGCCACCACATCTCCACATTGGTATGATATTGTCCACTTTGGGCCTAGGCCCGCATGGCTTTACTTTTGGTTTCACCCAAAAGGCCTCATACCAATGGAGATGTGCCATTCCCTTTATATTCCCATGATCATCCCCTTCTCTAATCGATGTGGGATTTTGTTCGCCCTCAACAATCCTCCCCTCGAACAAATATCCACTGAGTCTCCCCTCCATCCGTCCACTCTATCCAGGCCAGCCTCATTTCTCCGGAGCACACCGCCTGTCCGATAGAGCCCACCACGAATCGGGTCTCCGAGGCTCCTCACTTTGTTCGGCATTCGAGGATTCCACCCACATCGTTAAGGTCGGGGCATGGCTCTGATACCATTTGTTAGGGGACACCGGGCCACCACATCTCCACATTGGTATGATATTGTCCACTTTGGGCCTAGGCCCGCATGGCTTTACTTTTGGTTTCACCCAAAAGGCCTCATACCAATGGAGATGTGTCATTCCCTTTATATTCTCATGATCATCCCCTTCTCTAACCGATGTGGGATTTTGTTCGCCCTCCACACGCACCCCATTGCAACTACAATTGAAAACGGAGTCAAGTTGTCAAAATATGTAGATGGAGATGTTATTGATCCTACATATTTCAAAAGTTTAGTTGAGAGTTTGAGATATTTGACCTGCACCAGGCCAGATATTCTTTTCAGTGTTGGATTGGTGAGTCGTTATATGGAGTCTCCTACAACAACTCATTTGAAAGCAGCAAAGAGAATTCTTCGTTACCTCAAATGCCCGATTGATTATGGATTGTTTTATTCATCCTCTAATGAATTCAAGCTGGAGAGTTATTGTGATAGTGATTGGGCTGGAGATCTTGATGATCGAAAAAGTACAAGTGGATTTGTGTTTTTTATCGGTAATACTGTTTTTTCTTAGAGTTCTAAGAAGCAACCAATAGTCACATTATCTACTTGTGAGGCTGAGTATGTATCTGCATCATCATGCGTTTGTCATGCAATTTGGTTGAGAAACTTACTCAAGTCAGTTGGGATTGTTCAAGAAGAAGCAACTGTGATTAATGTGGACAACAAGTCAACCATTGCTCTAGCCAAAAATCCGGTGTTTCATGATCGCAGTAAACACATTGATACAAGATTTCATTTTATTAGAGATTGCATTACGAAGAAGGAGATTCATGTTAATTATGTGAAGACTGAAGATCAAGTTGCAGATATCTTCACCAAGCCACTCAAGGTTGATGTTTTCAACAGGTTGAGAACTTTACTTGGAATCTCCAGGAAACATGTTTAAGAGGGATGTTGAAAATAAACATGTTATTTATAGGTAATTTGATACATGTCTTTAATTTAATATTGGTTCATGTATTTTTATGTTCATGTATTAGGTGAATTCATGTATTTGGTAAAAACATGAATGAGTGAGTTCATAGTATTGGAGTTAATTAGGATTCATGATTCATTCTTGTAGAATCCTATAAATAGGTAAGACTTCATTTGATTGAAGCAAGTTGTGTGAAGAAGAAAAACAAAGAGATTTATAATTTGAGAGAACTTATGAATCAAGTGTGTTTTGTAAGAAGTTTTTTAATACAAGTATTGTTGATTATTCTCAATCTATTCTCTTGTTAGTTCTATCTTTGTGAGTGTTAATCACATGCTTCCAACAATCTAAAGGAATGTATCATTTCTACTTTGCAGAAAAGTTAATGGACTAATTTGGTAATCGTCTCTAACTCTTGGAGAACTACTTTTAAATTTAGTCATTTAAATCTATCCGAGTAAATATATTTTAGACTTAATTAATTATATATGTTTAATTTTATGCTTAACAATTTGTTTAGACTTTAAAATAATTTCAAGGAAATATCGTTAATCTAACAATTTGTTTTATTTATTTTCAATTTATAGTTTAACAAATAGCCAAAACAACATTTGAAATAAGTAATCATTTAAAATAAATAACTCATTCATATAATGTCCAATAAAATATTCTACCAATTGAGAACCAATTTTTTTCAACAATTATAAAGTAAATAAATGAAGACATAAAAAGGGTAAATCTTATCTATTGCTTCTAAGCTTGATCAATCTCTTGAATCACTATTTTGGGGAGACTCTTCCACCAACAAAAATCAAGCTTCAACTGGAAAATGTAGAGAAAAATATGTTAGTGGTTCTGAATCAAGAATTCAGTAAGATTCATAATCATCCACTATAAACTAATAGGTAAATCTCATTTACCTTATTTGCCTTTTTTCTTCTCCTCAAGATATTTGGGCAATTTCTCGACTATCGATACGTTACAGTGAAAACACTTTTCTTTAGCATCTTTCTTGTTATTTTTAATGCTTTCTTCTTTTCCAAAGTTCCTGAAGCTCAGTCAATAAATAATTGAGTGCGATTATAGCCTAGTTTTTCATGATATAATAATTGGCTCTTAAATTGGAAGAACTTCGTTGGAAGAGATTCCAAGATAAAGCTGATCGTTGCTTTCAGCCACATTAAAGAGAATCATCATTTTCAGAACCTGAACCTGAACCGAAGTGTTGTCTTTCATTTGGGCATTGTAAACAAATTTTACAACCTCATGACGTTATTGTTCTGATGACTACTCAAATATAGATTGCACTGCATCAAGTATTTCATACGCCGTTTCTAGTGGTTCATGTTTCTCGGCTAAGACATTGATCATGTTAGCCATCAGATAAACCCCGAGCTTTCTCATTAGCTCAAATCCGGTGATCAAATATATCCTACAAAAATTTAGTTGCATTAGCAGCAGATTAATCATGTTTGATCTCAATTAAGATAAATTTGAAAGTCTTCTACCCACTAAGATTGTGTTCATTTCATTCTTCAAGGTGACAAAGTTGTCTCCATTCATTTTGTTCTTTCCAAGATTGCAACTAAAGAGGATGTCATTTTATTGAAACTTAATAAACATTCTTTAAGTAATCTAATATGCATATAGGAATTCAATCATAGATTTAACATAAATTTAAAGGGGTAGTTGCAAATATAGCAAATTTTTTTAGTAGTAGTTGTAAAAATATCATCTCTTAAAAATATTTCTAAATATAATTTTTTTTTATAGGGTGAATCAATAATAAACATTGAATTACATACTTTTACACTAAGTTTATCACTAATTCACACATTAATCACAGAGAAACATACTAAAACTGGTTATATTTACAAATAGTTTTAAGTGATGATATATTTACAAGTATTGCATCAAAATCTGCTACCCAGTGAAATTTCTCAAATTTAAACATGATGATGCATGAATGCTAGCATACTTAACAAACATAAATTCCATAAACATATTACTACGCTACGATAACTTAATGATCCTGGTAGAGTGCGTCCAGATGGTAGGTTAGTCACCTTGATGTTAAACTGAAACTCATTTCATACAATCACCACTCTAGAATAACTCATATTGATATAGTACAGTTTACCATGTGTTTGACCTAAGTTGTGATTTCAAAAACTGTAACCCACTTTTGTAGTCTTTTGAATTCAATTTGATTAGTGTCACCTTAGGATAGATAAATCATCAAACTTCCTACAAAGTACTTTATCCCTTTGAGAGACCCACCATGATATTGATTCATAAAAACACCATCCATAAGTGGACACTCCATCACGAGACAAAATGTGAATTTGACATTGTGAGCCCAATAGTGAAAACCATAAGATAAAAACAAACAAAAAGGACGAAAATGACATTCGAACAAAATCATAGCGAAAAACTTAAAATCACGAAAAGATAAAAAAGGAGAAAAAGAAACAAAAAAAATTTCAAAGTGGAAGAAACAAATTTGCTAGTTTAAGTGGAGCAAAAAACAATCGTAAACTTCAACAGATGGAGGAAAAATCAAAAGAATCATTCGGAGAAGGAAGCAAAGAACGAAGAAAAATAAATAAAGCTCCTAGATTTTAGCAAAGCCCGAAGAACACGAGTGTAACTGGGGAATTTGGCCAAACAAATCTGACGCGTGCAAAAGGGAACCACGCGTGTAAATAAAATATGTTATATTAGTACATTGTGGAAAGTTCATACACGAAAGTAAACAAGTAAAATATATATGCCATCTTATATAACTTCTTTAAAAAAAAATCAGCAATATCTTTGCTTTTAAAACTAAGATGTTAAACCGAACTCCGCAAAATTAAAGAATTTTTGTAGATAATACTTTCAAAAAGTATTAGTAAATGCAACATTTTTAGAAGTTTAATCATATTGTAGGAAGACTTGATTTACACAAGTAATTACGTGATGAATAATTCATTATATTTATAATTATTTAATAAAAATACTATATTTACAATTAACCCATAAAATTACTTTCCAAATTTTACGGCAAAATTGATTCATAGATCACATAAAAGATTAAAAAACACTATTACAAATATCATTCACATGTTTAAGCTTTTCATGACTAACTAAAGAAATGTAACATCTTTATCACGAATTTTGCATGTTGTCAACAACAGAAGTTCATCAGTTAGAACTCGGTGCATAATTTCGAACATAAAATAGCTGCGGAAAAATGGTACCACCTCTTCTCATGTTACAAGACATAAAATTTCAGGTGGTCCATGGAGTTACAAACCTATAATTCTCTTCTTTATCTCAAAGCTACCAAACTTAGTAACAAAGAGAGAAGAAAAGAAAAGTCGGCTACAAACAGAAAGATAGTTTGAGTTTTGCCAATCCTAAGATCTAAACCTATTCTTTTCATATTTATTACCTCATGTAACATAACACCATTCAGCACAGAAAAATGAACCTCAACTCTTCTATAGCTTTCCTTTGATCAATGGTACACAGACCACTGTATTTTTCTCAATTAATTTTAGGCTTTGGTCGTCTTGGTCTTAATAGAATATAAAGAAGGCCAAAAACAACCATGAACGCAGGAATGGTTGTCCCATCGAACACCACATGTACGTTTCTCTCTCGCGAGCAGTGAATGGGATGGAGTAGAGCTAATGTCATGTTTACTTGATTAACAAACCTACAAAACAAAAATGAAGATATATTTTATATTAGAATTCAATAGGTCCCTTCAGCTAATAACCAAAAAAATTGGTGAGAAAATGTTTATTTATTTGTCTTTATCATCCTTGTAAATTATTAATGAGGAAATTCTATTAAAAAAAAAAAGAAGGGCATGGAAATCGTAGAATAGAATCCAGAAGTTACGGTCCCAAATAACCAACTTAAAATAATGGTTACGTCTCCTGATATCACAACCCATGTGAATTGGATTATTTGGTTATTCTAGTCTGTGTGCTCCATTTGCACGTGTACTAGCTCCTCATGTGTAAGTGTCATGATTCATATCATCTTCATTTCTGCATTTTCCAATTTTATATTAACTGAGTTTTTTTTTTTTTTTTTTAAAATTTGGCTATGCATAAAGCAGATGCTGATAGATAGAAGCCTGAGTATTCTCGCATGGTGGTTGGTTGTGAAATTCATTTAGATGACAATTATACAATTCAAAACAAAATAAAAGTTACAATTTATCGAGCCGGGGTAATATGCTATTTAAAATAATTTTTTTTTAAAATTGCGCTCGATAAGTAATTGCATATTTTTTTCACTTCTTGGTAATTACCCCAAGAAATAATGTTTCCTGTTAAGGGTAAAAAATATTTAGATACTAAAATGGAAGCAATGATACGAAGAGCCTAACCCTTTGGACGCGTCATCTAGTACATGTAACAATCTCGTTGCATCCCCGTAACGCAACTCTCCAGTAACAGTTGAGATCTGACAATACATACACAATTACATATACGAATCCAATCAGATTCAAAACTGAGACTTGCTAAAATAAACCAAGAAAAATAGTCGAAACTACATCAAACTTGAAAGGTTAACCACTCACTCTTCTCCACAGGCTAACAACATGCTGATACTTGTTTACAAGTTCATGCTCCTGTGACTGGAACAGCTTGAAGCTTTTTTCAGCTAATTTTTGTAAAGGTTTCATCCATAAAAAATTTAATACAAGAATAATAACAAAGCACGCTAAAAATATTGTTGGTGCAAATTTCACTACATAGATGCACAAGAATCATAACAAAGAAAGTAGTTATTTTTATTTTTTCAGTAAAAGTAGTTATTTTATATATTAGCTAAATCTATCAGATTCTGATGTGCTGCACTAGCACACTATTTTAAGAAACACGTACATATATGGGATACAGACAAGACACATACAAACACGGCAACAAGCCATTTTCTAAAATACTAGGATACGGACAATACAAGTAAATGTTGATTACAATACAATTTTTAAATATATTTAGAGTATTTTTATACATGACATCTCAATGATTTTCACATTAAAATTTGTTTGTTTTAGTTATGATAATTATATTAAAAAGACAATAAGAAAGAAAGGATAAAATAAATAAAGATTTTGATGTTTTTCAATCTCAACTATCATTACTTTCCTCTGACGTGTCCAAAAAGTATCGGAGTGTCCAAGTAATGACACATGTCAGACACGAATACGTCACCCAAGTTGAAATGTCCGTGCTTCACACACTATCTAAAACTACATAATAGGCAGTTCAACATTATTATTTGAACTGTATATTGCTTGTTTCAAGGCAAGGATACTAGTACGCTCCATTAATAAAAGATGAATGGCTGAATTGACTAGTTGAATTGATTCTTCAAGGGCTGTGATGATGTAACTTCGAGCAATAGTATCGGACTGAAACTGTGAAACTTGCCACCCTTGGGAAGTAATGGAAAATGGGTGGCAACCTACTGACCATATCCAATCCTGTCATACAGCAAAAAAAAGAAAGGGATACAGGCGTGAATAGACAGGCATTCAACAACATAATTGATTGCTGAAAATGATGTAATCACAAAGAAATCCAAGAAGCAACAGAGTAACGGACCAAATTACTTGATCAAAATTTAATATAGAGGGAACCATGATTCTAAGTAACACGAAACTGATACAAAATTTCAAGGCAGAAATGAGATACTTTGTCCCCCCCCCAAAGAATTATTTGATTTTTTCATTTCAACGAATTTATATGATAAAATTAAAACAAGCACTCAAGGATTGAATAACATCATTTGATTTTATTATAAAAAAATTAATAACGAATAGAAAAAAGAAATTAACGTCTTGATGTATATTGGTTACACCTACATCCAAAATGGGAATCGAGCATTTCAAGGTCTAGAAATGGAATTAATCTTTTTTCGCCATGATTTGGTACAAAAGATCTCTTCCACTAGTTTTTAGCTTATATGAACGGAGGATCATATTATGGTTCATAACCTTTCTAAGAATGGGATTAATGAGTGCATGAAATGTCAAGCTTTTCAGCCATCATTCCTTCTGCCCAAGTCAATGATATTGCCATAGTTTTGGGGGGGGGGGACAAACAAGTACTTCCAGTTAGATACCTCAACTGCAGTATCATGGGCTGGACTGTATGCAAGATGGAGGGGAAGCAAACCAGAAAGATGTTCTGAAGTAGCAGACAGTGCAGCTTTGACAGGCTTCCTGAGTATTGAGGAGTACAAGAATAAACGAATAATTAATTAAGATAATTCCTGGTGACAGCAATTTCCTTTTTTAGGTTAACTGCTCAATCAAGTAAACCACTGATTTGAAAACGAAGCAATTCAAATTTATCTTATGCAAATGGAATTAAAAAAATAAAAAAAACAAAGTTTAAAAAAAATTCAATATTATTTGAAAGCAAGCAGCATTTTTTAGATCAACATTAATACATTTTCCACATTTGGTACACTTAAGTTGTGGTGTTGTTGATGATGATGATTATCAACAAGTTAGTTTATATATTTGCTCGTCAGCCACTATATCAGTGTTATAAAAAGCCCAAAAGGCGCATACCCGAGGCGAGGCGATTTTAAACGGCGCGCCCTAGGTTCTAAGGCACACACTTTTTCATGCGCCTCGAGACGCGCACAACAGTTTTTTCTGCCATCATAGTCATTTCAGCTTTTTTTTCCTTTCTTTTCAGCTCCTTTCCGACCGCCTTTTTCCTGTCATTTTAGTCCCTTTTCTTTTTTCTTTTTCATATTTATTCTTTTTTTTCTCAATGTTATACGGCTTTAAAAGGGAGGAAATGCAAAAATACCTAGATAAGACTTTATTTTTAATCCATATCCAAGGATAAAAATGTCGATGTCGATGTTGATGTCGACAAGTCATTTTTACGGAAATGTCGACGTCGACGTCGACGGATATTCCCGAAAAATCAAGGATAACTATAGAAATTGTCTGAATTTATAGATGAAACTTTCATTATAGCTTAATTAAGCATTAAACCATCATTCTAAGTTGTTATATTATATCAATAAAATACACACATATATGAACACTAGTGGTACAAAATATTAAAATTTAGGTGCAAAATAACACTTTTACAAAAGATATAATAATTAATCTTGTTTACAAACAAGAACAACTTACAATTACATCACATAATCTAATAATGACAAGAGGCTATCGGGGTTGTTGATTGGCCTTAATAATATTAATTTGCCAAGTGCAATATTGCTCCCATATCATTCGGTCTTCAAACGAACGCACATAATTAATAAAACCCTCAATTCAATAATTTTTCAATATATTATTCTTGATAATACTATAATTTTCATATATAAAAGATTTATTTTTTAATTATATATTATGCGCCTCATAAAAAAAGTTGGAATTTCTGACAAGATCGATTGGACAAGTGTGAGCCTCCATCCCTTGGAGAAATACCCTTTTTTCCATGACGCTAATCTTTTTGAAACTTTTTCAATCACGGGTTCCAGAAGCTTTTCTTTTTCGGATTATCGCCAAAGGCATACCAAGGTAATTAAATGGCAGATTCTCAATTTTCCTTCTTCCAAGTTTACCCCGTCACTGAACATTTTGCTCTATTTATTTTAAGACCAGTTCATTCAAAAAGTTGTATTATATCCAAGGATAAAAATGTCGATGTTGGTGTCGGTGTTGACAAGTCAATTTTACGGAAATGTCGATGTCGACGAATATTCTGGGAAGTGTTGATGTCCATAAATAATTTTTTTTAATAATAAAATTCACAAACCTTATAGTATCACTTTGAGGTTTCAGGGTTATCTGAAGATCACTGTGCTGCTAGAATCGCTTTAAGAATGGATTTTCTTGATTTATCTATGAAGGAAGAGGCTTTGTGGCGGCAGAAGTGGAAAGCTCGGTGGTTCAGAGAAGGAGATTTAAACTCCACTTTCAGAAGTCTTTTCAAGATCTGACAGAAGCTTGTTGTCTGATGGTGATATTGAGCACGAGTTTGTCTCCTTTTATCAGAAGCTGTAATCTAAAGACTTGGGAGATAGAATGATTCCGGAAAACCTCTATTGGGATCCTATTACAGAAATTGATAGAGAGTGGTTGGAACGCCCTTTTTCTTAAGTCTGACATTTTGACTATGTTCCATGATTTTTTTAGAAGGGTATAGTGAACTCCATCACTAATAGAACTTTCATTTCCCTTATTCCGAAGAAAGCTGATGCCCGGGAAGTCAAAGATTATCGCCCTATTAGCCTCACCACAGGGCCCTACAAGATTATTGATAAGGTAAAAATAAATCTAACACACAAAAATTGAAGAACAAGGGGCAATTTGAGAGGCCCCTATCCTCTCCTTTCAAATATATTTCTCAAGATGCTCAAAGATAGTCTTATGGCTGAGCCGATTACATATATATAGTAATTAAAGGAATATTAGCTAAATACCAAACTACCCTCATATGGTTACATCACACACAAACTTTGCCTCTACGTAATTATTCTCTTCCCTCACACACTTTTATCCCCTTCTATTCCCTTCCTGTCACTAATTTCTTCTTTCGCTCATACACCTTATAAATCGGGGGCTTATCAATTATCTCCAAGGTGTTGGCTGACAGGCTTAAAGTAGTTATCCATAAAACTACCTCCATCTTCCAAAATGCGTTTGTTGGAGGAAGGTAGATTACATATTCGATTTTGGTGGCGAATGAAATTATAGAAGAATGGAGAACTAAGAAGTTCAAAGGGGTGATCATTAAATTGGATGTTGAGAAAGCGTATGACTGTGTTGATTGGGATTATTTGGATGCTATTTTGTCTCTCAAAGGGTTTGGTTTGTAGTGGAGAAGATGGATAAAAGGCTGCCTATCTACCACCAATTTTTCTATTATGATCAATGGCAAACCGCGAGGGAACTTCTTTGCTTCTCGAGGCCTTCGTCAAGGAGACCCCCTCTCCCCTTTCCTGTTTATTTTGGTTGCAGATTCTCTTAGTAGACTGCTATCTAGTGCTCAAGATGCTGGGATTACTGATGGTGCAACGATGGGTAGGGATAATTTGAAAGTTAACCACCTTCTCTTTGCGGATGATACTCTTGTTTTCACCTTTTGATGCTGGAAAACTTTGCAACCTTCTTTCAATGTTGCAGTTGTTCGAGAAGATGTCTGGTTTGAAATTCAATCTCGTTAAGTCTTTCCTTGCTGGTGTTAACCTGAACCCGGGTGAGTCCTCTCTCGCTGCATCTTGGCTTAATTGTAAAGTCTCCTTTCTCTTATCTAAGACTTACCTCTTGGGGGTAATCCTCGGCTCAGTAGTTTTAGGGAGCCCGTTGTGGAGAGAATTCAAAAGACTTAACAAGTGGAGGAGGGTGGCTGTTTCTAAAGGGGGAAGATTGACGCTTGTTCAATCGGTGCTTAGTTGTATGCCTATCTATTTTCTCTCGGTCTTCTCTATTTCAAAGAAATTTGCGAAAAATATTGATAAAATTCTGACGGATTTCTTTTGGAAAGGCAGTGATGGGAGCGGGGGATCGAACATTGTGAAGTGGGAGGTCGTTGCTAACCCTCTGTCTTATGGTGGTTTGGCTTTCGGCAATATTGTAAACCGGAATAAATCCCTACTTCTCAAATGGTTGTGGAGATTCCCTCTAGAGGAAGAGGCCTTATGGCATAAAGTGATTACTGCTATTCATGGGATTGATGTCTTTGGGTGGAAGGCAGGTACTAATTCTTATTGCTCTAATCGGAGCCCTTGGAAGCAGATTGCTAAACTTAATTTTCTGATGAATTCTCTCACTTCTCTTGATTTGGGGAACGGGCGAAGAATTTCCTTTTGGGATCACCATTGCGTTTCTAATGCTCCCCTCAGGGAGGTTTTCCCTAGATTATACAATCTGTCTACCTTTCAGACTAGCTCTGTTGTTGATACTTGGGATGGTCATTTAAGAACTTGGAATCTGCTTTTCATAAGGAATTTGGAGGATGAGGAAGTGGAAGATTTTGTTCGCTTGCTTTCTACTTTAGAAGGGAGCTTCATTAGTCCTATTACGGATTCCAGAAAATGGAGAGGGGCTGGTACGGAGTTCTCTTGCAAAAATGCCATGCTATCTCTTTCTTCTAATAGCAACGCCTTTCCGGAGGATCTCTTTAATGCTCTTTGGGGTGGCAAATATCCAATTAAAGTGAAGGTTTTCATGTGGACTTTCCTTAGAGAGGGTCTCAACACTTATGACAAGTTGCAAAGAAGGTTCCCTTCTATGGCTTTGTCTCCCAATGTTTCCCCTCTGTTGTTGTGATAGCGAGAGTTCGGGCCATCTCTTTATTCATTGCTCTTTTACTTGGGGGCTTTGGATTAATTTGTTTCCGATTTTTAAAATGCAAGGGCCTCATCATCACTCTGTTTCGGTGGCTGTCCACGGTCTGCTCTGTGGTCAAAACATTAAAGGGAAGGCTAACATTATTTGGTGTAATGCAATCCGTGCTATCTGTTGGCTCGTTTGGTGGGAAAGAAATAGTCGTACTTTTTATTCTAATTTTGTTCCATCCTCGGTGTATATTTTGTGGGATAAGGTGGTGTGGTATGCCTCCCTTTGGAGCTCTCTTGTAAAGGAGTTTTGTAATTATAGTCCTTTCCAGATCACCCTTAATTGGTCTAGTTTTTTATAATCTTTTGGGGGGCTTTTTTTTTTTTTTTTTGTATATTTCTTATTTCATATTATCAATGAAATCGTTTCTTATTTAAAAAACGACAGAGGCTGCTGCAACCCCCTTCATCATATCTTCCACCTTTACTAAAGAGTCCAATCATGAAGCGCTAAGCTAACATGGGAAAAAGAATCCATCTGGCCACTAAGACCGGGAGAGGAGTCAAACAATAATTGAAGGTCCTCATACAATTGAAAACTTTGCTCAGGAGTTGACACAAACGAGTTCACCTCAAAATCAGACTCGGAAGACTCTTGACTTGAGTCACCAAACTGATTCTCCAAATTTTCATCATGCGAGTTTTCCCCCATTGGAGCACCCATTACATTTTAGTCCTGTCCAGTGAAGCAGCCCTGCCAAGAAGTTTATCCTCAAACCCAGCTGCCCCACGATCTTGGAAGCCTTCAACAGCGCACAAATTATCCTCTTCCACCACAGTATAATTAACAGCCCTTGACGCCTCTTCTCCCTTACTGACTTGGGGAGGATCCGAAATCGAACAAAATTTCACCTCAGCAACCTTCTTACTTCTTAGTTTCAAACCATGAAGCCTCCACTTTTTTTTTAAACAACCATTGTTTTGTCCCCAATCAGTGAAGATAGATTAACATAAGTTTTTGATAAAAGCATCACTCTCTTCTATGATGTTACATCTCAAAAATCTTAAAGGAAAAACTACATTTCCTTGAGTTACAGAGCTTCCAACAGGTATAAAGCCATCCTCAAACCCTTTTTTTTTTATATCCGCCATCCTCAAACCCTTTTACTTTCACGAAAATGTTTTCATGAAGACCCATATACCTTCGATGTCATCTGGGCCCACTAAGCCTCTACAAAGCCCAACGATCTAGCTTACCATCACTTCCGGTTTTAATTGGGGAAGGGATGCCCAAGATTTCCACCCATCCCGTTGAAAACACCATTTATTGCTTTTCTAGAAGAAATTTTGAATCCCACCATTGTAGTTCAACCTCCATAACTCCCACGATTACCAATTCCTGATTACAAACTCTGTGACTGCCTCTTGCATCGAAGCACAGAACCCCACCATAAGGTTTCCACAACAAGGTCTCAAGTTAACCATGACTCACTTTGAACTTCTCTTCCACAGCCTGACAAATTAACCACCAATCATCATTAGCCTTCTGTCTTCTTACGAATGAAAGTCTTTTTTGGATCGAATGCCAACTTCATCAGGACTTGGGATCACTCTCATCATCTCACATGGAACCTACTCCTTTCTCCCATTTTTCATCCCAGGCAATCCAAAAAGCTTTGGCAGAAAAAAAATCCAAACTTTTCACAAATTTTTACTACCCCTCTCCACTAATACCCTCAGAGATAAAGATAGAAGACTTCTTACCCCTAAAGGGTTCTTTGGATAGAACCCAAATCTTCCTTTTGAGTTTGAGAAAACTTGAAAAAGCAAAATCGCATTTGAGCATCTCCATTTCCGGAAAAACGGAGTTCTACCATTGTACTTCGAGGCTGCCAACAAAGCGCCAACGCTCCAGTGCAAGCAACCCATCTCCAAAAAGATTTCAGAATAAACCTTTGCTTCTTCTGATATCCTGAAATTTCTACCATCGTCTAACTTCTTGAAGTAAAATGTCTTCCTTTCAATAGTTAACAGCGGAGGAGAAAGACACTCGTTAAGAATGGGCGTGGTAGGACGTCTCTTCCAGCCGAAAAAATTTGAAGGATGAGGATGAAATCTGGAAGCTCGCACGTTTCTCTTCTACCTACCCATTGGAGCAGAAGTTACCGCAAAGGGCTCGAACCACTTCACTAACCTCACACCCTGGAAGCTTTGATGAAACAAAACCCAAACGAGAAACAAATAAAAATTTTAACGGAACCCAAACAACAAAGACTCTAAGGGAAAGCCAAAAGAGAGCTGGGAGAATGAAACTCTGAAAGACCAAGAGTGATAGAAATTTAGGACATATTTGCACGGAAGATGCTGTCAGAGAGGATCGCACCTCCCACAACGGAAAGAAGATAGGGGGCAAGCCCAAAGCCTTATATCATCGGAGAAATGAACTCAACGGAGAGGAACTGGAAGGTGCGATCTAGGGCTTTTATCGGGGACTTTTCTTTTTCTAGAGAGATGCGAGAGTTTCTCTCTCTGGATGTCCTTGAAAATAAGTTGAATAGCTCTTCCTCATCTCTTCTCCGACGAGGTCTGAATGAAAGGGATACTTTCTCATCGCCGTTGGTCCTACTCCTAGGGTTTCCTCTGTAGTTCTCAATGTTCTAGTGTATCTCAGCGTATCCCAAACGTTTCCGAAATTAAAAAATAAATAAATAATTTCGGATATTTTTTCAACGTATTTGATATGTATTCTAAACGAATCTGGACCAATCCGTATACTTCAACTAAGAAGCCGTATCTATGCTTCCTAGGTAGCAGTTATTGAGCTCTTTGTGACAAGGTCTTTTTTTACCTTTTGAGAGAGACTCTCAAGGGGGGGAAAAGGCAGAAGATGGGGGGAAATAAATCATAAAGGAATTTTTTTTTTTGAAGGAAAAATCATAAAGGAATTAATAACCATAGGCAAGCATCATTGATTCTCAAATGACATTCCAGCAACTAGAATTATGAGTGGTTTAACCAACAAATTCTGAAAGTTATACAAGTTTCTTATCTGTAAACATCATATACCACAATTTGAGACGAAAGATGCCTGAGCTAACCTCATATCCAGTAAAAGTGATTTCCCATTGCACTGCAAATGGCTTTCCCAGGACGAGATCTCTGACTGTACAACAATAACCATGTCAGTGAGTGCCTTTGCCTGATAATGTTTGTCAACTAATAATGGTTCCCCGTGAATAAACCAAAATATTGGAACTTCCAATGTAGACCTGCTATGAGCATGCCTCCCTGCTATATCCATAACAGAATATCAATATCACAAACAGGGATCAGTTTGGTATAATATAACTACAACTTGCAAAGAAATTCTATTAACTTTGCTATCAGAATAATCAACATTCGTAGAAAATAGTTGAAGTGTTAAGAATTTTTTTTAAAGTACTAAGTGTGGGACAAACATGCATTGTATTACAGGATTTAAATATTGCCTTCACATGAATTATAATATGAAAGTCTTACCTATTTTCTATTATTGATAATCAATCGCGTATGTTAAAGATACACAAATACTGGATGCAATCATCATTGCAAATGAAGCAGTGGATAAGGTAAGAAGGAAAAAAAACAGATTGGGTGATACTCGAGGTTGAGAGAAGCTTGTATTTACATTAATTGGAGAGTCCTTATATCTACTTCTCTATACAAGGATATAGTAGGCTAGTAGTAGCCACTGGACAGGGTAGATTTACATTTTTTTGTTTCTCTTGATTATTCTAAATACTATAAGAAAATCTAGGATTAAATTCAACACAAGGAAATTTGTACCAAAAGATCCATCATCTCTTTATCTTGGTTGCTGACACTTCGACATAATTAAAAATGAAAGCTTTTCTATTTTCTATTATCGATAGTCAGGTTGTTTTTGTAAAAGATACACACAAATATCGGATGCAATCCTCATTGCAATTTTTGGGTTCTCAACAAAGATTAATCTTCAGTTTTCATGAATAAGAAAGAATACTGTTCAATTTCAAATGTTTACAATGACCTTTACAGGTCAATTTTTAAGAAAAACAAAAAAGAGAACTAATGGCTTAAAACAAAGATGGAATACACCTTAATTTTATTTTCCAATTTAAAAATTGATATAATTAAGGCAAACCATAACCTTTAAGGGAATGATCGTTCAATCTTTGCAATTGATACTGGAGTATGGATGAATCAAGATAGGTACGAATAGTTTTTCGATAAGTTCCATTAACAAGCAATAGTGGAACAGCTGCTGCACGCCTTGCCACTGAGAAGGCCATAGCCAAAGCAGGGTCCTCTGAAAGTGGTAACCTACAAATCACATTTCTATGAATAACCGACTATGTACAACTCTAATGGGAAGAAAACTATAGTAAGATTACAAAAAGGAAAAACTCTCGACAGTATATGCCAAAGAAAATGGAAGATGAAAATATTAATAAACAACGAGACAGGATTTGATTTTCAAATTAATAAAATTCATGAAGTGCATGAAATAACCCAATAAAAAAAATAACTTGTGTAAGATGTGGATTGTTTTGAAGAGAAAAAGTTTATGCTTAAAGTTATCAGGGGAAAAGGTATGTTTTTAAGATATACATGACCAAATAGATATTTTTTAAGCTTTTATTGAAATCCTTTTGCAGATAATAGTTTATAACTCTGTTGCCTACAAATTATAAACAACATATAATTTAATTATTATTATTTTTAATAAGAAACAATTTTAATGATGAGATGAAATATACAAAAGAGAAGGCACCCCAAAGGTAACAAAAAATTAATCCAATGGAGGGCAGTATAAGATAGGTGTAATTATAAAAGGCCATATCAAGAGAACACCAAATAGAAAAATGCCAAACCTCATAATCCCAAATGGTAAGAATATCTCTGCTTTCATTATGAAAAATCCTATTATTTCTCTCCTACAGGAAAAGCCAAAGGATAGCTCTAATCGCATTGCGCCAAATGATCTGAGACTTCCCAACAAGATTGCTTCCACACAGAAAACCATGGAGAGAAGTAGGAGCATGAAGAGGATGAGCAAAGGGACAATGTAGTAAAAGATGACTGGCCGTTTCACTATCCGCATTACACAAAACACACTTATTTGGAGAAAGAGCAGCTTGAAAAACTTCTCTTGCACCCTATCATTGGTATTCAGACCACCTTTTGAGTAAAGTCCACAAGAAAACCTTAACCTTCTTAGGTTAATGGTATTTCCACAACACTTTGAAGAGATCTTTCGGGAGGGATTCGTTGGTTGCAAAAAAGTTGTGGAAAACATTTTTAAAGGAAAAGGCATCACCGTGGCCTTTCCAAAATCTTCTATCTTAGAGGGAGCTCGGCATTAACCTCTCAAACAAAGAAAGGAGAGCCACAAAATTGATAATCTCATCATCCTTTCCTTCTGAAGGACAGGCTCCAGGAGCAAAGCATAGGGTCCCAAACATTAGCTACGAAAATATATTTCGAAGGAGACAGCCTAAAAAGCCTTGGAAACGATGTCTCAAGTGTAGAAGAAGTTCAAGGGGCCTTTAGAAGCATGTTCTTTCATAGAGAAAAGAAGGATTTCATCTGCTTTGTCTGATTGTCTCCTATAATGGACAGGAGCTCAGTGCTATCTTTAGCAGAAGTTGGAAGAAAGGATCCCTTAGTTCTGTCCCTTATGCTACTAACTCCAGAGAAGGAGCTGAGAAAGAGAAGTTTTGGATTGTGAAGCCCGAGCCCCCCATCCTTTTTAGGTACACACACCTGAGTTCAGCTAACCAGGAGGAAGCTCCTCATTTTAAGTTCCTTTCCGGAGGAAGCTTCTAAGCATTTTATCAACTTCTTTAATGATATGGAGCTGCTAAGCCATCTTTCAGAATCTTCTTAGAGTACTCTACTGGTTAGTCCAACAACCAGTGGGCTCCTCGCCGCTGCACATTAGCAGAAAAAGGTGAGTGAATAGCCAGTCCCATGCAAGTTTATCAATCGGTTTCCTTTATCCTGTTGCAGAAATATGCAAAAAAGAAAGGCTTCTATTCTTGTGAATTAGAAAGCACTAAAAAAACTTGTGCATAGAACTTGCTATCTTTTTTATTTATTTTTTCAAAGTCAGATAAGAAATGAGTGAGAGATGAAATGGAGTATTCATCTCCATCTCTCTTAACTAACGAAAAATAGAAATTAGAAAGAAAAAAAAAATTATGGGAATTTAAGGGCTCTTTGAGCCTTGCCTCAAATTGGATGACTAAGGAATATCTTTTCAAAGATAAGCTCTACATCTTCCCTGGGCCCAAAGTTTAAAAAAGAACTAGATTTCTAAGGAATGTTCATCTTGCAAAACAACACAAAAGTACTTGAGAAGACAAATAGGTAGGCTTGCAAAAGGTAACCTTACACTAATTTGCAAGACTTTATAACTGACTTCTGGAAAATTTAAGTCATGAGAAAAATTTAAATGAAAAATATCAATGAAAAAGCTTTATTTATTACCAAAGAAAAAAAAGGAAAAATATCTATCCCAAGAAAAATAATTTTATAATTTAATTATTAGAGATCTAAAGAAAATTAAGATACTTCCAGTCCCTCTTATATGCTGATGTTGTATAAATAGATAGATATAAATATAGAAAATAATAAATAATAAATAATAAATAATATATATATACATTGTCTGGCTAAATAGAGGTTGTTGTGAAGGTAACAACAGAGAAGAGAGCCCATCCATTAGAGCTGTAAGATCCACGGGTAATTGTTTGATATGTCTAACTTTCTGCATCAGAGTTGAGAGTAATCAAATATACATTATTAATGGTTTCATAAACTTAATAATAATGTGCTACACCATACCTCCTGTGTGATGAAAAACAATTGAAATGATATTTTCTCAAAATAATGGAATGACCCATCAGAAAGCGAAGGTGATATAATGTGTTTCATGGATCCCCAAAGTGTAGCACCTAGATGTGCCAGAAAAGTATCACGTGCTACAGTGTAGTTTTGGAACTCCTGCATAGTAAAAATTAGAGAGAAATATTCATGTTGAAAAGAAAAATCCTTCCAAAAATCACAAAGTCAAAATCATGAATTGTAGCAGAAAAATGGAAAACACACCACCTAAGCAGATCGGGCAGTACCTCATAAGTATCACTAAATAAATTCCAGTTCTCCATCCGACTTAATGCATCTATGGCCTTTCTCTTATGATTTTCATCATGCTCTTCACCCTCAAATGATTGAAGTTCATTTTTCAAGTCCCGCATCCTCTCATCAAGTTCTGTGCATAACAATTGAAAAGAAAAAGAACATTTTAGCCAATGTAAACTACAAAATTAAACAATTATACAAGATACACAAGCATATACCTCACAAGCTAACAAATTGGTTCAAAAAAAGGAATAAGTGATTTAACTATCAATGAGATCTATTATTGTTAAATCACCACTAGAACCAAATCTCAAGCTATTGGGTTAAGATGAACATAAATTTAATTCAATACATTCTCTCACTCTTCCTCATATTTGGGTTCGAATATTAGCACTAGACACAATCACATTAACTATTGATAAATGGAGAGGAAATAACAATATTGGGGTTTGAACTTACGACTCTTGTTTTGATACCATAGTAAATCACCACTAGATCCATAAGTTTGGCTAAAGTATATTTAATTTTTTAAATATATTCTCAAGAATTATTATGAAATAGTAGCAAAAGAAAATTCAAGTTTGCATTCTAAAAGAAAAGAGAAATAACCTTCACAAAGAGATAGCTTAACTTTCCTTCCCTTGCAATGTTTGAAAGCAAAAAGCTCATATATGTCAATCTCTGCTAAAAGAATATCAATGGCTTGGTGGTCTTTCTGCATTTTCCAAAAAATGGACAATTCAAAGAGAAAACAGTAAAACCTTATAACCAAAAGGGAAACAGAATCTTATGCAATAAAAAATATTCTTTTTTTTAATAAGAAAAAAGTTCTCTATTTTAAGATGGCTCGGTGGTCTTTTTGCATTTTCCAAAAAATTGACAATTCAGAGAGAAAACAGTAAAACCTTGTAACCAAAAGGGGAACAGAAAAAAAAAATTATAATATTTGCAAATATAACATTTATTTAAAATTATAAATTTAAAAAAAAAAAACCTAGTATTTGTAATCATGTCATTTTATTGAGCAAGTCAATCAATATCAAATCACTCCCCGAATTATGTAAAACAATAATTATCCTGTGAACAGTGTTGTAAAAAGCCCTATAAGCGCACCTAGGCGCAAGGCTCAAGGCCTACACTTCGCCTCACCCGAGGTAAGGCGTTATCAAAAGGCGCGCACCTATGCCTAGAGGCACACGCCTCAGCCAATTTTTTACATTTTTCTGATTTTTCTGATTTTTCTGATTTTTCTGCTTTTGCCTGTCTTTTTTTCTTTTTTTCTTTAAACTTGTCTTTTCAACCACTTTTCTGCCCTAACACGGTCTTTTTACTCGTTTTTTCGGCTTTTTCCTTTTCTGTTTTTCATTTTATTATTTTTTCTTCAATGTTATAGGGTTTTACAAGGGATGAAATGCAAAAATACATAGATACAACTTTATTTTTAATCAATATACAAACCGTCAATTCAATAAATTTTCATAGTATTATTCTTGATAATACTAGAATTTTCATGTATAAAATATTCATTTTTTATTCATAAATTATGCGCCTCGTAAAAAAATCCCTCACTTTTTTTTTGCACCTTGCGCTTAAGACCCAGGAGACTTCATCACTTTTTTTGCCTTGCGCCTTTTAAAACATATACCGTAGATCACTATGAACTAGTAATTAGCCTTTTTTTTTTTAATATCATATTTGCAAATACTTTTTCGAGATGTTAAATTTGTAAATAATACATAAATTTTGAGACCTGAAATTCTCCTTTAGAATATCCAATACAATTATTGTTTTTAATTTTATTATATTGATGGGTATCGGTGACTTTCAATGAGTCGAGATGCCATAGAGATAGAGTAGCATGGAGTCAAAAAAAATTTACAGAGAGAGTTGTGTTGTTTTTCTGTGATCAGATTTAGATATGAAGGAGATAGAAGGTACTTGGGCGGCTCATGGAAGAAGATATTAGAATATAAGAAATATAAAATAGGGTTTGAAAAAAATAAACTATGGCTTTTTTGTGGTAAAAATCAAACGTGGGATGGGAATGCGGGCTTTGATTTGTGCCTAGGTTAGGGGTTTTAAATTGTTGAGTATTATAAGTGCTAAAGTCCTTGCGGAAAGAATTAAAGTAGTGCTCCCGGATACTATCTCCACTTTTCAAAATGCTTTTGTGGGTGGAAGGCAGATTATTGATTCTATCTTGGTGGCCAATGAATTGGTGGAAGATTACAGGAGAAGGAAGCTGAAAGGAGCCATTATTAAATTAGACCTAGAGAAGGCCTACGACAGTGTGGATTGGGATTTCTTGCTGGCTATTCTTGCTCACAAAGGCTTCAATCCTAAATGGTGTAGATGGATGCAAGGCTGTCTCCAAAGTGCTAATTTCTCTATTCTTATAAATGGCAGACCCAAAGGTAAATTTGGTGCTTCGAGAGGCGTGAGACAAGGTGATCCCCTATCCCCTTTCTTGTTCCTTTTGGTGGCTGACAGCTTTAGTAGACTCCTCATTAGAAATCAAGCTAGAGGGTGGATCCAAGGTTTCAAGGTTGGCAATCTTGTGGTGTCTCATCTCCAATTTGCTGACGACACTCTTCTTTTTTCTCATTTCAACAAAGATAACATCAGCAATCTCGTGACTATGCTGCAGCAGTTTGAAGAAAGGTCTGGTTTATGCATCAATTTTTTCAAATCTTCTATTGCTGGTATCAACTTGGATGATGATGAGAAGCAATGGCTTGTGGACAATGGCAGATTCAGGGTGGGGGATCTCCCTTTTATCTACCTTGGCCTCCCCCTTGGAGGAAATTCGACCACTAAAGCTTTTTGGGACCCTGTTATTGACAAGATTCTCAAGCGCATTGACAAATGGAAAAGGCTCATGATCTCGCGTGGTGGTAGACTCACCCTCCTTCACTCTATCTTAAATACAATCCCCACTTATTTTCTTTTTGTTTTCAAAGCTCCGGTGGCTGTCACTAACAATATTGATAAGATCCTTAGATCTTTTTTTTTGGAAAGGAGCTGAGGGTATTAATGGATGCCATCTTGTTAAGTGGGACAAAATCCCTCCCCCCCTTAACAATGGAGGTTTGGCTTTTGGTGGTTTGAAGTGCAAGAATCAGGCTCTTCTCCTGAATTGGCTGTGGCGTTTTCCGTTGGAGCCTAACCATTTGTGGCACAAGGTTATTCGGAAGATTCATGGGTTGGAGTCTTTGGGTTGGTGCTCTACTATTAAGGCCAATTGTAGTAACAGATCACCTTGGAAGAAAATCCATTTGCTCAAGCAGATTCTGGACGAGAATTGTGTGTTCTCGGTTGGAAAAGGTGTCTCTATTTTGTTCGGGAGCATGTGTGGATAGGTGAGAGGACCCTTGCGGCTCTTTTACCCTCGTTATATCGCTTAGCTGTTCTTAAAAATCATCCGATCAGTAGCTTTTGGCATGCGGAGTTTGATTCTTGGGTGGTGGAATTTAGAAGAAACCTCAAAGATACTGAAGTTGTCGAGTGGATCAGCTTCTTCACTTTGGTGGAGCCTTTGCGTCTTAGTAACAGGGATGATATGAGATTGTGGATCCCGGATAAGACCCATGGTTTCTCTAGTAAGTCTACTCTCAATACTTTGTGGCTTGCTGAAAGTAACCCTTGTGATTCAGCCACTACTTCTATTTGGAAAGGAAAGTCTCCCTTGAAGATTAAAGTGTTTCTTTGGCTGATTATCAATGATGGTTTAAACTCCAACCAAAAATTTCAATCTAGAAATCCTTGGATATCTCTCCAACCGGACTGGTGCAGCCTTTGTATGAAGAGGTCGGAGTCTACTTAGCATCTTTTGTTTGATTGTTGCTTCTCTCAATCTATTTGGTCGTCGTTCTTGAAGATTTTTAATACGGATTGGGTCTTTCACAATTATCTCGAAGCTAACACTAAGGCCTTCCTCGGAGGTTCCAAGATCTTCTATAACAAAAGGATCAGAATTTTGTGGGATAATGGATAATGGGGTGAGAGCAATTCTTTGGAACGTTTGGCTTGAACGTAATAGAAGAATTTTTGTAGGCAAAAGTAAATCTTGGCTTGAGGTGTGCGTTCTTCATGCCTCCTTGTGGAGTGCTAATTGTAAATGTTTTTGTAATTACCCCCCCCCCCCCTCTTTATTGCTTCCAATTGGAAAGCTTTATTGTAATTTTGTACGCCTTTTTTTAGGCTCTTTCATTCATCAATGAAATTGTTTGTTTCTCATCAAAAAAAAAAAATAAGTGCTAAATTTTCAACTTTTCAAGATTTCTTTTTAAATTGAAATTATAATAGTTAAAGTTTAATGAATCTTTTGTATTTCTTAATTAATTTTATATAAATTCAAACAAATATATATAAATATTGAGCTCTTTATGTTTTATTAAATAATGTGTTCTATTTATAGTGATAGTTTAGGATATTATCCTACGAGTTTACCGACTGTCCCGTGAGATTAGTCGAGGTCGCGCATAAGCTAGCCAGGACACTCACAGTATTAAAAAAAAAAGACAGTTGTTTGTAAATTATATTGGATAATAAAAAAATTCTTTATCGACATTTCTAGAAATATTCGTCGACATTTTCGTCCTTGAACGAGAATACTCTAAAACTTCACCAAGCATTCACATAGACTTGGTGAAATTACCCTCATTCAATTTCTCAAATAAATGTCTTGTGACATTAAAGTTTGCTGCCAGGCACCACTATCTCCACAAACTTCAGATAAAGCATTAATCTTCTCCCAAAGGTCGCCTCTCCCCCTGGGAGAAGGACCATAGACAATACACAACCAACTTGTACCACCATCCAATGAAATAAATTTAATAGAAATTGAGAAGTGGGGACTCTTCAATCCAACATAATAAGGATCACTCCTCGAGTTCTCGTGGCTTCCAAAATCTCCCAGGAAACAAATCTTCCCTTGTAGACAATTGAAATTATAGCCTTCGAGCACTCAACCCATTTTGTTTCATACAAAATCAAAACGTTAGGATTCTCACCAACAATTGCATCTTTTATCAACCACCCTTTAAACCTTCCCCTTTCAATCATGATTGACATTATAAATTCAATTCTCTCAAATCATTAAAAGTCTGATCCTTTTGCTATGCTGACTTTTTTGTACTCTTTTCCTCATTAAAATCTAAAAGAGAATGTTACGAAGGAACAGACCCCATTTCCAATTTGTTGGCGAGAGAAAGGGCACTATCTTTGACATTCTTAGAAGCATCATTCCAATTAATCCCCGAGGAAACAACGAGTAAACTCCTCGAATCCCTATCCTTAGGTCACAATTGTCTTAGTCAGCAGTAATGCAAGGCACAATATCCATCCAAACTAATGCACACTCAAAGATTGCTCATGGTTGGTATGACCTAAAGAAGGCAGTGATCTTTGCATGTTATATCCCACACCACCTGTATACCAAAGGAAAGAAGGGGAAGGCATACTTCCAAGCCCTCCGTTAGGGTAGATCTGAAATGGGTTAACAAAAACACAAGGATGAACAGTGAAGGGATGAAGTAGAGTAACAGGGGTACCAATAGAGCAGTAATTGCTCATAACTAAGGCAAAAAACGAGGCAGCTAAATGGTTGATAGAATGCTAAGTGGCTCCTCAAAGCCTCCAAAGGCATTGAACCCTCTCATTCCACCCCGAACCAAAGAGGAAGTTTGAGCAACCCATGATTGAAACATGTCGTAAGCACTCCCACCTACCCTTTTTAAAGGGTCAATTTACGGCCGTTGGCATCTTCCTATCTGTCTCACATGTACATTGATTGAACCAATTCTTTAACTTCCCCATTCTTTTCTCTCCAGACGCTTTGAGCTAGAAAAATAGAATCCTCAATTGTCAGTAAAGAAGCCATAATTAAAGAAGGATCATCCCACTCTTCTCTTCCGTTCTCTTGTAAACGTTTCCACAAGACCTTCAAGACTAAGAAGAGGAACCAATCCAAGGAAAAAAGACAATACTCTGCTTCAAAGTTAGTGGATAGAGCCAGAGAAACTAACTATTCCACCCTTTGATTTGGCTTTCAACATCGAGTTTGTGTAAAGCCTCATCATTCGAGATCTTTTTCCCGGCTTCCTTCAAACCTAAATTGAAGAAAGGGAATCATATAGCAATTGCAAATTCTCATAGGATTGGGATGGAACCGATTAAGAGGGGAGGAGAGATAGGAGGCTGCATCATAGATGGAGTCAAAGGAATGAGTTCATAACCAATCTCCTAGAGATACTCAACGAAATTTTCTTTGAGAGCCGTCGTCGTCTTGTTCTTCTTCCTCTATCAGTGCTCTTAGGGAAGCTTCCAAAAAGGGCTCTCTCTTCTTGTCAGGTTCTAATTCAAATTGAGGGGCAAGCAGTTAGGCCGGCCCAAAGTTAATCAAATGAGGACCGTCGAAAATAGGGGTGCCATTAAAAAGACTCTTGATTCTCTGGATATCGAACAATGGGCATGTAATCAATAAGAGGCACAAAAGTAGGCTCATGCTCAGAAGCTGTTCCTCTATTCAAACCGACCCAACCCGACTACATCTATTTGTTCTTCCCCAGGTGATTCGTTAGACGAAGTAAACTTTTCTAGAGTCCTCCTACCAACAATAAAACAAATGGGAAAGTTGACTCCTTTGTGTGTGAGAAAACTCCCTATTGGAATGAAACTATCCTCAAATATCTCAAATCAAATGCTGATATTTTCCGTTAGATACCATAATCATCTAATGTCATCTTCATCAGAAAGACCCCCTCATAAATCCACAAGTTTTCCAATGGTTTCTTCAGTTCTAAAGTGTGGATGTAACTTCACAATCTTGTTCCATCGCTCTTTGAAGGGAATCTTTCATTGCTTGATTACAAAACAGGTGTCTACCATTTTATTTCAATCCCAAGGTCCACCATCTGTATTTAGCCTTTGCCATTAAGAAATAAAGCTTCTTTCAAGCTCGAGCAAATTCCAAATGCAATATTGTCGCAGCAAGGAGATAAAGGCAGAGAGATCTTAAAATTCTCTTCAACATTTTTATGATATCCCACCGGGCATCCGCCACACGCAATCTTCTAACAATAACTTACAGTTGAGTGTTGAACGCAAGGACATGATCCAACTCACACTGCAAATCCTCTAACATCTCCTCCTCTTGGGTTACCTTATTCTTTTTCAACTCATCTTCAACCAAGGAGTTTTTCTTGTTTACTTAGGCAGAAGAAACCGCTCGCTTGGGAAAAACTGTCCAACTGTTTAGCAACCCCCCCCCCCCTTCTTGTTCCCTTCATACCTGTCAAAATGAAAAGGTAAAAAAAAATAACCTTTGGGGAGCAGGCAAAAATTTCCGTTCTTGTTTGATAGAGCTCACAAAAGAAAGATCGATCCTGGACTCTTCCATGTGCAAAAAAGGCAGTCCTTGAAATTGGTACTAGCTGCAACCTGCAACACTTATAGCATCCGTACACCACCTAAGAACCCCCAAATCAATCGTTAACTCTAAAAACTCTCCCTTCCACGGAAATCAATACCCTTCTTCCATCCCCCACACTTTTGAATCAAAACAATTTGCTTTCGATCTGAAAACCGAAAGGGGGTAGGTAGGGCTAACGTTGATGCTTAATTGAAGGCCACCCGGTTCTCGAGACCCATGAAACCTTGTGCTCGTAGACACAAACAGAACCCTTTTGAAACTTTTGTTACATCATCGGGCACTCATAAAAATCTCTACAAACCATGAAAAACCAAACTCAACCAAATCCAAGCATTTGAAGACTACACGGGAGGAGAGAAACTGAAAGTGCAAAGATTTTGAACAAAGATGCCGAAATTTAGACAATCGTGAGGCTTCACCAGTGAGGAAGACATCGACAAGAGGGGTGAATTGACATTGATGATGTCGATGGGTTAGAGTTGGGCGAGGAAGACACGGAATTTCTAAAACCCAAGAAAGCAAAAATTTACCCTTCACTGCCAAATGCTAGGTTCAAATACGTCGTTTGCTCCGATCTCATATTATTTGTTCACATGTCGGGCTTTGTTTGTAGTCAAGCCTCCATGTGAGAGGAGTGTTCGAAGTAACTTAAAAGATTATATGTATTATAGCCTATAAGCTTAAGCATTTGGGTCTATTGGTTATTTAACATCATATCAAAGCAGAAGGTCTTGAGTTCGAATCCTGTGATGACATTTCCTCCACATTCATTGATCATTCACGTGATTGGGTATTGTCTAAATATTCAAGCCCAAACGTGAGATTGAGTGTTGAGAATATATAAATGATTAAATTTGTCTTAAGCCAATAGCTTAAGCTTTTGGGTCTATTGGTGAATTAACAATCATAAATCATGATTTTAGACACTAATGTTTGTTTGTTGAAGGTTTTCCCAGGAACATGAGCAAGGTAATAGAATAGGTTAGAGATGCCAATATTTATGTGTGGATGATACTTTGGCATAAGGCCTCAAATGCCCATGAGCTTCTTTTTTACTTTGATAAAGAATATCATCTTTGCATTGAGAAAAAAAAACAAAAAAACATGAGGGGTTCAAAAAAAGACCAGATAGGCTAGCACCACTTAATTACAAGACTGCAACCAAATTATTTAAGATGCTAATGAGCATCATTGATCCCCTTATCCAAAAACAACTACCCTCATCGAAGTATATGCCTCTTCTAAAATTAGGATACCCATGAGCATCTTTGATCCCCTTACCCTTGAAAACATTACATAATTTTAAATAGTAATTTTAATTAATACATCATTTAACCAAACATAAGCAATGAAATTAATTTACAATACTTTTGATTCATTAATTATTATAGAATTAAATTTTGATCAACTAATTGTCAAACAAAAAATTACATGGAAGCATCTAAAATTTTTAGACATTTGATATCAGTTTTTTTTTAAGAAAAATCCTCAAAAGGCCATTTCATTGATAAAATGAAAGAAAGACACAAATAACATAAATAAACAAAAACTTAAAGTGGCACTAGACTAACCAAAAAGCCACGAAACTAAGATATATCGTATACCCAACCCAAAGCCCGCACCGCCACCTAATTACAAGTATACAGGACATCTATTAATAATTTGTCCTAGAGAAGAATTACAAAAGTCTTTGGACGTTGACACCCAAAAGGAGGCACTTACATTTGCCAACTCCCAAACATAATCTCAAAACCTCCTTTCGTCCCTAAAAATTCTTCTATTTCTTTCTAGCCAAATACCCCATACAATTGCACTAGAGCCCACCCTCCATAACATATTCCCTTTATCATTAAAAGGAGGGGATACAAGCATTTCTTCTAAAGTTAAGCGAATAGACTCATTATTCACCCACAATATTCCAAACGTTTGGAAAAAACTTTGTCAAATGAGCCTCGAAAACTTGCACTTCAACATGATGTGATTTAGATCTTCCGAATCGCGATTGCATAGACAACACCAATTGGGATTTAAGATGAAAGGAGAAGATCCCTAAAGAAACTCAAAGGTATTGATCTTGCCCAAGGCCACAGACTCGATAAAAAATTTGACTTTCTTCGGGATCTTAATCTTCCAAAGTTTAGAAAACAAAAGAGGTGAAGCACATATGCGTGAGGGCTTACTAAATTCAAAAAAGGATTTACACGAGAACACGTTTGAAGAATTTATGGACCACAATCTACTATCATCTACACCCTCACTCACTAAAACGCCCTCAAGGTTTGTAATGATGGAAGTTAATTCATTCATTTCCCTTTCCCGGATCGATCTTCGAAAATGTAAATCAATGTTCACACTATTCCTCTCTCAAAATAAAGGCTGAAATTGGAGAATTTTTTGCGAGGGTTAAGGAGTATAACAAAGGGTATAGGTCTTGAAAAGTGCCATCTCCCAACCAAGCATCCTCCCAGAAGTGAATCCGGTTTCCGTCCCAAACTTTCCATTTTACACAGTAAAAAACAGGGGTAACCTTTGGATATCTCCTTCCATGGATTCCTAGCAGTGCCTCTAGTCCCAACATTTGTGTCCCAACCATTTGAATGGATCCCATATTTACTCCCAATCACCTTATGTCATGCACTATTAGGTTCGTTTGGAAATCTCCAAAGCCATTTTACAAGTAAAGCCATATTTTTTTTTGTCCAGATTTCCGATACCAAGTCCCCCCCTCATTCAATGGGCAAGAAATCGTCTTCCAATTTACGAGGTGTGCACCCATTCCCTCACCAGATCCCTCCCAGAGGAACTTCCTTATAATCCTCTCCAAATCCTCTCTAATACTTGCATGCATCTTAAAAAGAGACAAGTAGTATGTTGGGATGCCTGACAAGACCGATTGGATAAGTGTGAGCCTCCCATCCTTGGAGAAATACCCCTTTTTCCATGATGCCAATCTTTTAGACACTTTTTCAATCACGGGTTCCCATAAACGTTTCTTTTTCGGATTATCCCCAGAGGCATCCCAAGGTAATTAAAAGGCATATTCTCAACTTTGCACCGCACCCTGTCTCTTAAGGAGGTTAATTTGGCTTCTTCCACGTTCACCCCCGTCAATGAACATTTTGCTCTAGATATCAGGTAAAGATTTAACTAAATGGCTTTTAATAGACTTGTTAAACTAAAATTATATTTTATTTATATTAATATAAATAAATAAATGATTTAAAATTTGCCAATAATGAAGGCATATTGAACCTTTCTAATTGACCCCTACATCTTTTTAACATCAACTACTTATTAGGAATGTTCATACATCACCAAATACAGCAAACTTCTCTTGAATAGCATCTTGCAGGCGATCTTCAGCCTCATCTTCTGAAATTTCTGCACCCAAGAAATAAAGTAAATTTTTTAGAACAGGTAAACCAGTAAAAAGATATGTTGATGCGTAACAGCAAAATATAGTAGCTTTGGTTTGGCTCATAAAAACATTTGAAGCCTACATTGATGTCCGATGTTGATTCTCTCACAAGTCTACAAATTGAAGCACAATTGACAAATTTCCTTTTCATTTATTGTCAAGTGCTCGGTGGTTTTTTCTCACAAGATTAAAATCCTAACTTGCATTCGTCAGCATTTTATAAAGTTGGATAATCTGATGGTTACTTCTCATATATGAGGCCAATTACTAGCTGAATTTCTTCATTATTTGTATTTGTGTTGAATATGTTTTTGCCATAGTTAGCTTCTAGACTCTCTGGATATAAAAATTAGGTGCAGGTATATAATGTACTATTTTCCAATAAAATTAAGAAAATAAATATAGATGTCTTTTTATGACATTTAAGTTCCTTTGGAAAAGTTGAATTCCAGCCATAAGCCAACTAAAATAAAGCTCATGCATATTCAATTATAAGAAAATTATTCAAGTTGAAAAGAACTCTATTTCCCCCTAAAAAAACACACCCAACAAATTATAACACAAACAAAATCAGACAATATTTACAAGAATCACAATTTGAGAAATGCTTCATCAGAAAGAACGCAAAGATAAGTTTATCGCATGGAATAAGGTAGGGGAATTCAAAAAACAAGATGACCGAAAAACCTGACCAACCCAACCCATGTGGTTTAGGTTGGATCATAAATTTGTTTGGGTTGGAAGATTCAAAAAAATTGAAATTATATGAGTTGGGTCAATTCAAGGTTCTCCTAAAATTGGTTTGGATAAATCCAAACAAAATTATTAATTAAAAAATTGTTAATCCCATGTAACTTAATTGCCCTTTAAAATTTTCTTATCCTATACAATAAATTTTATCATACAATCAGCTCAAGTCATTAAAGTATCATTTTTCATTAAGTAAAATATAATATTGGAATACTATATTTAATTTAATGTATAAAAGTAGGTAGTGAGATCATAAAATTACTATTATTTCAGTTTTTATTTTACAATTTTTTAAAATAAATAACGTGAATAACCCGAACCAACCAAACAAAATTTATAGAGTTGATGATTAATTTTATTGTTATCCTATATTCAGTTGTGGGTTTCAACGTAGAGAGAGAAACCTTCACTTCTCTCTCTAAAAAAAGTCGCATTTCAGCATTAAGCAGTAGTTCTTCATCGATTTTGTATCGCCGTTTGAGTACGCATCTCCGATGAGCTAGGGCAACTTCCAAGTTCCTTTCTCTCCCTTCTTGTCTTTCACACGGGACGGGTGATCGTTTTCGCCGGATTCGTCGGTGGAGAGATGACCCTTGTCTAAAGATTCTGTTCTTCCAGAGTTATGATTCCCCATCGTTTCTTGTCTTTCCTTTCAGACTAGTTTGTTTGGACCTTAATAGCAGTATAGTACATTCTGGTTTCTGGGTTGCAAAAGTGACGTGGGTTTTCATCACTGGTTTTGTATAGTTCTGTCGTAGCTATAAATAGTTGTGTCGCACCTCCTGGGTTTTCCTCGCTGGTTTTGAGGGTTGCGAAAGGAACTTGGATTTCATATAGTTTTCAAGAAAGTGTCGATGGGAAGAAGGAAGAGAAATGGAAGGGTTTACAAAAACAAACCTTTCCGTACGAGGTTCTATGGCTGGAAAAGGATCCTCTCCACATCTTCAAATCAAAAGGATCCCCGATCCCCTTCCTTGCTGATTATTGAAAGGAAGACTTTCTAATTCAAAAATATGGATGATGGAAAAAATCTCAATATTGGAGAGGGTAAAATCTACTCTGAAATTTTGTTGGAGTTGGGTACCTTAAGGTGGAGTAGGGATGCTTTGGCAGCTGCTCTAATCTATCATGGTAGAAGTCCTTTTTTCAGAAAGTGGAGAAGTTCGAATGCAATCTTTTTACTTCGCGTGTTGTCAAACTCAAAAGGAAGGTTCGGTATTCTCTCTTAAGAACCTTTCATGGGAAGGAAATCGTCATTGTTTATCCTTGAGGGCTTTAAGGGAAAGAGTTAGAAGAATTTTGTGAAAAAGGCTGGAGTTCTTTGTGCCTCTGAAACCTGAAATCCCCCCTGCTGTGAAGAATGTTGAGAAAAAGGAATAGGTTTCATTGAAAGGAACCACCAAATCAGAAGAGAAAGACATTTGAGTCTGGCTTACCGATGAAACTGGCTTTTGATCCGAAAAAGAGTATTATTGTGAGAAGACTGAAAGCAATTGATGACTGGTGGCTCATAAGATAAGTTGGGGGGGGGGGGGGGGGGGGAATTACAAGGTTATGGTTAATCTGAGAATGTGTTGTGGTAATCTAACAATTGGCTTTTGTGCTACAGTGCAAGATGCCATCACTGTTTGCACCCCGAAGTTTGTTTTTGTGGAAAGCATTGATGTAGAAATACAATGGTGGGATCCCAAATTCTTCTTAGAGAAGCAGAAGGTGGTGTTTCCAGGGGGTTGGGTGGAAGTTCTGGGTATCCCTCCTCAACTAAGAACCGAAGAGATTGTTAGCAAGATTGCTGGACTTGGCGGAGGGTTAGCGGATGTAGATGACATCAAAGGAATGTGGGGATTACATGAAAATATATTAATTAAAGTATTGAGCTTCGAGGATGATTTTTTACCTATTGGCACCTCTGTTACTCGAGGAAAGGTAGTTTTTCCCTTAAGATTTTTTAGATGCAGTAGCTTGATGGAGGAAGACGCTATGTCGGAAAGCTCGGTGCATCTTCTTCTTCGGCAGAAGGTGAAGTGGAAAATAAATTTAAAAAGGGTGAGGCCGTGAAATCTGAAGCAAAAACGGCCTTGGAAAAGGAGTGCTTGTTGGTTGGCAAACCTCAAATCATAAAGTCAAAAGAGGTTTTAAGTACTGATAATTTAGAAGCGGGGGATGTGGTCAAGACCTAAGAAGCTGAAGGAATTAGAATGGATGAAGCAGTGGAGATTGAAGATCAGTTTTGTGGGAGTGCCGTACCAAAAGATGAGATACTGAGGTTTGTTTCTCACGGAGATGTTATGCATGGTGAAAACTCAGAGGATCACTTTGGGGACTTGAATCAATACTCTTCGGATTCAGACTTGGAAGAGAGCTCTTTTGTGTCAACTCCAAAACAAAGTTTCCAATCTTATGAGGATCTTCAGCTTTTATTTGATTCTTCTCCCACGGGTTTTGTCTCTGGATCTCATGTTAGTGCTTCAAAATCTTTAAACCAAGAAGAGATGGTGGGTACAGTACTTGAGGATACACTATTTGAACAAGGGTAAAAGTTGTGCAAATCATTGTGATAGTGCGTCTTTGATAAAATATTCGGAGGAGCTGTTTGGGGATAGCAAGTTTGGGGTGGATGAAGTACGAGGCTGTGGGAAAAGCTCAGAAAGAAATATGGGAGGGATGACACCTGAGGCTGCTTGTTCATTGGAAAATATCCTGCCGGTCTGCCTCGGTTTTTTAGACATGAAAGAAGGGGTTTAGAAATTTCTGATTGCATAAACCACAGATTTGGAGAGGAAGCCAGGAGTCTTGTCAGTTGTAGGAAACTGTCACTGGATTGTCAAATTCCCAAAAGCCAATGCTTTGGATCCTACTATTTTTTTATTTCCCTCGGACACTTAGTTTTTGGTGCTTCTATCCCTACTTTTTGTCCTTTCCTAACAATCCTATTTGGTCTTTTAACCCTTTTCAGGTTCCTCTTCCTTGCTTCTCCAACGGCGTAGAGAGCGGGCTGTCCCCATCCTTCGCTAGATACACATCCTTCACTAGATACACAGATAGGGTAGGGTGTAGCATTGAGATATCAGTGCCTAACTTGGATCTCAGTACCTCGAAGCAAGACACCACAAAGTTGGATGGAACCAGAATTTAAATCCTACACTGACTGCCTTGGAAATAGAAAATTTGGGGGAACATAAAGCCGTTTTAAAAGAAAGCCAAATAGCTTTACAGAGCGAGGATGAAGAGGCTAGGAAGACTAACAGGGCTAGAGTTTCCAACTTCAATGAATGTGAATTTTCGTCCAAGTAAGACCAAGCCAATAGTTACAAATAGTTCTTGCAAGAATTTGGGTACAAAGGATACGGTAACACCAAAAGGATCTATCTTCAAAAGAATGAGGGAAATTAAAGGTTTATTCTATGATGTGAATTATGAGAATAAGAGGATACGAGGAGAGGGTCAGGGCTCTAAAATTTCTAGATGTTAATCCTCTCATGGAATGTGAGAGGGTTGGGGGGAGCAAAGAGAAGGCTAATTAAGGAACAATCTGCAAAGTAAATCTGAAAGTTGTTGTGTTGCAAGAAACAAAAAGATATTGTTGCCCGAGAGAGTTGATTTTAAGCATTTGGAATGGGAGATTTATTGAATAATTGGAGGCTTTGGGAGCTTCAGAGGGAATTCTGGTTATGTGGGATCCCAAAATACTCTCATCGGTTGAATCTCCATCAAGTTTAAGTAGTTGGACGAGAGGAACCAGTGGTTATCATGTATTTATGGCCCAGCTTCAACGACCGGGAGAGATGAGTTCTGGGATGAGATTGGGGACCTATTTGGTTTGTGTGAGGGGAAATGGTGTTTGGCAAGAGATTTCAATGTAAACTAGATACGTGTCTAAAAAGTCAAATGGAGGTCGACTCACCAATTCAATGAGATCCTTTAACAAAGTAATTGAGTAGTGTGGGCTAATTACTTGATCGAATCTATGGGAAAGGGTCATTTTACAGAGGCTGGATAGATTTCTCTTATTAGAGGATTGGTTTTGAGAATGGGTTAAACATACGACAGTACATGAACCCAAGGCTGACTTCAGATCATTAACCACTAATCCAAGGCTGATTTTCTTCCACTTGGAGATTCTTTTGTGAATCTTGTTGATAATAGGGTCCTAGAAACTTTTAGGAGAGGGGTTTCCTCTTAAAGGCAGCCCAAGGTAGGACATGGGAAGAGTACTCACTACATAGTTGAAGATGTCAGTCACCCCTGGACCTCCTCGGCATCCAGGATTAATACCAGCCACTGATATAAGCCCATTATGGTTAAACCAGTGTCAAGCTCAAACCTTTTCACCACAATAGCAAGGTTGGAGATCCTTTCCATGTTGAGGTTGGAGAAAAGAAGAGTGTCATCTCAAGTGGGAAACCCCAAGATTTCCTGCTTTAAAGCCTCAAATAAGACCATGGGATTGAGCTTTCATCAGCATTCTACTTCGGCTATCAGCCACGATGAGGAAAAGAAATGGAGAGCGAGGATCTCCTTGTCTAATATCTCTAAATGCTTTGAATTTCCCTTTGGCTTGACCATTGATGAGGACGAAGAAGTTAGCACTTTTAAGACGCCCTTTGCTCAACAACCACCACTTTGGATGGAAGCCTTTTTTCTTTAAGAGAAACAAATGACAGTTCCAATCTACACAATCATAGGCCTTTTCAAGGCCAAGATTAAGGACCACGCCTTTCTCCTTTTTTCTTCCGTCTTCCACAAACTCATTGGCAACCAATATGGAATCGATGATCTGTCTACCCTGATGAAGGCATGTCAGCTAGGACTTTGGCAATATTATGTATAAACCTGTTATGAGGCTAATGGGAGGATAGTCTTTGACTAAAAGTGCATCGATTTTCTTGGGGATAAGAGTGATGGTGTTCCATGAGTTTTTAAAGAACTCCACAGTAAAGCCATCATGGAGAAAAGTTGCATTTTGATACCCTGGAACCACTAAGAGTGAGTGTTACAAGATACTTTCATTCATGATTATAAACTCTCAATCAGACATCACTCCTCAACTCAGTCCTAGAACCTATGTAGCCATGATTAATAGTTGTTCAAGCCACACGAAGGCCCAATAATGCTAGATTGAGACATAAGACTGACATGACAGGAAGCATTGGTGAGGCCGTTCTTTTATTAAGATTAATAACTTTTATATAATTGAAACAGTTTCGACCTAACTAAGCAATTGGTACCTTGAACAGCACCGACAGTCTTTTCCACATTTGGTAGGCTTAACTCTGTTCGCACACCTTCCCCACCAACAGCTGGGCCCCATGAAAAAGGGCCAGCACTCAAATCAATAAAAGCCCACCTGATGAGAAGCAGACACCAGCAACGTAAAACTTTATTATCATGTATTTCATATACATACACACAGATTCTACCTGTCATTGCCAATCCATGTGTCCGTGAGACATTCAGCATGGAAACCACTGAAATCCCCAGATTTTAATTTTTTTTCAAGATCGACCCTCAGAGCTTTATCCTGCCCCTTTAATACCTAAATCAGAAGAAAACAAGCATGGACCGAAGATGATCATCTCCAAAAATGAATATTTGATTTCTTCCACATAAAAATGTGAGACGATTATATGTACCTGCCTAACTTTGTTCTCAATGACATCAGCAGTCTCTTTTCCTTGATACAACTCCACTTTTTTTAGTGCATCTTCGCAAATGTTGTACCATTCCATCTAGAAATAAAAACCACAAAAGTGGAATCATCCATAAAATAAAAAATGTCAGTCACCAAACGTTTTACTTTACACAAGAATTATTTTTTAGTTTGATGAAATAATTAGATATTACTTTTTTTTTTATAATAAACAATTGTTATTTCATTGATGTATCAAAAAAGCCAAAAAGGCAAGTATTAAAAAAAACTTCCAATTAGAGGCTATAGTAGGAGAATAATTGAAAAAAAAAAATTACAATTTTTTTTTTTTTTGATGAGAAACAAAGCTTTTCATTGATGTATGAAAGAGCCAAAAAACTAGCCAAAAAACTACAAAAAGGCCATCCAATTAGAGGCAATAATAGAGGGACTATAATTACAAAAAGATTTACAAAGTGCACTCCACGAGGAGGCATTAAGAACACAAATCTCCCACACTTCCTCCCAAGGTCTAAATTACAATTTGCACTCCATTTGGAGGTATTATTATTTATTTTTTATGAATAAAAACACTTCTGATAGGATCCAAACTATATTAATACGATAATAGAACAATTCAAACTACTAAGCATTCGAGAGGCTTAGAACTCTCCCTTTCAATAACCTAAAAGACTACAATACTCAAGATATGGATCCCCTAACCCTCCACAATCCCTCTATTTATAGCCACACTTCCTAACCAACTCTGATACTAATTACTAATATACCCTTGGCCCATTCCTAACATTACCTGGCCCCCAAAGACACCTTGTCCTCAAGCTGTGGGTCAAAGAACAACACTTGAACAACTCCAACCTCTACCAATACAATGCCACTCAAAATCAGAAATCAAAATCACCCAATCAAAAATCGCAGTAAACCAAGCAAACGAACACAAAGTCTACCCATAACCAGCAAAATGGATGAAGACATCAGACTGTCCATCTATCTCGGTGATTTCAAATTTTGATAAGAGTCCGTCTGTCCATACTCTATGTGTTTGAATGCCACCTGTGGAGAAGCCAGTTCCAGATTCTTCCAAAAAGACGACAAAATCTTGTTGCCCCGGTATGTCTGTGAATCCCCAATGATAAGAGGAAGGGTCCTCACGAAAATAAAATTTTGAACCTCCAATATCGATCTCCAAAACCATTTGTGCCCCTATCCACTGCCATCCCCTTGGCCCTCCCCAGTGGAGTCCTTCTGGTGCAACCATTGTCGAAACTTCAAGCTCTGATTCTTGGACCCATTTTATTGTCTTACCGTTCATAAACATGGAGATAGAATCAACTGAAGGATAAGGAAAATTAGTCCAACAAACCTTTACAGGCAGCCTATCTTCCCAAATGAATTCAACAAGTAGAGTCGGCCCAATATGAAAGAATTGAATGAAAGAAATTGGGGCATATAAACATTGAAGTCCTGGCAACGTTAATTGCCACTCTTGGTGATGTGAAAAGCCATGAACACACCAATCAACGATTCCAATCCTTGCAGCTGTTTCATTAATGTGGACCCAATGAATAAGAAATTGTTTGCGCTCAGTTACTCCTCTTGTCAATTCAAATGCACGGAGATACAAAGATTGAGCTTGGAATTCATCTACTCCTTCCCCAACCAAACCAAAATCAAGTAAAAAAGTCTTGGTTTGTCGGGTTTTGACCAAGTAGGCCACCAAAACACAAGAAAAAACTCGATCACTGGTAAATGGCGATGACAAATGAAGAGAACAGTGGAAACTTCGGGCAAACCTGACGACAGAGGTTATGTAGAGGCGATGGAGAGATGAGGAGAATTCGTTCTCATGAAAACATCTCCAACTTACTTCAGATTGATGACATTCCAATTGAGTTTCTACTGTTTCTAGTTGGGTCCAATAGTATTCCTGCTTCTGAACATTTCTTCTCATATGGGCCTTCAAAGATAGCAGCCCATAACAACAATCCTTTTTAATCCATCTGAAAGGCCACAGCCCAATATTGGGTTTATATTTCCAAAATCGGTGGGCCCAATGACCTTTTTTTTATGGAGACTTCTAGCATCCTGATCTTGTGAGGTACACGTGGGTAGATATTTCATACACTTGTAACCAAATTCGACTTCTCCTATTGCCGTCGTCTCCGTCGACCAAGCAAACACTGGTGATATTCCGATCCAGGTTATCCTGAACCTTATCCAGGCTTCTTCAATCGTAGATCTATTAGAGCACCAAAGAAGTATCAACTCCTCAATTTCTTTCAGACCACACCACCACCATAGTTGTTGCTTCCTCCACTTTCGCCGGCGTCGCCACCACATTATCTCTTTCAGTTTCTCAGTTATTACATGTCACCAGACGTTCTTTCGACTTAGACGAATTATCAGGCCTTTATTCAATTTTCTTCATCGTCGATATTCTCTGTTTCGATGTGAATTATGAAATTTTGATTTTGGCTTCCATCTCCAAAACCTCCATCGCCGCAGTCGGTAGATTGTACGATTCCCATGCCATCTATGAATCTTTAATTTAAATCGTACAGATTTGCTTCGTCGTGGCCTCTCCGGGTAGGAAACATAATTTCCTTGCTGAATTTCTTCATATTCCTCATTTCCCTCAACTTCCCACAGCAAAATGGGTTTCTGAAACTGCAGTACAAATGAGTCTCTTCGTGGGTAGCCCATAATACCATACTTGAATGTCTTCAAGTTGGGCCCAATTTTCCAAGGCCCATAATCAAACTTTCTTCCAGATCCTTCGACATTAGAATGGTAGGGTTTTTCTCTACGTGATCAGGTTTCTCCTCCTTTTCCAGCGCTAACGATATCTCTTTCCTCCACGACGCACTTGCTTCCTTCAACGACGGCGATCCTATGATTGTCAAACGCCACAATTTCTTGAGACTTTTTTTGTTCCATCATAGCTCCCAATGTTGAAGGCTTCTTCTGCCTTTGTATTGTTTCGACCGGCGATGCTGATTAAGCTTTCGTTTCCGATGCCAACACCACCATTTTTTAAGCTTCGGCCACCTCTTACATCGCTGATCGAGCTTGTTCAGACATTTTCGATTCGCTTCGTACTTCTCTTTCCATTTCACTTTTGATATGTTATTTAACATCGAGCGGCTTCTTTGTTGTTCTGATTTTCTCGACTGTGACGTCTTTGGCTTTGATTCGTGTCCTCCTCCTCTCAATCCGCGAATATCCTCTTCATTGAAACGCCTAACTTTCTTTTTAGTCACAAGATATATTTATACATAATTGTAGCTCTCGTAAATTTCCTTGTCGAAATTACCTCCATTAGTTCCCAATTCTTCATCCGATCGATCTTCTTCTCTTTCATCTTCGTCCGATCGATCTTCTTCCTCGATCTTCTTCCCTTTCATCTTCATCTGCTCGATCTTCTTCCCTTTCATCTTCATCTGATCGATCTTCTTCCCTTTCATCCTCATCAAGCCACTATTGACACATTTCATCAAGAGATTTAAGTTCTTCTTTCAATTCCATGAATGAACTTGAGATGACTTCAAAATTTGACACTGCTGCCTCAAATCTCTTCTTATCCTCGGCCTGGGCCTCTTTATGTTCCTTCACGAACTCGTCAATCTTATCCATGAATTCCAGCATCAATTTAGTCCTAGATTCAGAATCCATTCCCAAGGATTGAATAGTTGTGATACCAATTGATAGGATCCGAACTATATTAATACGATAATAGAACAATTACAAACTACTAAGCATTCGAGAGGCTTAGAACTTTCCCTTTCAATAGCCTAAAAGACTACAATACTCAAAATATGGATCCCCTAACCCTCCACAATCCCTCTATTTATAGCCACACTTCCTAACCAACTCTCATACTAATTAGTTACATACCCTTGGCCCATTCCTAACAACCTCATAAGGCCATTTCATTGAAAAAAATGAAAGAAACAAAAAACATAAGAACAAAAACAATAAAGTGGCACTAACAATCCAAAAGCAACAAACTAAAGGTATTCCGTATACCCCGAACCCAAAAGTCCCGCACCACCACCTAATTACAAGTATGCGGGCCACCTATTAATAATTTGACATAAAGAATAATTACAAAAGACTTTAAAAGTTGACACCCAAAAAGAAGCATTAACATGTGCCAACTCCCAAACGTAATCCCAAGATCTAGCCTCCTCCCTAAAGATTCTTCTATTTCTTTCTAACCAAATTCCCCATACAATTGCACAACATCCCGCAATCCATAAACAATTCCCATTATCATTGAAATGCGGAAAGACAATCATCTCTTCTAAAAAAAGGCGAATAGATTCATTATTCACCCAAGATATTCCAAATGTTTGGAAAAATCTTTGTCAAATAAGCCTCGAAAACTTGCACTCCCACATGATATGATTTAGATTTTCCGAATCTTGATTGTATATACTACACCAATTGGAATTAAGGGTGAAGGGAGAAGATCGCTAAAGAAACTCAAGAGTATTGATCTTACCCAATGCCACAGACCAAATAAAAAATTTAACTTTCTTCGGGATCTTCGCCTTCCAAAGTTTAGAAAAGAATAGAGATGAGGAACAAGAGTGGATAGGGGTACTAAACACAAAGAAGGATTTACAAGTAAATAGGTTAGAAGAGTTTAGGATCCATATTCTTCTATCAAGAACGCCCTCTCTCACCAAAATACCCTCAAGGTTTGCAATGATTGAAGATAATTCTGTCATTTCCCTATCCCGGATCAATCTACAAAAGTGGAAATCAAAGTTCACTCTCACCCCCTCTCTCAGAATGAAAGCTGAAATAGGTGAGTTTTTAGCGAGGGTTAAAGAATACAACAAAGGATACCGATCTTGGAAAGCACTATCTCCCAGCCAAGCATCCTCCCAAAAGCGTCTCTGATTGCCGTCCCCAACCTCCCATTTTACACGGTTAAGAGACAAGGGGTAGCATTTAGATATCTCCTTACACAGGTTTCTAGTGGTGCCTCTAATCACTACTTTTGTGGAGGCATTAATTAAGAACACTAATCTCTAAAATGTCCTCCCACGGCTTGCATTGATCCAAAAAGATCCTTCCGTTCCGCTCAAGCCAAATATTCCACAAAATCAATCTCACTGCATTATCCCAAAGAGTCTTTTTCTTATCATGAAACAGAAGCATAGCCCTCCTTGTAAGGCCAAAACATTTGTTTTTGGGTTTTTATGACTCACCCACGCCATATTGAAAATGTTAAGAAAAGAGGTCCAAATAGCTTGTGAGAAGCAAGAATTGAACAAAATATGCTCTGTGGTCTTTGAGTCCAAACACTTAACAAAGATTGCACCAATTGGGTTGGAGACAAATTCCAGGCTTTCTAGCTTGGATTTTGTGATTTGAGTTTAGACCATCGTTAAAAATAACCCAAAGAAAGACTTTAATTTTTTTAGGGTAAATCCCCCTCCAAATTAGCATATGTGAGGCAGTGTTTTAAAAGGCGATAAGCGCACTTAAGCAATGAAGTCTCCTGAAGGCTTAAGCGCAAAGTGAAAAAAAAACGAGGGCTTTTTTTTGTGATGCGCATAATATAAAAATAAAAAATAAATATTTTATATATGAAATTAATAGTATAATCAATAGCAAAACAATAGATAATTAGAGATTTAAGAACTTCTTAGATATTACTTTAAAATAAAGGCATATCAAGTCATTTCCTACATAAAATTGCTCAAAAATATCATAATCACAAAAAAATTTTAAAAAAAAGTCAGAGGCACACGCTTTTCATTGAGGCGCTTGCCCAAGAAGCGCAAAAATCCTGAGCATGGCGCCTAAGCATGCGGCTTGACTAGTGCGCGTCGCCTGCCGGTTGAAAAACACCCTGATTGCATGTCAGGGCCTAGGCGCGCTTTTCAAAATACTGATGTGAGGTATCCCCAACATTGCCACAATATGTTGCGGATCTTTGATGAGGAATGAGCAATCTTTGGTCATCTAATTTTTAGCACTACACTTCATCTAACTTTGGATTGGTCTTCCTAACTTTTTTGGTAAAGAAAGAGGCTTTTAATTGATAAATGAGAAGGTCAAAAAGACCAACCAAAAGGTTACAAAAAAATCGCTCCAATTGGCCCCAATAGTAGAGGACGCATAATTAAAGGATTGGTCTCTCTCCCTCCCTCCCTCCCTCCCACCCTCCCACACAAACATGATAGAGTAATTATACAATAAAAAAGCTCAGGAAATTAATTTTCTCAATAGTTTAATTAGTTAGATACTTACAGTATCAGTATCTTCAGCTATTGTCCATGCAAACTTAGCCATGGGATGCTTCTCATATAAAGGCCGCTTAATCTTCTCAAGAGCTGTAGTCATGAAATATCAAAGAGTAAGTCTTGAACTCCTAAGACTAAGAGGGAAAAAATTGAGAAAACTGTAAAAAAAATTGATCATACCAAGAACAGTTTCTGGAGTGCTTCCTGATTCAAGGATTTTTGTTTGCAAGTGTTTGTCCTAAAGAAAACCAACCGTGTTGCTGTTAATAGATATAAATACAGAACAAAAAACAAACAATTCCCAAAATGTTTCATCATATCAGAAAAACTTCCACCAATAACTACCATAGTACCATGAAAACAATTTTTTCAAAGCAAATAACATAGGACATGTTTTGGACATGTCAAACTATAAAAATAGAATGCTAAAATAGTTGGCAACATTTTCGAAATTTTCACATGTTGATCACACGTTAGACACATTGGGACTGCTAAAGTACTTCTAATAAAATGAAAGCAAAAGGTAAAAACAGAAGAAAATCAAAATCAATGCCCAGACCATATATTAAAATGGACTAAGCAGTAAGCTCTACACCTCAGAATTCTCTATCCTCAAATTCTTCCGGTTTACACTTGATCGATAACCGAAAACGACAAAAACCCTTGCATGCTAAAAATTCCTTTCTTCCATGAAAGGAGTTTATTCAAAAAATCCCAACATAAGGTGTTGACGGAAAAATTGAAACCTAACAGCTGTAGGAATCAGGACATGACAGATTGATTGGAGGGTTGCATGGTAAATAATGATGGGTTTATCCCCAAAAATTGTAGTTGTAAATTCAAGAAAAGACGTACAAGAGTTCAAACAGACTCCTTTTCTGATGCTTGGCTCCTTAACAGAAGATTTTTCAGAGCTCATCAAGGCTACTAAGGGAAGCAGTGGTCAGATTCTATGAAGAGGGGAAAGGTCTTCATCCAGTGAATTATAATAGACTTGCTACAGGAGGTTGAATACCCAGAGTGGCTCAATTATGAAAGTAACATGAAGTGACAGGGGAGCCTCCCAAGTGAGATGTTAGGTTTAAAATCATGTTTTCCAAAGAAGTAATAGATTTGTGATTTTAAGCCAAGGTTTACCATGAATGAAGAAAGAAAAGGGGAAGTTATCATGAACATAGAGAACCTGGCATAAAGGGTATTGTAAAGAGTGTATGTGATGGGTGTAGAAGGAAGTGAGGAAGCTGAGAAGAGAGGTCTTGTTGGAATGAACAGGCAATAGAGAAAAAAGAAAATGATGAAATGGCTAAGGATTTAATATTCAACAGACAGAGGAAGGGGTGCTAACTCTGAATGAAAATATGAATCTTACATACACAAGAAAAATATATAATTTTACAAAAATATTTTTTTCATACTCAGCACGCTTTTTTATTTTTTAAAAATAATATGCCAGAATGGTAAAAGTCTGTAGTTTCACGTCCATGTACATTCATAACCCCCAAACCTATGCTTCTTAAATACGAAGAAAGACTAATCAAAGTAAATACCTCTTTTAGAAAATTTATCTCTGACTCAGACAAACCTTTCCTGCAAATATATCAGAATAATAATCAATAAATAGACAGGAAAACTATGAAAAATATTACATCTTATGTGTCAACATCTCAATAACTGACAAGGCTCACTTCAAGCAACATGTCCTATCCAACTCATTTGGGTCTAGGAAATTTGTACACATGTCGAATTTTTTATTTTTTTTAAGAAAAGATGGCTCATAAGCTCATTCATTGATATTTTTTTTTGATAGAAAGATAAACTTTCATTGATCAAGGGAAAAAATACAATACAATGTAGAGGATGAGAAATCCTCAAAACAAAAAATAAAAGCGGAAAATAAAAGACTAATTAAAGGAAAGAATTCCATTTATAATACATGGAATGTACAGGAAGACAGAAAAAAGAGGGATTAACAACTTTTGCCCAACAAAAAGTACGAAAAACAATAGAATCCCAAGTATGCCACCAAGGATTTGCAACATTATTAAAAATCCGTGAGTTCCTTTCTAACCAAACACTCCAAAGAAGAGCTGTCACTGCACATCTCCAAAAAGAAAGTCTCAACTTTGAACCTTTGAAAAGTCCCAAATCAAGATATCACTAGCATTTTTTGGAGGTACCCAACTCAAATCGAATTGACAAAGAAGCTTATACCAAAGCTTTGATGTAAATTCACAATGCATAAAAAGATGGGAGGCATATTCACAATCTCTATAGCATAGAAAACAAATATGTGGTGACGAGCAAGATGAAGGCAACCGTTTTTGAAGAATATCCCCAGTGATAAGTTTTCCCAAAGAAAAAGTCCATAGGAAAAATTGAATTTTAGGTTGCAATCCGGTTAGCCAAATTGAGTGGAAATGATCAAAAGAAGGAGAGCAATTGACAAGGGAGTCAAAAAAAGATTTACAAGAAAAAGAACCCGAAGAATGGGGTATCCAAGAAAGTCTATCTGAAGAGGGTGAGGGAGAAAAATGGGAGATGATACCAAGCAAGCTTGAAAATTCGAAAAACTCATCTTCTTTGAAATTTCTATAAAAAGAAAGGTCCCAAGAATTAGTTTGAATATTAAAGAGAGAAGAAATGGAAGAAAAGCGATTAGAAGTGATGCGATAAAGTAGAGGGAAAGAAGAAGAAAGGGTAGAGTTTGAAACCCAAAGATCTTCCCAAAACCGGGTTAGAAGACCATTACCTAGAATAATTTTAGAACGGAGAGCAAAAGAAGGAGCACATCTCGAAATGGCTTTCCAAGGACTACGGAGAGAGCCATCAAGGAATTACAATCAAAGTTGCAAGAACCATATTTTCCTTTAATAAAAGAAGCCCAAAAAGAGTTTGATTCAGAAAAATATCTCCAAATCCATTTCCCAAGCAAAGCAATATTTTTAAATTCAAGATTTCCAATACCCAAACCACCCAAATGTTTTGATCTACAAACAGATTTCCAATTAACTAAGTGAAAATTTTTATGCTCATTAAAATCATCCCATAAGCTCATTCATTGATATAAAGAAAGATAAAATCAAATATATACAAAGTAAAACAAAAAGAACCTATACCCCACCATATACATAAAAATTAAACAAAAATACTTTATAACCCATCGCCCCGGCCACCACCTAATTACGAGTATGCGGCCAATTGTTAGTAGTCAAAATAAGGGGGTAATTACAAAAAAAAAAATTGTTGTAGACACCCAAAAAGATGCATTAGCATGTGCCAAATCCTGTCCATAATCGGGGAACGAAACTCATCACGGAATATCCTCCTATTCCTTTCCAACCAAATTCCCCACATAACCGCACAAAAGTCAAATAGTCGTCTACCACCTCTCTCCTTAAAAGGTGGGTTCAAGATCACTTCGTCCATCACATGACAAATTGAATTCGACGAAGCCGAAGATATCCCGAAAGTGGTAATAAATATGTGCCAAATATGTCCAAACAGAACACCTCCATAAGATATAATCAAGATCCTTTGAATCTCGATTACATAACACCATTGAGGTCCAAGGACAGAAGAAGAAGACCATTGAAGAAAATCAAGGGTATTAATTTTGCCAAGGCCAACCGTCGTGGAGCAAAAAAATCTCACTTTCTTCGGGATCTTCACCTTCCGCAATTTAGAAAAGAAAGAACAGAGTAGTGCCAATCAATGGGGAAAATAAAATATGGTTAAAGAAATATTTGCAAGAGAAAGAAGATGATGAGTTCAAGGTCCAAGACCTCCTATCAGGAGAACCTTCCGTTAGGGAGAGGCCCTCAAGAATAACAACTGGACGATAGTCAGCAATTTCCCAATCCCAGATAAGTAATCCCAAATTGGGCATTCCAGTATTAACAAACAAGGAAATCGGAGAATTTTTGGCTAATGTTAAGGAAAAAATATTAGGAAGAGGTCTTTGAAAGCAAGGTCTCCTACCCACGTATCCTCAGAACCAAATTCGATTCCCATCCCCCACCCACCCTTTAACACGGTCAAGGAAAAGAGGATAGCCTTTTACCAATTCCTCAAGCAACAATATTAGAGTCCCACCCGTTTGGGTGGATACCATGTTTTCTTTCAACCACCCGATGCCATAAGCTCTGAGTTTCAATAGGAAAGCGCCAAAACCGCTTAGTTAATAGGGTCGTATTCTTCTTTTACAAATTTCCAATTTCTAACCCTCCCTTCCTCCGCAACAGATCTTGTAATCATTTTCCAATTGACCAAGTGGGAATCATCACCTTCATCAGATCCTTCCCAAAGAATATTCATCATAATCTTCTCCAAACTCTCTTTTATGTTTAGAGGAATTCTAAAGATGGACATGTAATATGTAGGGATGCCACTAAAAAGAAAATGAATAAGCGTCAACCTACCTCGTTTACAGAAGTGACCTTTTTTCCAAGAGGCCAGTATCTTCTTAAATTTCTCTACCACACGCTCCTAGAATGTCTCTGAGTCTTGGGTTATCTCCTAGTGGCAACCTCAAGTAATTAAGTGGAAGAGGGGCAATGAGACAACTAGCCTTATCGGCAAAACCTTGCAACTTGCCAACCTCCATATTCAAGCATGTGATAGAGCATTTGGGTCGGTTTATCTTTAGGCTAGAGCTTCAGTCAAACATCGATGATATCCAACAAGTTTTGGAATGAGGTCTCTTTCAAAATATCAAATAATCATCCGCAAACTATAAATGGGAGACCTGTATTTTGTCCTTACCGATTTCAAACCCATCAATGAACTTCCTTTGCATTCCATTCCACATTCAAAAAGCCTACTCAGACAATCCACAAATAAGGTGAAAAGAAAGGGGGGAGAGTGGATCACTTAGTCTTAGTCCCTTGTCGATAATACTTTTCAACTTGGTTTTCCATTAATGAGGAATGAAAAATTAACCAATCTCAAGCTATTCCAAATCCACTCCCTCCATTTAAAGCCAAAACCTTTTCTCATGACAACCTTGTACAAGAATTTCCAAACTACATAGTCATAATAAGTCTTCTCGAAATCCATCTTAAAAAGCACACCTTCCGTTTTCCTCTTTTTATAGTCCTCAAAGTCTCATTTACAATCAAAACCTCGTCCAAAATTTGTCTCCCTTAATGTTTGGGAGGGGAGTGTCCTTATTGCCTCCAATTGGAGTGCAAATTGTAAATTTTTTTTTTTTATTTATACTCCCTCTAGCATAGCTTTTAATTGGGAGGTTTTTTTTTAGTTCTTCCCTTGCCTTTTCGGGCCTTTTCATATTTTAATGAAAAGCTTTGTTTATTACCCAAAAAAAAAAAAATTCTCTCTTCCACAAACACCCCTTAATTCGTGAAAATTGTTGAAGGTGGAACTTTCCTAAGCCTGCTTGCTAACACTTTAGCAATGATCTTATTGAAGCTCGTGACATGACACTGTTTTAAAATGCCCTAAAGGCACACGCCTAGGAAGTGAGGCGATTTCAAAAGGCGCGCTCCAGAGGCGCAAACCCTAAACCCTTAATTTTTTAATTATATATTATGTGCCTCGTAAAATAAAACCCTCGTTTTTCTTTGCGCCTCGCGCTTAAAGCCCCAGGGGACTCATCACTTTTCTAAACCTTGCGCCTTTTAAAGCACCGACAAGATTAATAGATCTAGGTCTCTAACTCTCTACACCCGATCTTTTTTAAGTATCAAGCAAATGATAGCCTCATTGGTGGATGCGTCAATTATTCCTTTTTCAAAGAATTCATTAAAGCACCTAACCAAGTCAGATTTGATGATAACCCACTAGAAAAAGCCATAGAAAACCCATCATGACTCGGGGCTTTGTTCCCATCACAGCCAAACACCGCTTTCATAATCACATCAATATGGAACGGGCACTCCAAGGACTCAGTGTCCAGGTGAGAAATTAGGTGTCAATCATGCCATAAAGGGTGGCAGTCAGGTTTGAACCTGGACCTGGAGTATAGAGGAATGAAAAGACTGATATTTGCTTCTCTCACAATGTCATTTTCCTCCAATACAATGGAGCAATCCTCGTTTTTTTAAGAACTCACAACAATTTCATTAAAAAGAAAAAATGTACAAGAGGTTAAGAGGACCTCTAAAAGAAATTACACATAAAAAGGAATTCTGAGGCAAGTACAAAGAAAAAAGTTAAAACAAAAATCTAAGCAAGTTAAACAAAAATCTAAGTGAGTATTATTTTTAGTCCATAAGTAAATGAAATACAAAAGGCGATCCCAAATATGATGATGTTCACGAGTCATATTGTTGAAAATGCATTTGTTCCTCTCGATCCAAATCACCCAAAAAAGAGCAACCACAACACAATTCCAAAAAGTGCCCTTGTAATTTCTTCTTGATCTAAAAGAGGAGATGGAAAAAAAAGAGTAAATATCCAAAGACAACACCAATGGAGCAATCCTCGTTAGTTAGAGAATTTATTAAGCTTTTTTCTTTCCTAAAAGAGGCCATTCTATGAAAGACCGCTGAGTTGCAGTCTCCATCCTTTTTTTTTTATAATAAACAATTTCATTGATGAATGAAACTTTACAAAAAAAAAAAAAACCACCCAAGGATTACAAAAAATTCCTCCAATTGGGGGCTATGGTAGATGGAGAATAATTACAAAAGGTTTTGCTTCTAGCTTACCAAAGAGAGGAAAACCTAACCAAAAGATCCCAAAGATCAGAATTATCAATATGGATATCATCAAAAGTTCTTTTATTTCTTTCCCACCAAACAAGTCAAACTAAAGCTCTTATCGAGTTGCGCCAGAGGATAGAGGCTTTGTCATTGAGCTTCACCCCACATAGCAGGCTGTAAAGGATAGCCTGGAGATTAGACGGAGATGGTCCTTGAAATGAGAAAATGTCAAACAGTTTACCCCATAAGGTGGCCGTATAAGGGCAGGCCCAAAAAAGGTGGAGGGGGTCTTCATTCGCCGAGCAACAGAGAATGCACCGGTTGGGATTGCAAGCCAAATCAGGAAAGCGCCTCTGAATTTTATCAAACGTGTTAAGACCACCATGAAAGATTGTCCAGAGAAGGACTTTCACTTTTTTCGGGTAATTGTCCTTCCAAATCACCGTAGAAAAATCCAAAGGCAAGGGAGGGGCAGTGGCTGAAAGAGTCTTGAAAACCCCCTTGCAGGAGAACTGACTACCATTTAGGCCATTCCAAATTCTGACATCGGGGCCATAAGTGGGAGTACTGGTGCAGATGGCTTGCATAAGGCTAGCAAAGTCATTGATTTCCTGATCTTTGAGGCTTCTTCTGAAATTTATACACCAAGAACTGCAAACAGGATCCCAAGAATCATAAACAAACAGGGCAGTATTAGAAGCAACTCTGAATAGGGAAGGGAAAGCATCACTGATAGGTTTGAGAAGGGGCGACCAATTATCATTCCAAAAGGAAATAGTGGAGCCAGAGCCTATAGTAAAGGAGGAATAAGAGGTCAGTAATCCTTCCATCCTCACAATGGCCTTCCAAGGACTTCTATAGGTACTGTAGCGATCAGCTTTGAAGCGCCAGAGATTTGTGGGGGTGCCGTGGATCGCTTTGATGACTTGGGTCCACAGGGAGTCTCCTTCTAGAGGGAAACGCCAAAGCCATTTGGTCAAGAGAGCCTCATTCTTTTTCTTGATGTTCCCCACAGCCAAACCTCCCAACTCCAGAGGTCTAGATACGATATCCTATTTTACTAAATTCAGTCCACCGTCATTATTACTTCCTTTCCAGAAGAAGTCTCTGATTTTCTTCTCAATCTGATTCGCCATAGTCACAGGAATGGAGAAAACAGACATAAAATAGGTTGGAAGGCTATTGAGTACCGTTTGCGCTAAAGTTAGTCTTCCACCCTTGGAGAGTAAACAGTTGTGCCACTTGCTGATTCTTTTCTGAATCCTTTCAAGAACAGGGTCCCAGTAGGAGAGGCTCCTCGGATTGCCCCCAAGAGGAAGGCCCAAGTAAGACAGCGGGAAATCAGAGACCTTGCAGGCAAAAGAATTAGCCACTTCGTTTACAGTATCCACAGGAAGGTTAATCCCAGCCACCAAGGATTTTTCCAAGTTGAATTTCAGCCCAGACATTTTCTCAAACACTCTAATAACGGCGAGTAAATTCATAAAGCTGGAACCATCCCAATCAACAAACACAAGGGTATCATCCGCAAACTGAAGGTGAGACACGGAGAGACCACCTAACGAGAAACCTTTGAAGAGGCCGAAGTTCTCAGAATGAGAAATGAGTCTGCTCAAGGCATCAGCAACTAAGGTAAAGAGAAAAGGGGAGAGGGGGTCTCCTTGTCTCAGTCCCCTAGAAGCCTTAAATCTAGCCCTAGGTCTGCCATTAATGATAATCGAGTAGCTAACCGATGAGAGGCAACCCATAATCCATTTCCTCCATCTAACACCAAACCTTTTAACCTCCATGACAGCATCCAGAAATTCCCAATCCACTCTGTCGTAGGCCTTCTCAAGGTCAAGTTTGAAAACCAGGTCTCTCTTCTTAGAACTCCAGAATTCAATCACCTCATTAGCAATTAGAATAGAGTCCACTATTTGCCCGTTGCCAATAAAAGCATTCTGGGAGTTAGAGATAGTTTTAGGGAGGGTCAGCTTAATCTATCAGCCAGGACTTTAGCTAGGATTTTGTAAGGACTCGTGACAAGGCTAATAGGTCTAAAGTCTTTCACCATCTTCGCATCTGTCTTTTTAGGGATCAGGGAGATATAGGTTTCGTTGGTAATAGCATTGACAATCCCATTTTGAAAAAACTCCTGGAACATCCTTAAAAAATCAGGCTTAAGGATGTTCCAAGTATTTATTAAAAATTCAGCAGAGAAGCCATCAGGCCCAGGGGCCTTAGAATTACCTAGGCAGGAAATGGCATCAAGAATATCTTTCTCAGAAAATTGACTCTCCAGAAGTTGATTCGTATCGCCATTAATGGGGGACCAGTCTAAATTCTGGGGACAAAATCTAGTTCCTTGGTCTTTGGAGAAAAGACATTTGAAAAACTCATTAAACTCCCCTTCAATCTCACTGTCAGTCAAAAGACTCGATCCGTGGCCTGATAGGATCTCAGCAATAAAGGCTTTGGATCTCCTTCCTGAGAGGCTCTTGTGAAAAAACCTCGTATTTTCATCCCCCTCCTTCAACCATTGACGTTTGAGTTTCTGACTCAACCTGATGCTTTCACTGGCCACAATATCTAACAACTGAATTTTGGCAGCAGATCTTTCACCCAAATGCGACTCATCCAGCCCCTGAAGCTCCTCCATGTTATCAAGAGAAGAGATTGTAGATAGTAGAGAAGCTTTTTTTGGTGGCATTGTTCCCAAAAACCTCGGAATTCCAATTACGCAACTCCTTTTTAAGAGATTAAGTCTCGAAAGGAGAGAGTACCCCGCCCAACCTCTAACTGGAAAAGAATTCCAGGAGGAAAAAAAGAAGGAAGAAAAAGAGGGGTGAGAAAGCCACATATTTTCAAACCTGAAGGGGGAAGGCCCCCATGTGATGCCTCCGGAGTTGAGGAGAATGGGAAAATGATCAGAGATTGGTCTTTCCAGTCTTGTGACTTTTGCTTCAGCAAATACATCAAGCCATCTCCTGTTGAAAAGAAACCTGTCAATACGAGAAAGGGCGCCAGTACCATTAAGCCGTGACCAGGTGAAAAGCCCATTGACCATAGGGGGGTCTTCAAGAGCGAAATCTTCGATAAATTTGTTAAATCGATTCATGCTCTTCGTAATCCCTCTACCCGAAGATTCTCCGAAGACCATTTACAGACATTAAAGTCACCACCAAGAATCCAAGGACCATCACAGATGCCACCCAAAGCATACAACTCATCCCAAAACTGATTGCGCTCTCTGTAGACGGAAGGCCCATAAACACCTGTGACCCAGACGGTGGAAGAATCAGAGATCTCAATGAGTAAAGAGAAGGGAGAAGGCCCCAGAGAAAATGTCCTTCACGAGAAAAGCAGGATCAATCCACATTATAAGGATGCCCCCCGAGGCACCAACGACTGGGAGAAAAGACCAGGCTAAATCTTTGGAGCTCCACACCGACTTGACTAGGCTTCTGTCAATGGAACACAACTTGGTTTCCTGAAGGATGACAATGGTGGGATTATACTTACGAATAACATCCTTGATAACACTCATTTTCTTGGGATTGCCCAAGCCTCTGACATTCCAACTAACAATTAACATCTAAAACCTGCTTCCCCGTTTTCTTCTTCAAATAACTGGATTCATAATTAATTTCGGATTCCAGATTACGAATTTCCCTCTTTCCCGTAGCTTTTTTAGAGGTCTCCCCAATTTTCTTTTGTCGTCTGCCTGTCTTAGGAATAATCTTCATGGCAGTAGAATCCAGCCACTCCCCAAGCTTAATTTTTTTTCCCCTCTGCTGTTGCAGATCTCACCAAAAGAAGTAATGTACAGCTCCTCATCATCAGAGATAACAACCTGGTCTTCAACCAACTTGGAAGAATTGAGAGGCATGGGGTTACCTTCAATGAAATCACCGTCAAAACTGATGATATCCAGAACACCTTTACCTTTTCCATCAAAACCTTCATGTCTAAGAGAAGTACGATCCCCATCATTAGACTCGAGTAACCTAGCGCTAGGAGGACTGGAGACACCTTCATCAGAGTCTTCGTTAGCGGAGGAGGCAGCAACTTTACAAGCAGAGCGGTTTGAGAGGGCGAGAGGTTGCTTGGTGAACAAAGGGATTGAATTATTTTCCTCAGATCCCCGTTTGAGAATGGTAATTTTGGAAGGATCCAGATCCACACGTGGCGTGATGCATGTGAGAGTTTCGTTGGGGAGAGGCACGAGGGAGGAAGACTGTTTGGACTGTTTCTTTAAGAACTCGCCTGTTGGACCAGGTTTGTGAGAGGGCCCAGCGTCTGAAGACAAGAATGCTTCTTTGAAAGATTTCTGAGACCGGTTGGGAAGAAAACCATCTTTCAAAGGCCCATCTGCTTTAGGAGGCCCAATTGGAGAGGAGATTTCCTTATCGACATCATCAACCCTAGTGTCTGAAGAAACCTCTACCTGCCTCGCCGAAAAGTCACCATCGTCTGCCATAGCCTCCACCGTACAAGTAGGCAGGATTTGAGGTGAAGACTTTCCTGTCCTGTAAGAACAATCTACCTCGGGAGTCGCACAAGTCTTGGCAATGTTTCTACAACTCGCCGGACTTCCTCTCATCGACGGGGAAGAATTTTTCAACGGAATCCAATCTTCCTTCGTTAAGGGGACCTGCGACAACGTAGAGAAAAACTCCTCTTCCATCTTCTTGGTGGGAACCCCATGGACTTTATCCAGTTTTTTGTGAAGGAGAACTGTGGAGAAGTGGGTGGTAATTTGTGCCGAAAACGTCAAACCAGAGGCGTCCATCACTTCAACTTCCGCCGGAATAAACCCCGTGAAATTACCTTTCACTTTAATCAGAGCCTCCATAGTTTCTCTGAAATGAGTAGTCTTAGAAAAGACTTCAAGAAACCCTCCACAAGCATCTCCAATGAATTTCAAAGTTTCCAGGTTCCAAAGATGCAGAGGTAGACTCCTGATCTTCAGCCACCCACCAAAAGATGGGATCAAATCCATGCGCGCATGTAAAACAGGATTCCATGCTTCGAACTTCACATGGATATCTTTGAAAGAGTTCCACCCTGATAGGTCACGGAGTTGGGAGGCGAGATCTTCCGTCTGACAAAAGAGGAGTGCTTTATTTGGGTGAAAGGGGCTGATTGCACAGTCTCCATCCTTGATCCATTTCAACTATGTTTTTTGCCTCCAAGAAATATTTCCTTTCTGTAAGGTGTCTTCTAGCTCACCTCTCAATCGAGCTCTCTCGACCCGCCTTTCATCACAAAGACCACCCCTTTCCTCCAGGGCATCAATCTGGTTCAGCTGTAAAATTATTTCTTGCTTCCTAACTCTTAAGTCCCCAAATGTTTCCTACTCCAAGCTTTAAATTTTAGGGATATTCTTTTGGGAGCATTCTTGGGCTAGTGAGGTCTCCTTGACCTCCATGTTCCCTAATTTGTTTATATTGTTAAACTCAAAGGCTTGCCCATTTGTTACTTCTGGAATGGTGAATCTAATTCTTAGAAGGTTGAGTTTAGAAGGAACTTAAATAATTTAGAGGTGGAGTAATGGATTAACTTGATGATTTTGTTGGATCCCCTTTCGGTTGGTGACAATTTGGATGGTAGAATTTGGTGGCCAGACCAGCAGAAGGGTTTCTCTTGTGGCTCAGCTTTGAATCTGCTTTGGATGGACACTAGGAGTAGGAGTGGAATGCACGCTGCTAACATGCTCATATGGGGTGGTAGATCCCCCAAGAAGATGAAGGTTTTCCTTTGGCTTGTTATCAACGATGGTATTAACTCTAATCACAAAATCCAATTGAGGAAGCCGTGGATAGCCCTCCAACCTAATTGGTGTGTTTTATGCAAGAAGAATGTGGAGACTACGGGCCATATCCTTTTTGATTGCTTCTTTGCTACTTCTTGTTGGACTAAGTTGCTGGATTTGTTTAGTATGAGTTGGGTTTTTCAACAAGACCCTGGCTCTAATATTGTTGCTATGTTGGGAGGTTCTAACCTCCACGGCCAGAAGAGGACTTTGTGGGATAACGCACTTAGATCTATTGCTAGGAATATTTGGCTAGAGCGGAATAGAAGAATCTTCATGAATAAGTCTAAGTCTTGGGAGGAGATTTGGGAGTTTTGTGTGCTCAATGCCTCCGATTGGAGTGCTAATTGTAAATTTTTTTGTAATTACGCCCCCTCCACCATAGCTTTAAATTGGAGGGTCTTTTTGTAATTTTCTCCCTTTATTTTTTGGGGCTTTTCATACATCAATGAAATAGCATTTGTTTATTATAAAAAAAAATTTAGGGATATCAATTTATTTTGCATTGTGATATCACGACTAAAAAAGACAGGAAAAGGTTCTGTTCAATGTTTATGACACCAAGGAAACATTGCCTCTACCATCGAACGAGGACGAGAAGGGGGGAAGAGAGTGTGCATGGAGAAACATACTTGAACAAAGAGCCATTTGGTTAACATCCACAACAATAGTGAAAAGAAATAAAGACTAAGGGTCATCTAAGACATCTAGTAGCAAAAAATTTCCTCTAAATTTTTCATCCAACGAGGTAGACAAATTTACCAAGTATAGGTAGCTATATATCCATTTTCTCCACCTTCCCCAAAATCTTTATCCAAAAACACATCCAGAAATCCCCATCAACATGGCTATATACTTTCTAAAAATCGTTTTTTTTATAAGAAATACTAAAATCAGTTTGCAACATATCAAAAGTCAGATTGGAAAACTTTGAACTGATTTTGGCTTTCCCAAGGGAAGGTGTCAACAGTGTCACAGAATTAAAGGCTGCAATCAAAGATGGGCAACCATAAGATGGTTTTCATGATTGAGGATTCAGTTGTCTGGTCTGAATTAGTGATAGAAATCTAAAATAAAGAAGATTAAACTAAAATGTACACACCGGTAACCATATCTCGTCCTTTCTGCATCACGTTTGAGATTCAGAATAAAAATGTTATATGCATTTTCAAGTTGAAGATACTCCACGAAGCTAGTGAACAAAATATCCATCAGGTTCACATCTACTTGCAAAAGTGCATCATCCCCATCCCTACAACCATGAGATCATAGTCATCACAGAAAGAAGAATCGAGCTAAAAATAAATCCAAAGTCACCAGTTATCACGTTGTTTCAGCTTTTAGTGATTAAAATCAAGAAATAATGAGACAAATAAAACTAACAATACTATTAAAATTACCCATTGTTAAACACATCATCCTTGCGAGATAAAACATTTCTCGCATGCTCAAAAACTGATGTGACCTTCTCACTCGTTTGTATGGCATGAACAGAGAAACTGCAAGAGTTCACATTAAGAACATTTTTTTATAAGTTCAACATTAAGAACATTTCAACAACAATAAGAATTATCATTTCGGCCGGAAAAAAAGAGTAAAATGATTATTCAGTAACTCATGAGTTATGACAAAATAAAATAAGAAATTTAATGCTCAAATATGTATTGCTTTTTTTTAGAAGAAATCACAGCAATAATATTAAAAGAAAGTATGTCCAAGACTCAAAGAAGTATTTCAAACTCCTGCTCGCACAAGATACAAGGTACCAGTACAGCATTACTTGTAGTTTATGTGACTGACAAGCGGTAGTTGGTGCCTCTGAACTTTATCCACACTGATCTTATAAAATGGATTAAGCACCTCCCCTACTTGAGGAATCCGCGTATGTTCAAAAATATGATCAAGTTTCATGAACCACCGTTCAAGCTCTTCTGGATGCAGCTTGAATTCTAAGAACATTGAAAACTCTCAGATAGCCCATCCACAAAACAAATTCAAAATCAAGGCTAAAAATTTAACCATAAAATAAGTTTATAATCAGGAACATCACATACCATGGCTACCTTTCCCTTCAAATCCTACAAAAATGAAATTCACAGGTACTGGAAGGTACAGGGAATCAACTTCAAGAAGCTTTAAATAATTTGCAATATTACCTGCAATGGAGGATGGAGATAAATAACAAAACTTTAATCTTGTTTTCCTCTTATTTTTTCTCTTCTCATATCACAGTACAGATTTCAAGAAATCTAACTACGGAAATTTCTTATAAGTACTTTTTTTATTGCAAATTTTCTTAGAAGTATCAATCATTAGGAAAGACCGAGGTTGGAAATGAAATGTTCTGTTCCTTACATATATAATATATATATAATCAAAAAAGAAAACTTAGTGCTATCAATCTGAACAAGTTCTTCAGCATGTCACATAAATAGGTAACCATTGGAAGCATTTCTATCTAATATGAAATGGTCAGTAAAACACAGATACCTGTAATAAAATTTGAAAGATTAAAGTTCACACGAAGTACAAAAACATTGATTTGATGCATACAACTACCTGCCTTTGTGTAGTTAACAACGCCCATTTTTCCATTACTGGATGATTCCAGATCATCAAAATCTAAACATTTGAAGAAACAGCATGTCAAAAAAAAAAAAAAAAAAAAAACTCATTAAAAATAACCATGATAGAATAACATATAAAAACCTTGCAAGTATTTGAGAAAAGAAAGTTAGACATACCACCACGTATGACAGCCTCACTCCAAAACCTACTCTTATCTTTAAGGTTAAACAAAGAGAATATAGATGACTTGCCACTTTTACGAGTTCCAGGGGAAGATGCATACGATCTTACTGCTAATAGCTGATGAGAGCATATGAAAAAAAGTTAGCACAAATGTTTATGAAACGAAAGGCTACTTTCATGAAGTAGAATGAAAGACAACAAGAGAAAAGAGAAAAGCAACAGAATAATGATAAGTTCTCAATATTACATACTTATCAGAAGAGGAATGGAAAGGAAAAACACAAGCTAATTAGCATAAAGAGTTGTCATTTACCAATAAAGGGTATACTTTAGTCTTTTCTAACTTAGTTATAATAGCATAATAGGAAAATTATGTGTATATGGAGTATTTATAGAATCTGATTGTGAGGGGTGGTTTGGCTATTGTTTTGGTTGTGTTTTGAGTATACAGAAAGGAGAGACCAAGCCCTCAATAAAACCTGGAATAAGCTGGTTTAGGCATGCCTCTGTTTCATTACCAAATAATACAAATATACTTTTATTCCTAAGAAAATGGCTCAAAAAGCCATTTCATTAAGATTTTTTTTATAGAAAGTAGAACTTTAAACAAGAGAAAAAATAAATTACGATAATGAAAGAATAGTAAACAAAAATAGGGGGAACCACACAAAGCCATTAAAAACCTGCCACCTAATTACACAAGTATGCGGCCCAATTTCTAATAATCAAAACAACCGGTATATCTCCTATAAAAAAATCAAAATAACCGGCATATCACAAAAAAAAATTTGCTAACCGACACCCAAAGTGATGCATTAGCCTTTATCCCTCTAAAAATTCTCCTATATCTCTCAAGCCATATGCCCCATATTACCGCAAAGAAGACCGTTTCCCATAATATGTTTTTTTTATAGAAAGATAAACTTTCATTGATAAAGGAAAAAAAAAGTGGATGAGGAGTCCTCAAGGTTACAAATAATTATAAAATAGAGTCTCGTTTTAAGTTCATGGAATAAGAGAGAAAGGTAAAAAAAAAAGGGGCTTTGTAGATTTATCCCAAGAGAGACAACGAAAAACAATTAAATCTCAAATATTAATGTATTGATTAAGGGTGCGCGTAAGTTGGCCCGGACACTCATAGTATCAAAAAAATAATCTAGCACATATACCCAAATATACATTATATAAAGGGGCTAATTAATCCCTTAATTTATAGATTAAGGGTAAATTAAGGGGCTTTATAGATTTATCCCGTGAGTGTCCGGGCTTTATAGATTAAAGGTTAGTTAGGTTTTTTTGTTCCTTTTTGAAAGAGACACCTCAAGAGGCCATTTCATTGACATGATGAAAGAAAAAAGAAAAAGCAATACAATAAAATAAAATAGCAAACCAAAAGCCACCAAAAAAAACCAAAAAGCCCACACCACCACCTAATTACAAGTATGTGAGCCAACAATTTATAATCAAATCCAACGGATAATTAAAAAAAGAAAAAATAAAGATCAAAAAATTATAATCAAATCTTTGCTTCCTATAAAAAAAAATCGATAAGTGAGAAGCAAAAGAACAAAAGTGGCGAAGAGCCAACCCAACCAAAGGAGATTAAAAAAATGCTTCAACTAGCAAAAATAGTAGTGAAGTTGTAGTTACAAAAAGAAAAGTAATGAGTACACTTGAGAGAAGTAAGGATTCTAATAGAGTGGCAAAGGTCACTAGAATTTGGGTTGGCCTAGTGGTCAAGAAATTCCTTTCCGATCTTGAGGTCATGGGTTCAAACCATGTTGGCCACCTACCTAAGATATTATCCTAGGAGTTTACCGACGCCAAGTGTTGTAGGGTCGTGTGGTTGTCCCGTGAGATTAGTCGAGAGACACTCACGGTATCAAAAGAAAATGTCACTATGATCTGAGGACAACCTACTAAACCATATTTACAATAATATAAACCTAATACACATCATAACACTCCCCCTGAAGCTCAACCACATACGTTAATCATGTTCAGCTTGTTGCAAAGGTAATCAATACGAGGGTCATTGACGTACATGAAAATCACGTATAGCTTTCTCAGAAACATAATTACACTCTGATAATAGGTTAATTCAACTTTATGAACAAAAGAACTAGAAAAATAGAAAAGAAGGTAAGTAAATGAGAAAGGAAATTCTCGATCTCTGAAAATTGTAATGTATTGATTGATGAGAATGAAAAAAACAGATTGTAGTAGAATTTTACCAGTAAAAGAATACAGAGAAGTTGCAATCTAGTAGGAATCGAAAAACTTCCAGAGAATCTACGATGATCCATCTTTGACTGCAGAAGAAGAAGAGTTTGCAATTTTCGCTGAGAAAGATGAAGTCGCGCCTTATTGTAGAGTGTATGCGCAGTCCGAGCGACGCAACCCGGAAATGGGAAATTGGAGAAAATGAAAATGGGCAAGACTTAAATAATTGAAAAATATATATATCTATTTTATTTTTTATTTTTTTTGAGATTACATTAAAGTAGGAAGGGGATTCGAACCTTCGTCCTCAAGGTGAAAGGAGTATATGTCAAACCAATTGAGTTTTGCTCATGTTGGCAATATATATATATATATATATATATCATTAGTTGACATTTCAAAAATTGTATCTTCAAAATTGATAATTTTCATCTTTTAAAAATTGATATTTTTAAAAAACAGAAAAAAAAAAAATACATTTCTCATACTAAAATCCACCGATCTCATCTCAAATTGAGATAGATGGAATCTCAATATCATTTTTAAAATATTTACTATTTTTGAAATTATTAATAAAAAGCGTCATATATTGAAATCTACCTATTAGTTAAATAACACAACTTCTATTTCTCAAAAAAGAATTATAACACTTCTAAAAATTTATTAAACTAACATATTTCTTTTAAGTCAATAAATTGTTGACTATTGATATTTGTTATTATAATTTTTTTTACTGAATAATTATCATCTAAATGAATTTTTTATTAAGTAAAACTTTCATTTTATTAAAAATTAAATTGTTAATTTAATTTCTATAGAGGACAAAAATCACCCCTCGTTGGGCTAAGTAAGTTGAGCCAATTCTAAAAGGGCTCAACTCGTCAACACCCGGAAGTGGAGACAAGCCGATCTAGAATGGGCCAGTTTGAGGACCAATAAAAGCCTAGTTCCGACTACCACAGACAAGCGAACCCATAATAGATCGATCAGGAAAGAAGTACATAAGGTAACTAACTCACTAAATCAGGTATGCACAAAAAACTACAACCTAGAATCTTGCAAGGCCTTATCTATTTCTGAAAAGACTAACTTCATCGGAGGGTCCTTGGTCGGTACCACACTGGTGCCTTTGACCGTCGTTTTTCTTCATTTCTGATTTCGAAGGTTGCAGGAACCAAGCACATGTCATCACATGCTCAATTGTGAGAACCACCCTCATAGTTTGACGCCCATTGTGGGGGCTCGTTTGTTGAGTATCTCAGGAAACTCTTGACACTCTCGTGGTAACCCTACCATCTAGAAATGGCAAATCAACCAACAAGCTCGCGATCATGATGAACGATGTTACAAGTTAACGCAGGTAAAGTTTGTTCTAATTAATCTAAATTAATTAACATGGAAGAGACGAATCAATTTTAATATCATGCAAAATTATAAAAATATGTAGATTCATACTTGTTTTTTAAAAATTAACGGCATTTACTTACATTGAGTAAATATGGAGAATCGGTTGCAGGTTCCTTTATCAAAGAATGTTCTATGCTATATCCCAATCGAATAAGAAAAACCTGATGGCGGTATCGAACTTTAGAAGAAATTAAGTAAAAGAAAAATAATTCTCTTCCTAAAATATATAAAACAAAGAAACCCCAAAAATTAAAATAGAAGAAACAAAACCTTAAAAACACTAATTCAATAATTAAGTGGACAATTGACAATTTACAGAGTTTTTGTTTCATTATAATTCAATAATTTAATGAAACCAAATACATTATGCATATTTTTCTACTTGTCTTTGGTTTTATTCAATTATTATATTTTCAGAAATTTAATGAACTAAATTCAAATTTATTGAACATTCTTATCTTTGATTTACCCTTCCTTTCTCTATTCTTAGTTTCATTATTCTTCATAATCTAGGAAGTGGAGTCCATAGAAACAAAAAGAAATCTGGTATAAAAAGCAGCATTTTTGGACGGAAAAATCTTGACGAAAACATCACTCAATTTGGTTGAAGTAAAATATCGAGAGAATTAGTTAAGAGAAAAGAGAATCATGGTAGAATAATCTGCGATCTATTTGGTTGAGAAAGAAAAAAGAAAACAACTCTTGACGTAAAACGATGAAGACTAGGGCTTTTTAGTCATTTCGACCCATTACCATTGCAAGCTTGGGCTTTAATATGCTATATTGGTAATATTAGAAAAGTTCAAACATTTGAGTGATTACTTAGCTAAAATATGTTGGGCTCATAATTAAAATCATACAACTTATGGTGCAATTTTCTACATGACATACTTTTATGCATGAATAATAATTAAAACATCCATATCATACATATAAACAATTTAAATAATAAATAGCTAAATTGACCTGGTATTCTTGATATTATTTCTAAAATGGAAAATTAAATTAATACTTAACTTAAATCTTCCATAGTAGAACTTGAGGCTTCAACTTTCTCTATAACACCCCGTTTCGAGATAATTAAATTTTCTTGGATAAATTAATATTTTTTTATAAAATAATATTAATCAGGTTGGATCGATTAATTAGAACATAAATATCTCGTTCTTTCGAAGAGTATTTTGATATTATTATTTTTCCTGAATACCTCAAATTTTGAAATTTGTGATTTTATTAACATTTTGACTTGAAATTGATCGTCTCAATGTTGAGTTTTCCAATGCAACTGACGGTTCGGAGACATGTTGATCGAGATATAGACGTTTTAAGGTGAGTGGAAATTTCAAAATGTAAGGACCCGAGAATTTTCATAGAATTCTTTATGTTTGGTATAAATTAAATAGTAATATTAAATGGGGAAAATTATTTTTCTATGTTAATTGTGGTTAATTTGTGACTAATCATAGTTAATTTAACCTTGGGTGGAGAAATAATTGGAAATGGAATGGTTAACCATCGTTTGTTTAGTGGAGAGGGTTGGTTAGTAAAAGAAATTAAGGGGCAAGGACTAGTTAGCAAAAGAAAATAGGAGGAGGGGCTTATTTTTAATTTTAGGAGGTGGAGGGTTTAGGGAGTAATTGTAGGAGATGGAGGAGGTTAATAGAAATTAGTTTTTAGTTATTTATTTAATTATTGGAAATTGAAAGTATAAATAGGAAATTAAGGGAAATGAAAAAAAAAAGTCTTCATATTTTTTTCCCTTCTTCCCCTCCAAACCTGTGACCCCCCCCCCCTTGTCTCTCATCCTCTATTTTCGCTACTTGGAGCTTCTTCTAGCTTGAGTTGGTGGGTTAATCCAAGAAGGTTTTTAGTGATTCATGCTAGATTCATCTTGATAGGAAGGTTCAAACAAGTTTTGGGTGGAAATTGACCATGAACCAAGGTAAGCTTCAACCTAGGGTTTGTAATTTTGCCTTTTTCATGGAATTGTTTGGGGTTTCTTAATTGGTGTTTTAATTGTGATTATTAGGGTGTTCTTCCATGTTTAAAATTCTGGAAATTTAGTTATGAAAGTGTTGGTAATCATCCTAAGAAATTGAAAAATGTTTATGTGATATTGGGGGATTATGGTTAAGGAAGTATTTGAAACCTCCAGTAATGGAGTATTCTTAGCTTGGGTTTTATGAACTCTATGGTGTCTTGAGTGGTGGAACATTGATTTCTTGTTTTGACATTCTTATATGTATGTGTTATGTAAGGCAAACTCAATGGAATTTCAAAATTGGTGAGGTTACGTCAAAGTCCAAATTTGCCGAAATTGTTATTCTAAAACCATGTAGTTTCGGGACTTTGTCTCTTAGCGGGTGTGAGTTGTTGGTGTAGTTTTCTAATCTGATTATGATGGTAATATTAACTCATGTATTTGGGTGAATTAACTTGTTGTAGTACAAGGACGAGCAATGATCCACGAGACCAACTTCAAAGGTGAGAACACAAATAATCGGAGGGGTGATTGGTGTTGTGTTCACGGTTCTTTCCGAACTATCTTGGAAATGGAGTGTGACGACCCAACTTAATCTGAAAGTCTAGGACATGAGCACGCAATCGGAAGCAAAGAGATTAAACCTTAAAACATATGATTTAACAAAACATTCGAAATTTCGACATGATGTATACGTAAACTCAATAACCCAAATACATACATCAACCTGTTTATTAATCAAACTCGGCGCATCGGCCGTTTCAGAATATCACATTAGTTCAAAATTCAAAACAAGCAAAGTTTGGTGCACCAGTTAAACCATTATACAAAATATAATATGTACAAAAAGGTTTAAAGTTTTGACTCTAAACGTAGGCACAACTATCCAAACAACGCTCCGAGAAACACATGGCTCACGTGACTATAGGTCAATCCAAAAGTCTCCATCTCGTGCTATCAATGAGCACCACCTGCCGCTCCACGCCCTCGACCTCGAGCATTACCTGAAAGGTGATATAGAGCACCTTTGAGCATGACACTTAGTGAAAACAAAAGAATATGAACAATGATGCGGAATGATCGTGATAGAATGCGAAAGAAGTAATAACATGCTTAAGACGTGTATGAAGTACAAATGCTTTGAGTTTGGATGGTGTAAAGGGTAAAAATAGCCCTCTCATGGGCTGCGCTCACATTGGGCCGATCCACATGGGGACGGGCCCATTGGAATCACGTCCAGAAAAAGCCGGCGCCCCAACGGGCCGCACTCACTGCAAGACAGCTCACATGGGTACGGACCCATCTGGACCAACACCATAAGAAGCTCGTCTCTCATAGGCTAATTGAAAAGCCCATTAAGCCTAGCCTCATGCTAGCCCAGTCGACGAACCCTCAATCAAGGAACTATAAAAGGCACATGACCTATCAAATCAGGTATGACACTTTAACCTAGAAAACGAATAACCTGATTATCCTGGACCTAACCCTTGCGGCGCAAGGTAAATCTCACCTACCACCACCTAACTTGATCGTCGGAGGGTCGTCGGCCGGTACCACACCGGTGCCCTTCTGACCGTCATTTACTGTAGTGTTTCAGGTTGTTCTATCGCTAAGGAATAGCACGTAACGCGGCGTGCTCTGTTGTGTGGAACGAGACTCCGACTAGAAATATCCCACACAGTTTGGCGCCCACCGTGGGGCCGTTCATCTTTGATTCCCGGCAGAATCCAGATACTCACGCGGTTCCCATAAAGACAAATCAATGACTACTCGTTCGACCTGGCAATGAGCTCTTAACGAAAACGCAAATCGAGATAAGGGAGTAGCTGATGATACTCAAGACCTCAATGCTCAGAACCTCGACCCAGCACCGGGAACCATCACCATCGCCTTGATAGAGCACCGAGAGATGGTAGAAGCCCACAAAACTCTGAGAGAAGAAGTGCGGGAAATGAGGGCCTTGTTAGGGAAAGGCTTGGCGGCGGTCCAAGCCAACAGCCAAAACATCCTGAACATTGACGAGGGAGGCCCGTCTAAGCCACGAACTGGCAAATCTCAGGCCAGGCGGCGGCGTAGGAGGGCCACCACGTCCGAAAAGGCAAAGAATGTACTAGGAGACGACCTCCGTACCAGGCTGACGGCTCGTCGACGGGGGGAAAACGCAAGTTTAGAGATATCCTCGTCGAGGGAAAAAGACGCACCAAGCAAAACAGACCCCGCCCGACAAACTAGAGATAAGGCGCCGTCGCAGAGAGGTGACGGAGGAAACCAAGATTCAAGCTATACCGGAAGCGACAAAGGAAGCTCGGCATCTGCAGGCAGGAACGAATGTGGAGAAAAGCAACGGAAGTACACCGATGCGAGGCAGATCCTCGAAGAAAAGCTGGCAAAGAAGGCATCCGAGAAAGGAGCTAAACCCGATTCGGGAGCCCGAGAACCAGGAGACTCACCTTTTACGAGAGGAGTCATGTCCGTCCCACAGCCGAGGCACTTCATCCTCCCAAAGTTTGAAATGTACAACGGAACCGGGGACCCGATGGAACACATGGCTCATTTCATAAATATGATGGAATCCTCATGCGTGATTGGGCCCGATCTGGATGCCTTAACCTGTCGTTTCTTCCCCACAAGCCTGAAAGGGTCCCCCCTGCTATGGTTCAATAGCCTCCCTAAGAGGTCCATCAAAACCTTTTCGGACCTATCTTCTGCCTTCCTCAGCGAATATAGCGTGAGTCGGAAGTTCGCTAAAACGAACCACGACCTCTATGATGTGCTGATGGGAGAAAAAGAAGCCCTCCGAGACTTCATCGTCAGGTTTCGACAGGTTAAATTAGAGGTCAAAGACTGCAATGACCTAGAGGCGGCTACCGCATTCTCACGGGCAATACACCCAAACCATCCCCTCTGGAGATCTTTCAACAAACGGAGGCCCACGACCATGAAAGAGGCGCTAGATAGAGCAATGGCGAAGATATCACAGGATGAATCCGAAAGGGTGGCCCGAGAGATGCGGAGAACGGGATCAAGGTCCGAAGGGGTATGAAAGAAAAGAGAATCTCACGTCAACGAACGAAGGGGAAGGGAGCGCGAACGCTCAGATAGGAAAAAGGAGGAAAAGATAGACGAAAAGGAAAGAAAATCCGTGTGGGGAAGGATCAGAGATCCGAAGAAGCGTAGTCCGAAACGAATCCTCCACACGGAAAACTCTCGTTCTTTCCGAAAAGAAGAGAGAGAAAAGAGGCCGAGATAAGCCCAAAAAAGTCAGGAAAGGAAGGAACTCTACTGCAGATTCCATAAATCTAGAGGGCATGCCACGGAAGACTGCAAGATCCTAGCCCGGGAAATAGATCACGTGTGCGAGCAGGGTCCGACCCGAAGAATCGATAGGCAAGATCCGAGAGAAACAGATGAAAAGCTCGCCGCATCCGATGAAGTTCCGGGGGACGGTCAAATCAATTCGATCCACTGCACTGGAGAATCCGTCAACGCCCATAAAAGGTCTTATCGCGAAGCTGGACTCCCCGTCTATCGGGTCGAGCACGCTTCCGAGGAACTAATTAAGTATTCCTGGAAGGATCTAGAAGACGTGCATCTGCCCCATAATGACGCGTTAGTAATATCGATATCTATCGGATCCTATACGGTTAGCAGGGTTTTGGTAGACCCAGGGTCTTCCATCAATATAATCTATATGTCAGCATTCGAAGCATGAAACTAAGAGAGTCAGACCTCACGATGAACTCACAGGACCTAATGGGATTTAACGAGGCGGTGACAAGGTCCAACGGAACAATCAAATTGCCAGTCAGGGTTGAGGGCGCAAGCCCTATGGTGCTCTTCCATGTCATAGACTCCCACTCAGGGTACAACGCCTTGCTCGGAAGACCTTGGATTCATAATATGAAAGCACATCCCTCAACGCTCCACCAGAAGCTAAAATACCCTACCGAGAAGGGGATTAGGGTTATAAAAGGGGACCAGCAGGTTGCAAGATCATGCTTGGTCGAAATCGTCAAGCTGAAATCTCAATGCCAAGCATAGCAATTACAGGATCGGGGCCCTGAAAGAGGCCCGCCCTTTGCCTCGCCAAGAATCGAAGCGCCGAGGACGGATCGGTGAAAATACGGATCCATCCGGAAGATCAGGAGAAAACAGACGAGCATTGGGAAAGATCTGAAAGACGGACTGGCAAACTTTTTAAGAAGAAGTTGGAAAACATTCGCTTGGGACCACATGGACATGCCCGGTATAAGTTCCGATATCATAACCCACAATCTCGAGGTCGATCCGAATCAACCTCCCGTGAAACAGAAAAGACGCAAGTTCGCACCTGAGCGGAATGACATAATCAACGAGGAAGTGCGGAAGCTCCTGGAAGCAGGCTTTATCCGAGAGGTAAAGTACCCCGATTGGCTGGCCAACGTAGTAGTAGTGAGGAAGAAAAATGGAAAATGGAGGGCGTGTATTGACTTTACCGACCTCAACAAGGCTTGCCCAAAAGATTCCTTCCCATTACCAAAAATAGATCAACTAGTGGATGCCACAGCCGGGTACGAGCTGCTTAGCTTTATGGACTCCTTCTCCGGATATAACCAAATCAAAATGAACCCAAAAGATCAAGAAAAGACTTCGTTCATAACCAACGAAGGCACGTACTGCTACACGATGATGCCCTTTGGTTTAAAAAACGCTGGAGCCACCTATCAGCGCCTAATGAACAGAATGTTCAAGGATCTTCTAGGGAAGACAATGGAGGTGTATATTGACGATATGCTAATTAAATCGCGAAAGGCTGAAGACCACCTGACACACATGGAACAAGTTTTCGAAGTGCTGAATCGATACGGGATGAAGCTAAACCCCGATAAATGCACATTTGGAGTCCCGGTAGGCAAGTTTCTGGGTCACCTGGTGACCAGCCGCGGGATCGAGGCGAACCCCGACCAGATCCAAGCAATAATAGACATGCAAGCACCGACGAATCTGAAAGGTGTACAGAAGCTAACTGGATGTTTGGCAGCATTGAACAAGTTCATATCCCGGTCGTCGGATAGATGCATGCCTTTCTTCAAAATGCTAAAAAGAAGCAAGGAGTTTGGCTGGGGAGTCGAATGCCAGAAAGCGTTCGAAGAACTCAAAGCCTACTTGTCTTCGCCCCCGCTGTTGGCCAAGCTCTCAGATAACGAAAAGCTATTCCTATACCTAGCAGTATCTGATGCGGCAGTCAGCTCGGCCCTGGTGCACGAAGACGGTCAAGTTCAGCACCTAGTCTACTACGTGAGTAAAGCGGTGATTGATGCCGAAACACGGTACTCAAAGATGGAGAAGCTAGCACTAGCTTTGATAGTCGCATCGTGCAAGCTGAATCACTATTTTCAGGGCCATCGGATAGTGGTAAGGACCACCTTCCCACTAAAAGTCGTTCTTCACAAACCAGACGTTTCGGGACGGCTGATGAAATGGGCGATAGAATTGGGCGGATATGATATAACTTACGAGCCGAGGACAGCCATAAAAGGACAAGTTCTCGCTGATTTCGTTGCGGAAATGACCCCAGCAAATACGAGCGAGATCGAAACAAACCAGCCGTTCGCGGTTGACCCCGGAGTGGAAACCTGGACCCTAAGCGTTGATGGGTCCTTGAACTCGAGAGGATCCGCCGCAGGGCTAGTCCTGTCGACCCCCGAGGGATACCTCCTAGAACAGTCAATCCGATTCGGATTTGCAGCTTCAAACAACGAAGCCTAATACGAAGCGTTGATAGCTGGGCTACAGAGAGAGAAGAAACTGGGAGTAGAGAACTTAAACATCATAAGCGATTCTCAACTTGTGGTAAACCAGATAAAAGGGGTATTTGAGGCAAAGGACCCCAGGATGGCGAAATATCTGGAGAAAGTTATGTCCATCCTATCTCAGTTCATAAAGTACGACATCATCCAAGTACCGAGGGCTGAAAATGGACATGCTGACGCTCTGGCTAGTCTCGGATCCGTAGTCCAAACGGAAACAAGAAGAATCATCCCCGTCGATCATTTGCCCGAACCAAGTATCACTCTTGATTCGAGCATGGGGAGTGGAGACGATGGAACAGTTGGACAAGTAATGCCGGTAGAACAAAATCCAGAGCTCGAGTCAGATTGGAGAAATCAAATCCTCGAATACCTACAATCGGGACGTCTGCCCGAAGAAAAACTAGAAGCACGAAAAGTCCGATTTAGAGCGGAGAGATACTCGATCATTCAAGGAGAGTTGTACAGGAGATCCTTCAGCGGACCTTATCTGAAATGTCTGGGAAAGTCAGAAAGTTCTTACGTTCTGGCAGAGTTGCACCTTGGACACTGCGGAAATCACGCAGGACCGAGGTCCTTAAGCCATAGAGCGTTAACGCAAGGGTACTATTGGCCCACCATGGTGAAAGATTCGAAATACTTCGTTTCCCGCTGCGATAAATGCCAAAGGTTCGCAAAGACCATTCACGCACCGCCGACGATGCTAACTACAATCTCGGCACCCTGGCCCTTCATGCAATGGGGCCTAGACCTGGTGGGAAAATTGTCGTTAGCTCCAGGACAGAAATGCTATCTGATCGTTGCGACGGACTACTTCTCCAAGTGGATTGAGGCCGAACCGCTGGCGACAATAACCGAATGAAAGGTTGAAACATTCCTCTGGAAGCACATCTTCACCCGCTTCGGAATTCCCAAAGTCATAGTCACCGACAACGGAACTCAGTTCACGGGAAGGTCAATCCGGAAATATTGCTCGGACAGGAAAGTGGAGCTTCGATATTCGACGCCCCGTTACCCGCAGGTGAACGGACAAGCGGAAGCTTCGAATAAAACCATCATGGATTCTCTGAAAAAGAGACTGGGACGAGCGAAAGGAAGATGGGTAGATGAACTGCCGGGAGTCCTTTGAGCACATCGGACCACCCCTAGAATCCCAACCGGTGAAACTCCATTTGTCATGGCTTTCGGGGTAGAGGCCGTTATCCCCACGGAAATGATCATCCCCACAACCAGAAGCTCGATCCCGGGGGCAGAAAATGACGCCATGATGGCAGAAGCACTGGATTTGGCCGAGGAGAAAAGAGAGCAAGCGCTAACCCGGATGGCATGCTACCAGCAAAAACTGGCCAAATACTTTGAAAAGAAAGTGAAACAGCGCAGCTTCAAAGTGAACGATTTCGTCTTGAGGAAAGTATTCCAGAACACACAAGAGCCCGGAGCAGGAAAATTGGGACCAAACTGGGAAGGTCCGTACAAGGTGATCAAAGAAGTCAGGCCGGGAACTTATCGTCTTGAAGACGAAGAGGGTGAACTGATTCCAAGGGCATGAAACGCCACGCACTTAAGAATTTTTCGTGTGAGTATGAGAGAATCATGTAAGTACTTAGCCGAAGAGGCCCATTTCAAATTAATATACAAGTATTACGTGTCTTTCCTCCCACATGATCGTTTGATGCTCTTTACGGCAAAAAGCCCTAATCCGATTAGGCAAATTACTAAGTTCCTTTCGGATTGAAATACCAAACTCGCTGGAACAGCTTCTAAGTCCCCCATGGACCAAAGAACCTAACACGCTCGGAATTATGGAAAGTAGCTCACGCAAAAAGTAAGGCAAAGAAACAGAAGGCGAATAAAATGCCAACTTTTATTTCACAACAAGCAAGTAAGGCTCGGACCCACATGTTGGGAACTCAGCCGAAAGAAATTACACGAGTTCAACAAAGTAAAATGGCGGAATTCGAAGTGTCGTCGTCGGAAACAGTGAGGACGTCCTCCTAGGAGAGGATGAGGGTTTTGCTGGAAAAGCGAATGGCTGAGGCCAGACCACCCGTCGGCTACTCCACCAACTCACCAATTCCAAGGCTCAGCAGAACCCGTCAGATGAAAGAAAGGGAGGTCTTCGACCCACCACACCTGGCCCCTTGATGGATTTTGGAAAGTAGCCGAGCTCTCGCCCGAAAACTTTCAACTCGGGCGGGAGTACGCTTCTCTCATCATATCAAGGAGGCCCCAGGGAAAGGAACCGGAAGACCACCTTTTCCCTCTGGCGTCGCTCCATGCTCGACGTGGTGGAAATGCATTTCTCGCTTCCTTAGACATGGAACAAGCTACCACCTCCCATGCTGAGGTCCCGGATGATGTGATGATGAAGAAGACCATCGATTGGGCGGTAAGGGAGTTTCTTCCCCCTCGTTCGCCCCAATTCCCGGAGGCCGCTGGAGCAAACTCCGGAGCCACGGTGAGAGGTGGTGGAGCGATTGGTCACCCCAGGCATACAGTACCCTGGATTCGACACTCACAGGCATGGAGGACCACGACCACCAAGGCCAAGTCCTCTGGGACCAACCAAACAGGTGTAGAAGATCACGACCAAACTTTCTCAACACAGGCCATGACCAAGGAGGGCTAGACATGGAAGAGAAATAGGAAGGAATGGGATGTTAAGGAATCTCGAACTCTGTAAGAAGACTTGAAAATCTGGGAGCGAAAGGGAGCGTTTCAGAAAACAGGGTCTAGAGAAGCGAATAGAAGAAAAATCGCGAAGGTCTATTTAAAGGATCTTGAGACCGTTTGCGATCGTGACAACTGTCAAGCATCCAGCGCTGGTTAACCGTATTTAAGGCGATTCGACGGAAACGACAGACGTTCGACACGACAACTCACTACCTGACGTCACGGCCTTGAGATATGAAACGGGCCTTTGCACCGAGTGCTATCCGAATATATGACAAACCTTTTCGACTCCTAGACTAAACGCCTCATTCTCGCTATAAAAGGATGGAAATCAAGGGAATGTCCTACGGTTTGATCATTCAACCACCCGACATCTGACTGAAGATATGGACAACTCTAACTCCACAGCAACCTCGAAAGTGACTAAGCGAGTCCTAAAGTGGGAAAACCGTGAATTACGTGTGGAGAATGCCAGACTCGAGGCGGCCCTTCTAGAGAAGAAGAAGAGAGAAGGAGACGCTGAGACCCTGAGGCAAGAAGTCCAGAGTGTCCGAGAGGCCCTCGAAGCAGCGAGAAGCCGAGCGGAACACCTCGAATGGGAGAACCTTTCTCTCCGAGAGTGCCTAGAAGTCGCAGGGACGGACGAGGACAGTGACCCGGGTGAACCCTACCACGTACTCGAGGATCGCCTTCATTCGGCGAATAATCTCAACGATTACTACGAACAAGAGATCCAATCCCTGAAGGAAGAGCTGGCCTCTTTGAAGCAGCGAAAGAGACTGACTCCGACGGTCATCATCGACAGTGATGAAGACTAGAAGGGTGGCACATTTCCCTTTTACTCTGTTATTTATTTTTATGTATGATCGACAATGTACAAGAAAAAAAAAGAGAAAGAAAAGAAGTTCCATCTTTTCTGCTTCACATGGTTTGCCCACACTCTCCGTCCGAGCAAAAAAAAAAAAAGCCTTCTCCGGAAGTAAAAACCTCGGTCCGTCCGAGTATTTAAAAGCCTTCTTCCGGAAGAGAAAGCCTCGGTCCGTCCGAGCATTTAAAAGCCTTCCCCTGAAGCAAAAGCCTCGGTCCGTCCGAGCATTTAAAAGCCTTCTCCGGAAGCAATAGCCTCGGTCCGTCCGAGCATTTAAAAGCCTTATCCGGAAGCGAAAGCCTCGGTCCGTCCGAGCATTTAAAAGCCTTCTCCGGAAGCAAAAACCTCTGTCCGTCCGAGTATTTAAAAGCCTTCTCCGGAAGTAAAAGCCTCGGTCCGTCCGAGCATTAAGCACTTTCTATTCCGAAGAATAGAAGACGTCGGAGTATTGAAACGTAACAAACCTCGGTCCGTCCGAGTATCCATAAGCCTTCTCCAGAAGCACAAAACCTCGGTTAGCCCGAATATTCATAGGACTTCTCCGGAAGCAAAATAAAAAAAAAAAAAAAAAAATCTTGGTCCGTCCGAGTAACTGAAACAAAAACTTCGGTCCGTCCGAGTATCCAGAAGTAAGATACCTCGGTCCGTCCGAGTACTCGAAAACCTTCCTTGTAAACAGGAAGTCTCGGTCCGCCCAAGCAATCAAAAGCATTTATGAGGATATTTACAAGTCAAAACATTTCCTGCAAGGCGAGCGGGGAAGCACGACGAGTAAGCGTAGGGGAAGAACACATGCATTAATTTTAACAAAGTATGTGTATATTCAAGCATCAAAAGAGAAAAAGGAAAAAGTAGTTCGAAACAACAAATAACATAGGGGCTCCACAATCCGGAGTTTACCCTGGAAAAGAGAAGAAAGTCAGTCTGAAACATAAACGGTATCAGTGGGGAGGTCTTCAGCAAGAGCCTCTTCAACAGTCGCTCCATCTCCGTCATCAGCCGGGGGGGTCTTCAGTAGCAGCATCCTCAACCGCGGACCCTCGCGGCGCCTCTCCTGGAAGCCTTCAGACTTGTAGCCCGCTCAAACAACTCCCTTCGGCGATCCACGGCGTCATCATAACCAACCGGACTGATCGGATCATTCTCGTCCTCAGATTGATCCATCTGTAGTTTGACCGAATCTCGTCCGACGGATAACCCAATAAGGATGGAATCCACCGACGCAGCAGTCGCCACGACCAACTTTCGTTGAAGGTCACTAACACTGTCACGGAGGATTGGGAGCTCGGACATCTGATTCCTCAACGAATCATTCTCCAACGCGAGGAGATCCATCTCCTCTTTAGCCTTCCTAAGGGACTCAGCCTCCCGGTTGTAAGCATCCACGGCTTTGGACCCCTCCTCGCTAGCAGCGCCCAGATCCTCTAACGCTTTGGTCCGAGCGACAATAGCCTCATCAAGCAGCTTCTTATTGTCCTCATTGAGGGATCGAAGATCCTCCCTTTCCTTCCGAACGCGCTCGAGATCTACGGAAAGCTGCAGCCCGTTGACCTCCAATGAAGCAATTTTCTTCTCGGACTCATCCAGGTCAGCTCTCAATTGGAGACCCTCGTTCAGCACCGAGTCAAAGGTGCGGGACTGCCGGCCGCTGGCCCTTGCCTCCGCTAACTCCTGCTTAAGCTCCGGTGCTTGACAAGCAGACTCTCCAAATTGAGGAGCATCTGCGTCGAGGCCTGGGTCCCCTGGCAAATCGGACACTTTAAGATGTAAGAAACCAGCTAGAGACAATAGAGGAAAGGTAAACAACGAAGTAAATGACTGACCAGCCAGCTCCTGTAGCACATGCGACTGAAGGTCACGACCTCGCTGTCATGGTCGACTAGAGGTTCCAGCTGCACAGCCCCTAAGTCACGAGCAAAGCCGACCACGTCCATCGCACGTCGAAGGCAAAAGTCGTTGGAGAGAGACCCTTGGTCAAAGTTGAACCCAGGGGAAGCGAATAGGTGAAGCAAAGAAGATCCACCGCCTGCAGCGCCCGATCCGCTTGGCATCGACGGACCCGCATCCGACGGAGGGAGTATAGCTGGAGTGGTCTGATTGGGTAAGGTTGGAACTTCACCATGAAGAGACCCCCGATCTCTTGGTCGTTCTCCTGTTCAAAGTCCGTAGAGAAGATAAAATAAGGGCATGATCGGAGGGAGAGGCGAATCCGCCTCGGAAGGAAATGACCGATAAACCATCTTAGGATGCTTCAAAAGATACGCATCGCACACCCCTCACCGCGCGGCCGAGTGCCCCGATGATTCCGCCCTTCTTCGCTCCGGGCAGGAGAATCCATAGAAGGATTTACAGGGGAATCGAAGGATGGTCCGCAGGAGGATCTGTGGGAAGGTCCGATGCGCCCTCTGTGGAGGGTTCCATGCTTGCAATCTTCCCGGATTTCCCACTTCCGGATTTACGGGGACGCTTGGGGACAGCCACCTTTTTTCCTCTTGGATCGGATGAAGATGTCGCCTCATCTCTTTTCTTTCCCATACCCTGAAGAAGGGTAAGGAAGGCCTCGGGGTCATTAGAGTTGGGGACGGGGGTGAGCCTGACACCAGACATCTTTTTGGAGAAGCCTACAAAGAGAAAACAAGGAAAATCAGTGTCAAGCCGCATCTCAAACAAATCGCTCATCCATAACGATATGCTTACCGGGGGGAATCGGAACGAAGTTCGGCGGAGAAATCCAGAGGCGCGAAAAAACAAGCCAAGGGTGATGGGTAAACTCCTCCCAGTTGAATGGACCCAGTTCCTCCAAAGTCCTGCACCAGTCGAGATTTTCCGCGGAAATGCTCTTCGGAAGAGGAGTCTTCACTGAAACGAGAAAAGGGAAAAACGGTTAGTCGTCGTCACAGCCAGGACATAACATAAATCAACTTGGAACCTGTTTCTCACCCTTATCCTCCCAAGAAGTGGGCGGAACCCGGCCTCCAGATAGGATGGGGCCTCGGACGAAGAACCAGAACTCTTTCCACCTTTTATCACATGTGGTCTCATCTACTAAAGCGGGCCCCACATGATTTTGAAGGAGAAAACGCATCCTATCTTGGGAGTTCGTGCGAAGAGCCCAAAAATGGGAAACCATGCCTAAGGTTGGACGGACACCTAGACCAGAGCACACCACCTCGAAGGTGATTAGGGATCTCAAAGTGTTCGGCATAAGCTGACCTAAGGCGATGCCACAACTCAACAGGAATTCCGACAAGAGGGGGGAAAGCGGAAACCGAATTCCCCACCGAAAGAACTTAGGATGAAGGGAAGTCCAACCATCTCCAGGAGAAACATGGATCCGTTCCGATGGAGCAGGGAGTCTCATTTCGAATCTTTCAGATATCCCGTAATCCTCCCTCAGCCTATCAAGATCGCTCTGTACCATCTCCGACACATAGTGGAGCGGACCCGAATCCTCCCGGATGCCCTTCGACTGAATATCCTTCCTCCTCCTTTTGACAACCTTTTTCTTCTTCTTTCCAACAGAGGGGGACGCAGGAGGGCTAGAGGCGTCAAACTCGTCGTTCAGAGAGGGGTTTTCCCCCCCTGACGGCGGAGGGGTAGAAGGAGTAACTCGGGATGCGGCCTCCCCGCCCCTAGAACGACTTTCCTTCTCTTTCTCTTTCCCTTTGACCACCCCTGCGACGGGGATGGGAGAGAGGGGGAAAGAAGGGTTAGGAATAGGGGATGGGCCCGTCGGGGCGGATCCTGCGCCCTCCAGCGGATGGGAAGTGGGAGAAGGGGCGTGATCTGCGTCCAAACCTGCCTGAATTTCGGAAATAGATCCAAACTCACCCATGGAAGAAAGGGAGTCCTCACCGGCCGGTAAACGGGGTTCGGCCATGGGTTCATTCCCCTCAGGCTCACCCCTAGACGAAGGGACAGTGTCGGTTCCGCCTACACCAACGGCGGAAGAGGAAGCGCCAAACTCATTTCTTTCAAAAACCAGACCGTCATAATCATCATCTCCTACAACTACCCTCGGAGTCCTGGGGCCCCTAGCTACAAATTCCTTCTCAAAATTATCCATGAAAGAGAGAATGGGGAACAGAGACAGAGAAAGAACTAACCTTTAGGGGAGAACGAGAAAGGCCTCGAGGATACGAGATGAAGATGGCGAAGAACCGATTCTAAAGCAGGCGACTGACAGGAAACTTCGGGAATTCAAAAGGCAAACGAACCCTAAAGTCTGGGAAAAACCCTATTTGAAGAAGAAAGCACGCGTCCAATCATCGCGACATATGGGAGGCTCGCGACGATCCGGATCACTCAAAACCCATTGGGGTTCGCGCCCATCCAAAGATCCAACGGATCAGTTTTGCAAAGAGCCTCGTCTCTTGGAACGAAGACATCCACAAGAGAACGTAACGACCCCAGAAACGAGATAATAGAACCTGAGTCACGACAAGGCCGAGGCGGTCTATTTTCCTGAAGGGTCATGGTCCTCGACCACTCAGCAATAGCACAAAGATTAGGCAAACATCGCGCCACTGATCCAACCGATTTACTATCCCCTACACCGGACCTTCCGATCCAGGAGATAGGGGAAAACTGTAAAGGGTAAAAATAGCCCTCTCATGGGCTGCTCTCACATTGGGCCGATCCACATGGGGACGGGCCCATTGGAATCACGTCCAGAAAAAGTCGGCGCCCCAGCGGGCCGCCCTCACTGCAAGACAGCTCACATGGGTACGAACCCATCCGGACCAACACCATAAGAAGCTCGTCTCTTATGGGCTAATTGAAAAGCCCATTAAACCTAGCCTCATGCTAGCCCAGTCGACGAACCCTCAATCAAGGAACTATAAAAGGCACATGACCTATCAAATCAGGTATGACACTTTAACCTAGTAAATGAATAACCTGATTATCCTGGACCTAACCCTTGCGGCGCAAGGTAAATCTCACCTACCACCACCTAACTTGATAGTCGAAGGGTCGTCGGCCGGTACCACACCGGTGCCCTTCTGACCGTCATTTACTGTAGTGTTTCAGGTTGTTCCGTCGCTAAGGAATAGCACGTAACGCGACGTGCTCTGTTGTGTGGAACGAGACTCCGAAGAGAAATATCCCACACAGATGGTAACAACCAGTCATAACCTCTTAAACACATATTTCCATTCTCTTTGATCCCACAAGTATTGCCAACACAAACCCGGCGTCTCGCTACACCCATGTTACAAAATCAATCAACATCCGAGCCATAGCTCATCTCAATTTCAAACTATCTCAATTCACTAGCACCCGGGCCATTCATTACATAGCACACCGGAGCTCCATCACTTCTCCGCCATGGTAACCTTGTGTAACGTCCAACACCCATACACCGTTACACGGGTTACAACCCCATGGCCACATAACGATCACATGACATGCATGAGTGGAATGTATGACATGAAATGGATTTAGCATGCTTCTTCACAACAACATCATATAACAGAATATCGAATCAACAAATGTAAATAGATCAACGTTTCCAAAATCGGTATATGACTCAATCTTTGCTCACATAATGTTCAAGTTTCACATATTCACGTGGTTCATCACACTTTTCTCTATTATTTTAATCGTAACTATTTATCGAGCATAATAAAAAATGTAACAAGTATGCATAATCATAGCCCCAAATCCATTATATGACTTGTTCATGGACTATGAACATAATAATAAAGCAAATAGGCATGCTTAAATGAACAATTATCAAAACATGAACTGGTTTTAATCTAATTAACATTTCGGCCTCTTTAGCCACTACCAGAGTCAATATCCGTTTCCATAATTCTCTTATACTCTTAACCTTACCAACCATACTATCAATCAATACCACCTACACCACACTTTCCCGTTCAAAACAACTCGGGAAAAACAAAACCCGTGAATGCTCGCCATTCACCCTTCCGATTCTTTATGTTCTCACCTTCAAAATTGGCCCCGATCGTATCCACTCGCCTTTGTCCTACAACAAGTTAATCCATATATGTTTAGTCTAGTATAAACATTACAAGTCGGCCCATATCAAACACATATAATCCCGAACCCGGTTAGTGGTAAATGTTCCAAAACTAGTTGATTTGGGATGTAATTTTCGGCCAAAAAAGAGGTATTTATGAAATATACATTGGGTTGTTTCCCTAAGGTGGTTTCCTTGATATATACATATATATATAAACACCCAAATGCTCCAGATTTGATAACCTTTTATTAATGGACAAGAATTACACAAAAACATGAAAACTAGTCAAAATGAAGTGCAATTTTCAGTCAAATATGGAAAATCACCAAAAATTCACTAAGTTGATTTTCCAATATGTTTTTCATGTATCACATACACATATAATAACCCATAATTCTAGAATTCAGAATTGCTAAGAAAAGGTGAAAGAATCCCAAAATTTAAAGAAAACTAAAACTTCAAAACTTCCGTTAATGGAATTCTTTGGAAATTTATATTCATTTATGATTTCCATATCCTTCCTTTCAATATGCATAAACTTTAAAGCCTAAATTAACATATGGATTTTCAGAATTGAGAGCTCTCCATTACCAATCAAGAAAACTTTCAATTTACAAAAACTTAGAAGTTTAGATTTTCACCATTAATGGTAGTTAAAAATTTTCCCATGATCAAGGCTTCCAATTCCCATAGAATCCCAATTTAATAACTCTTAGGGTTTATCAACATCATCCAAATTTTAATTTCCAGAATTTTAATCATGAGAGAACCTCCTTATAAACACCATTAAGATACCCTTGAAGAAACCCCAATCAACATCATGGAAATCTTGCCAAAAACGCAACTCTAGGTCAGTAATTACCTTGATTTTTTTTTATCAATCTCCTCCTAAGACTTGTTTGAATCTTCCTTTCAAGATGAAACAATCATGCACCACCAAAACCCACTTGGATTAACCTCCAATTTAAGCCAGACGAAGCTCCAAGTGACAGAAAAATGGAGATTGAGAAAAACAGGGGTACGGGTTTAGGAAAAAGAAGGAGAGAAAAGAAAATTTTGTTTTGTTTTGTTTTTATCTTTTTTTTTCCTATTTATACTTCCTAATTTTAATAATTAAAATAAAAGACTTGATTCTATTTACCCCTAACTCCCTCCACCTCCTAATATTACCCCCTAATCCCTCCACTTATTTTTATTGCTAACTAAACCTTACCCTTAATTTCTTTACTAACCACCCCCTTTCCACCAAACTTGTAAGGGCCCGGGTTCGTATTTTATTTTATTAATTACTTGGAAGGTTATATTTTTTATTTATTTGATTTTTGAAGCTTAACCATAGTTAGTTTAACCATGATTAAGTTAGGAAAATGATTAAATGGAAAATATCAAGTGGATGGAGGGCTAGTTAGCAAAGGAAAATAGAGAAAAGGGTTAAAAATTAATTTAAGGAGGTGGGAAGACTTGAAGTGTAAATGTAGGAGGTGGAGGGACCTTGTTGCAATTTCATTATTTTTATTTTATGAATTAAAATTATATAATGGAAATTAAGAGAAAAGAAAAGAGAAAAATCAAAAAACACATTTTTCATTCTTCTTCTTCCTTCCCCAAACCCGAGCAAGAATTGAGAAAAAAATGAAGAGAAAGAAAGGGTTGGATCTCTCTTGTTTCTCTACCGATTTCTTCGTGCCTTAGCTCGTTGGAAAGCTCTCGCAACAAGCTTTCTACCCATCCTACATTTGAAGTATTTCCATCCACTTCTAAGGGACGAAAAGGTGAGGGAAAGTTTCATATTTTTATGGGTATTATTGTTTTGATTTTCAATTCCAAACCCACACTTGAATCCTCTTGTTTGGAGTTTAAGGAGTTGTTGTATGTGGTTTTCATACTTTTATATTTCTGGAAAATTGATGTTGAATTGATGAGTTTTGGCTTTAAGGTTCATGTATATTTAAAAGGAAATTGGGAACCATGGTTTTGCAAGAACACTTGACCTCCATTGATGGTGAAATTCCAAGCTTATGTTGGTTGTTATTTTGAGTTCTTGGCTTGAATTTGTAGGATGTTAAATTCTGGAAATTGGCTTTAAATTGATGTTTTAAAGCTTTAAGATGTATTTTTAGCAAGTTTATGAGGAACTAAAAGCCATGGATAAACTCATGTTGAAAAACACCTTAAAGTGGCAATGTTTTGGAATTTCTAGTTTCTCTAAAATGTGGTTTTCTTTAGTTTTACTTTGAAATTCTTAAATTTTGGAAAGTATGTGTGTATATATGTATATATGTCACATAAAAAACAACTTGGAAGGATAAAGGAATGATTATAGAAAGGTTTCCAAAATTGGCCTAAAAAGCTAGTTTTTACACTTAGCTAGTTTTGGGTTTTTCTTGATTAATTGTGCAAAGTTGTCAATTCTGGAAATATTGGATGTTAATATGTATATTTTATACATGAAAAACTTATGGGAAGCTTAACTCAAAGATTCTTGGGTTAGTTTCCTTTTTGGCCAAAAATAGTAACCAATTTGACTAGTTTTGAGCACTTTGCTACTAACCGGGTTTGCGATGAGTTGTTGTTACCATGGGCTGATTTATATGTAATAATTTACATCTAAAGTATGTGCGGGATGTTTCATGTAGGGTAGGAGACAAGAACAAGCTCCGAGATCATATCGAAAAGGTGAGAACACAAAGAATTGGAAGGGTGAACGGCGTGTAGTTTCAAGTGTTTTCCAAGTTATCTCAAAATATGATTGTGGTTAAAAGTGGAAAATATGGGTGGTGTGGGTGGTAAAGATGTGAACCCAAGAGAAATGTGGTAGTGGATATTAACCTCGGCAATGGCTAAAAAGGGGCCGAATAATTGTTGACTCAAAATCGGTTTTCGTTTTGAGTAGTTGATCATATAAGCATGCCTACTTGCTTTATATTTGAGTTTAAGTTTATAAATGAGTTATATTCTGATTTGGGAACATGTTTATGCATACTTGCTATAATTCCCAATTTATGTTAGGTGGTTAGAGATCAATGTAATTAAAGAGGAAAAGTGTGATCATGAACCATGAGTTTGCATGAATATTGTGCATCGTGTGAGTAATTTCGTATTGTATTTTAACTTGGGATGTTGTTCCACCTATGTTCGGTAAACCAATACTTGTTATAGTATATTGTAGAAAGGAAGCATCCTCATTCCATTTCATTTCATATCATTCCACTTATGCATATCATGTGATCGACATGTGGCCATGGGGTTGTAACCCGTGTAACAGTGTATGGGTGTTGGACGTTACACGTGGTTACCGTGGCAGAGATATGATTAACCCATGTAACAGTGTATGGGTGTTGGACGTTACACGAGATTTCCGTGGAAAGGTGATGAGCTCCGGTGTGCTTTATAATGAATGGCCAGGATGCTAGTGAATGTTGAGATAGCTTGAAATTGAGATGAGTTATGGCTCAGATGATGATTGATCATGTAACTTGGGTGTAGTGAGACGTCGGATTTGAGAGGGCATGGCTTGAGAAATTAAAGAGGATGGTAATTGTGATAAGGGCGATATGGTAACGGTTTGACGAAAGTGTTTGTAGAGAACTTGTATTTAATTGACACCATCCATTCGCATTGCATTTATTCTATTTGTTTTACATTTTTTAAGCATGTCATCACTCTTTATACATTTAACTATGATCATTTCCGCATCACCATTCATATTATTTTGTTTTCACTGAGTGTCATGCTCAAAATTGCTCTATATCACCTTTCAGGTAATGCTTGGGGACGAGGGCGTGGAGCGGCAAGTGGTGCTCGTTGATAACTTGAGATGAAGACTTTTGGATTGGCCTACATTCATGCTAGCCAAAGGATTTTGAGGAATGTTGTTTGATAGTCGAACTTGTATTTGGAGTCAAGTCTTGAAACTTATGTGTGTCATGTTTTTATTTTAAAACTGGTGCACCAAATTGCTGTTTAGACTTTGAACCCTTGGTTTTTCTGAACCGGCCGACGAGCCGTTTATATTAATAAATAGGTGTATGTATGTTTTGGGTTAATGAATTTACGTATACATCATGCCGAAATTCGACTATTTTTAATAATTCATATGATTTAAGTTTAAACTTCCCGTTTCCGTTACGTGCTCGCGTCCTAGACTTTTAAATAAGTCAGGTCGTCACAAAACTAATCACGGTTAGCCATTCCATTTTCATTTATTTCCTTCCCCAATTGTTAAATTAACTATGGTTAGTCATACTTATTACCAAAATTAACATAACAAAATTATTTTCCCTTTTTAAAGAACAATTAAATTTATACCAATCGTTAAGAATTCTACTAAAATCCTTGGGTGGAGTTTTTTTGGTTATGAGTAATGGTGACTTGTGGTATGGTTGGTAAGGTTATGGGAGTAAGAAAAGTAACAGGAAGAGATATCGACTCGACATTGGTTTAAAGAGCTGAAACACTAGATAGCTTAAAACCGGATTATGTTTTGACTAGTTGATCATACAAGCATGCCTACTTATTTAATTCTTGTGTTCTTAGTCCATGATCGAGTCATATACTAGTTTGGGGCTATGATTATGCATACTTGACATGTTTTCAGTTTATGCTCGATGGATAGTTGCGAATGAGATAATAGAGAAAAGTGTGAAATGCGAACCATGTGTTTATGTGAATTTTGAGCATAATGTGTATAGTGATTGAGTCATATACTGCTTGGAGGAATTGTTTTATTTATGCTTGATGTATCAAAGTTTCGTTATATGATGTTTTTGAAAGGAAGCATGCTAATTTCATTTCATCTCATAACGTTTCATTCATGCATATCATGTGATCGGTTTGTGGCCATGTGGTCGTAACCCGTGTAATGGTGTGTGGGTGTTGGACGTTACACGTGGTTACCGTGGTGGAGATGTGATGAAGCTCCGGAGTGCTATGTGATGAATGGCCCAGATGCTAGTGGTTATTGAGATAAACTAAGATTGGGAAGAGCTACGGCTCGGATGTTGATTGACCGTGTGATTTAGGGGGTAGTGAGACGCCGAGTTGTGATGGCATAACTTGTGAACTAAAGAGGATGGTACTTGTGAAATGTGAAATATGTTAATGGCTTGACGGAAGCACGAGTTAAAAGGCTTATGGTTTGATTGACATCATCCATATACATTGCATTTGTTTAATATTTACACTCTAAGTATGTCGTTATTTTCTGTACATTTTATCATGACCATTCCTCATCACCGTTCATATTCTTTTGTTTTCATTGAGTGTCATACTCAAAGGTGCTATAAAACACCTTTCAGGTATCGCTAGAGGACAAGGACGCAGAGCGGCATGTGGTGCTCGTTGAGGGTTGGGATGAAGACTTTGGATGGGCCACCAGGACACGCGAGTCACGTTTACGGGTTGTAATCCTTGATGATGTTTCTAGAGTTCGTTTTTAAACACTTTTATGTAAATATGTGTAAAAGCCTTATGTTTTGTATAACTCCACCGCGGTGCACCACATCTACTTTATCACGTATTTGATGACTTTTACAGTTTGGTTGATAACTCTGAACTTAATGTTATTGTAAGGGCCTGGGTTCGTAATTTATTTATTTTTATTTTATTAATTAATTATTTGGAAGGTTATTACTTGATTTATTTGGTTTTGAAGGTAAACCATAGTTAGTTTAACCATGGGTAAGTTGAAAAAGGACTAAATGGAAAACCTTATTGGGTGGAGGACTAGTTAGCAAAGGAGAATAGAGAAAAGGACTTGAAATGAAATTTAGGAGGTGAGAGGACTTGAAGAGTAAAATGAAGAGGTGGAAGGATTTGGGTGCAATTACTTTATTCTTATTTTATTAGTTGAAATTACAAATAGGAGGAATTAGAGTAATTAAAAGGAAAAACAAAAAACAAAAACTAAAAAAAAAATTCCTTTCCTCTCATCTTTTCCAAACCAATGCCCCCCCCCCCCCCATTTCTCTCTTCTCTTTGATTTTTCTTCCTCCAATCTTCAAGTGTTGGTGATATAAGGTTTAAATCATTTGGGTTTTCATGGATTGATGGTGGGTTTTTCATCCTAGGCCAATTCAAGCTAAGATCCATTAGGTTTTATAAAGCTAAGGTAAGAATCACTACAAAAAAACTGTCAAAATGCGACCAGAAATTTGCGACAAAAAAAAAGCGGTAGTTTTCTGGTGACCACCTGGTCACTTTCTTTGAAGGTTGACTTTAAGTGACCATCTGGTCACTTTTTTTGCGACTAGATTGCGACCAAAAGTAGAAGTAGTCATAAAAAATGGCACGAAATTATGGCGCAAAAGAAGCGACCACTTGGTCACCTAACAAAACGACCAGATGGTCGCATTTTTGTGACTAAAATATGCCTTGGTAGCAAAAAATGGCGCGTAATTTTGGAGGGAAAAAAGCTACCAAGTGGTCACAATTAAAAGTGACTACCTGGTTGCAATTTTTGTGACCTTTATTGAGCAGTGGTAGCTTAAAATTGGAGGGAAAAAAGCTACCAAGTGGTCACAATTAAAAGTGACTACCTGGTCGCAATTTTTGTGACCTTTATTGAGCAGTGGTAGCTTAAAATTGGAGGGAAAAAAGCTACCAAGTGGTCACAATTAAAAGTGACTACCTGGTCGCAATTTTTGTGACCTTTATTGAGCGATGGTAGCTTAAAATTGGAGGGAAAAAACCTACCAAGTGGTCACAATTAAAAGTGACTACCTGGTGCAATTTTGTGACTTTATTGAGCAGTGGTAGCTTAAAATTGGAGGGGAAAAAAGCTACCAAGTGGTCACAATTAAAAGTGACTACTTGGTCGCAATTTTTGTGACCTTTATTGAACAGTGGTAGCTTAAAATTTTGGCGGGAATTAAGCTACCACATGGTCACATTAGAAAGTGACCGGATGGTCGCAAATTCGTGATTTTATATGACCAATAATTTATAAATAACTAGTTTTTTAACACGTGCGATGCACGTGGAATTTTTAGTCTTATTTTACAATTCAATTTTATATTTTAAGAGTTTTATGTGTATTAGTTAAATGTTTGTTAATCAATTTTTAAATTATATTTATTTTATGAACAAATAAAATCTTTAATGATTGTTGATTTTTTCCCACTTGTATTTATGGGGTAAAATAGATAAAGTAAAAGGAAAATTACATTATAAACTTACGAAAGAAAAAATAAAAATAAGAATAGATGATTGAAAAAATTACCAATAATTCCAAAATTTCAAGATGTGGTTAATTTTATTGATTACATTTCTTAACAATAATAATAATGTCAATTAAATAAAAATTATTCACTTTCAATTAATATAAAACTCTTCAAGATCAAGAAGCTATCTAAACGCCTTTAGATTTTTCTAAAATTTGTGTAGAGTAAATAATAATATTTAACCTCGTCTTGAAATATCTGAATTTCATACAAAGAGAGAACAATAATATTGTACAGAGAAGAATTATATTTTCCTTAAACCTCTAGTTGAATCTAGTCCTTTTGACTCTTTTTTGTTCAAGTAAAGCATTTACAATTATGAATAAAGCAATAGACCAAACTTAAAATCAAAAGATGATGAAATACGATGAAAATGAAATTAACTTTTTTTTTATTATAAGAAAGATTCCTCTTGATTTCAACTTTGACATGTTTATATATCGAATTCTGCAGTGGAATTGCTTCAAATGAATATGTGGATGCAAATTATATATAAATATGTACATCTTCAATAGTCTATTTGGTTCCCTTCTAGCACTTTCTATCTTGAAAAACAAGAATAAAATTATCTATATCTATTAAAAAAAACTCTTAAATAGAATCAAATAGTTCCAAATCAAGAATTACAAAAATTTATCTCGAAAATCATGAAGAAAAATATCAATAAATATAACAACATGGAAACAAGAGTTCCCTTCATATGTAAATATCAGAAAGTAACCCAATATAAAAAAAAAGTATATAAATATTAATATTTGTGACCAGGTGGTCGCAATTTCACAAAAAAGGTGACCACATGGTAGTAATTTAGAAGGGAAAGGTGACCAAATGGTCGCATTTTAGGGTTTAGGGTTTAGGGTTTTTTAGGGTTAGGGTAGTAATTTTGGAGAGAAAGGCGACCAAATGGTCGCATTTTTGGAAAAGTATAATTATATATTTTTTAAAAATATAAGTGAAATTGCGACCATATGGTCGCAAATCTGGGCGGTAAGTTTAAATTTTCATGAAATTTATGGCGGTGAATTTAAACAATACGACCATTCTGGTAGCAATATTTGGCGGTGAATTTTATTATTGCGACCAGATGGTCGCAATTTTTGATGGGACTCGTGATATGACAATTGTTCTTAATAATGGTAACCTGGGCGACCAAATGGTCGCTTTTACAATAAATGCTACCATTTGGTCGCAAAATAAAAAACGGTTTCCCAAAAAACCCCCCCCTTTTTTGTTTTTTTTTTTATTATTTAGTAGAGTCAAGTAAAAAGTAATATTATTTTTTTCCCCCCCCCCCCCCCCCCCTCCCTCCCTTTCTTTCCTTCCCCCCTCCTTTCCCTCCCTCCCTTCCCCCCCCTTCTTTTTTCCCCCCCCCCCCCCCCCCCCCCCCCCCCCCCCCCCCCCCCCCCCCCCCCCCCCCCCCCCCCCCCCCCCCCCCCCCCGGGGGGGGGTGGTGGGGTGGGTGTTTGTTTTTTTTTTTTTTTTTTTTTTTTTTTTTTTTTTTTTTTTTTTTTTTTTTTTTTTTTTTTTTTTTTTTTTTTTTTTTTTTTTTTTTTTTTTTTTTTTTTTTTTTTTTTTTTTTTTTTTTTTTTTTTTTTTTTTTTTTTTTTTTTTTTTTTTTTTTTTTTTTTTTTTTTTTTTTTTTTTTTTTTTTTTTTTTTTTTTTTTTTTTTTTTTTTTTTTTTTTTTTTTTTTTTTTTTTTTTTTTTTTTTTTTTTTTTTTATTAATTAAAACTAAAATAAACTAATCAATTAATTTGAATTAAAGTAAATTAAAATTAGATTAATTGAACTAAAATTAATTCAATTAAACTTAAGATTAATTAATTAAAACTAAAATAAACTAATCAATTAATTTGAATTAAAGTAAATTAAAATTAGATTAATTGAAACTAAAATTAATTGAATTAAACTCTAATTTTAGTTCAATTAATCTAATTTTAATTTACTTTTATTCAAATTAATTTGATTAGTTTATTTTAAATTATTTACTTAATTTATGTTAGTTTAATTTACATTATTTCATTAATTAATTAATTAAATTTATTTCAATATTTTACTTACGTAATTAGTATTAAATTAGTTTATTTTGGTTGTAGGATTATTACGGCGACGACGTCCTCCTCCCTAGCCTCAAGCACGCAGCCCAGCCTGGGTGACAATTCCCTTCGCGACGCCCCCCCTGCCCCTGCATGCGCGACTCACGAGGAGTTGGACATCCTCTTTAGTTACGAGACGCGACTTGCTGCCACGCTCGATGATGCTTCCATTAGCCTACCTGCGACACCACGCTCCCGCAGACTCCTCGGCCACGACTCCAGGCTTATCATCATGGTCCAATTAATCTACCGTGGTCTCCTTCAGTCCGGTCCGTCGTCGGAGTAACTCCCCGCCCTCGACTTATGCAGTCCAATCTAGTCTCCTTACTTACCCTAGCCCATTTGAAGGGGATACGTAAGTAATTTTGTTTACTATTTTTCAAAGTTTTTTTTATTCTTTTTAACTAATAGTTTCTAATATATAGCACAATAATTTTTTTTGATTTTGCGCAAGGCAATACGCATACAACCGTTTCAAAAGCAGTTTCAGGAGGTCCCTCAGAGCATGCCTCTACCCAGCGACCTGACCTTCGGACGAAGATTCCGAAGACGGAGAAATGTCGGATGTACGACAATTGGAAGGTAAAAACATAATTTATTTTCATAATTAATTAATTTTGAAATTTATAGAAATAAATTTATTACTTTAACAATTATTTTATTTCATTTTTTTGAGCAAGTTTCCTGTTATCGATCCCGATATCACCGACGATAGATTGTTCCCCCTATGGGCCATCCACGTCCTGGGATCGATTCAAGGACCTCATGTTTTAAGTAAAGCAAGCAAAGCCGCCCCGTGTGGATGAGCCCGGAGGACCACGCACGTCGCGAGCTTGAGCACTCCTGAGGGCAAGGCGGTGTCAAGCAGGAATAAGGCCAACCAGGCAAAGAATCCCACCAAACACAACCAACACCAGCCCAGACCAAGCACCATCCGTCGATTGGTATGTTTTTTTTTTGTCGTTTTCTTACTTACTCCTTTTTTCTTTTTCTTTTTTCAATTACTTATTAATTTATTATGTTTTATTCTTCACTCTTTAATTTTTTAGGAACGCAAAGCAACCCTAGCCCCCCTGGCCCCGATGAGTCGACAAAGTTCTTCACACGAAGAAGACGGGACGTTAATCAACGATAAGGCAAAACAAGTATTTAATAATTTTTTCAATTATTATTTTTTCTTTAAAATTTTTCCTACCTTATATATTAACCATTTTATTTTCTGAATTTTAAATGTTTAGGAACGTTTCATGGAGTCCTTGACTGCCGTTACTTCCATACCCCTACCGCAACCGACTTAGGAGGACCGAGAGAGGCGTTCTTGGAGGCTGGAGGGGTTCGCCCCGATGGGTAGTTCCTGGGCTCGGCTCGCACGGGCGACGCCTTTATGCGATGTGCCTAGCCTAAGCGGAGCGAGCACTACCCTGCCCCCCCCTTCTCCGGTTGGAGCAAAACCACCCCGGGGACATGGAGGCTATGCGCGAGGACTTCATTCTCAAGCCGCGCCGCTATTGAGGCCAACATGCAGGCACGAGTCGAGGTCCAGGTCGCAGCCCGCTTTGGCCGCGACTTGAGATCTCTAGGCGGCGGCCCTTCATCATGGACGCCTCCTCCCCCCCCCCCGCCTCCGCAGAGAGTTCTAGGATTCTTTAATTGTATAAAACGTTTTTTTAATATTTGATATATATTTTTTATTTTAATTCCAATTTTTTTTTTATGAAATTTTAATATTAATTAAGTAAATAATTAATAATTAATAAATAATTAATAATTAATAATTAATTAACTAATTATTGAAATTTAAATTTAAAAAAAAAAATTCTTAAATGCGACCAGATGGTCACTTTAAAAGCGACCATCTGGTCGTATTTTTACTTAGTCTAAAAGTGACCATTTGGTCACATAAAATACGACCATTTGGTCACTTTTTTATGTGACCAATTGGTCACTTATCTTTCACATAAATTACGACCAGATGGTCACTTTTTAGGCGACCATCTGGTCGCATTTTAACTGAGCCTAAAAGTGACCATTTGGTCACATAAAATACGACCATTTGGTCACTTTTTTATGTGACCAATTGGTCACTTATCTTTCACATAAATTACGACCAGATGGTCACTTTTTAGGCGACCATCTGGTCGTATTTTAACTGAGCCTAAAAGTGACCATTTGGTCACATAAAATACGACCATTTGGTCACTTTTTTATGTGACCAAATGGTCACTTCTCTTGAAGATAAATTACGACCATCTGGTCACTTTTAAGGTGACCATCTGGTCGTATTTTTAAAAGGTTGACTTTTTTGCGACCAAAAATTTTTGGTCGTATATTTGTGACTATCCAGTCGCACAAATTCCGGACCGACCAGCTTTTTGGCCACCACTTATTTGGTCGCATTTTTGGTCGCATTTTAGGTAAAAAACGACCATTTGGTCGCAATTTCGTGGTCGCAAATTGACAGTTTTTTTGTAGTGAATTTCAAGTTCCCAATTCAAGTTTTTTTAGGTTTCCATGGAAATGGCTTTGGGTGTTCTTGATTGATGTTTGTCTATGTTTTAGTGATGAATTTCTTCCCCTTTAACTTTCTGGAAATATGTTCTTCAATTGATAAACATATGTTAAAGTTTACCTAAGTAAGAAAAATGAAGGAATTAAAAGCCATGGTTTTGAAGAACACATAACCTCCATTAATGGTGAAGCTTCAAGCTTTTGTTTATTGTTATTTTGAGTTTTTGGCTTGGAATTGTAAGAGTATATAATCTGGAAATTGACTTTAAGTTGATGGTTTTAAGCTTTAAGAAGTATATTTAATGAAGTAAAGAGGAACTAAAGGCCATAGATAAATTCATGATGGATGACACCTTAAAATGGCTATGTTTTGGAATTTCTAGCTTCTTTAAAGTATGCTTATCCTTGGCTTTTCTTTGAATTTATCATTTCTGGAAAGTATGTGTGTTCATATATATATAATCCACATGAAAAACAACTTGGAAAGGTAAGAGAATGATTTTTAAGAAGTTATCAAAATTTGCCTAAAAGGCTAGTTTTTACACTTGGCTAATTTTGGGTTTTTCTTGAGTAGGTGTGTAAAGATATCAATTATGGAAATAATGGATGTTCACATGTATATTTTATACATGAGAAACATAAGGGAAGCCCAACTTGATGATTCTTGGGTTAGTTTCCGTTTTGGCCAAAAATAGTAATCAACTTGACTAGTTTTGAGCATTTTGCTACTAACCGAGTTTGAGGCGTGTTGTTATTATCATGGACTGATTATTATGTAATAATTTACATCTAAATATGTATGGAATATTTCATGTAGGATAAGGGTCAAGAACAAGCTCCGAGTAAGAATCGAAAAGGTGAGAACATAAAGAATCGGAAGGGTGACCGGCGTGTTGTTTCAAGCGTTAACCAAGTTGTCTTAAAATGTGTTTGTGGATAAGGGTGGATGTTGTTGGTGGTGTGAATTGATAGAGTTGTGAATCAAGAGGAATGTGGTTGTTGATATTAACCTCGGCAATGGCTAAAAAGGGGCCGAACCTTAGTTAACTCAAAACCGGTTTATGTTTTTGAGTAGTTGATCTTATAAGCATGCCTACTTGCTTAATATTTGAGTTTAGCTTATCAATGAGTTTTATTCTGAATTGGGAACATGTTGATGCCTATTTGTTGTATTTCCCATTTATGTTAGGTGGTTAGAGATCCTTATATTGAAAGAAGAAAAGTGTGATTATGATTCATGAGTTTGCATGAATAATGTGCATTGTGTAGATAATGTACGTGATATATGTTAACTTGGGATGTTGTTTCACCTAGGTTTGTTAAACCAACATTTTGTTAAATCATGTTGTATAAAGGAAGTATGCTAAATGCACTTCATGACATTACATAACATTCATGCATTTTGTTTGATCGTATTAAGGCCATGGGGTCGTAACCCGTGTCTCGGTGTATGGGTGTTGGACGATACACGAGGTTACCATGGAAAAGGGATTGAGATTGAAAAGAGCTACGGCTCGAGATTGTGAATTGATCTTGTGATTTGGGCATAGTGAAATGCCTGGTTATGTTGATGTGTTCTATGAAATTGAAAAGAACGGTAAATGTGAATTGCAAGTTGAAAAAGTGATCGACGAGGGTTAGTGATCGAAGACTTGAGATTTTGATAATACTTCTACATATTGCCATTGATATACCATTCTTGTACTTAAAGCACGTTCTTACTTTATTTCATCCTTTCATTATGTCCATACCGCATCACCATTCATATTCTTTTGTTTTCACTGAGTGTCATGCTCGAAGGTGCTCTAAATCACCTTTCAGGTAATGCTCGGGGACCAGGATGTGGAGTGGCAGGTGGTGCACGTTGATGACTCGAAATGCAGCTTTTGTACTGGCTTTTAGACATGCGAGTCGAGGATCGTTTTGGGAAATGTTGTTGATAGATAAACTTATGTTTATGGTCTATGTTTGAAACTTATGTATATATGTTTTGTTTTAACTTTGAAAATGGTGCACCCATACTTTGTTTATACTTTGAACCTTGGGATTTTCTGAACCAGTCGACGAGCCGTTGTTATTATAAATCAACAGGTTGATGTATTATTTTGGGTTAAAGAATTTACGTGCACATCATGCTGAATTTTTGACTACTTTTAATAACTTATATGTTTTAAAGGTTAAATGTAACGTCCCGTTATTTTGTGATAAAAAAAAAACTTTTATTTATTTTATTTTAATTTGAGTAATTAAAATTCATTTTTTTTTATATTAAATTAGAATTTAGTAATTTATTTCATTTTAATTCATTTTAATGGCTTTATTTGTTTAAATACGTTTTAATGGTATTAATAATTATTAACGGCCAATTAATAATTATTAACACCATTGGGATAGTTTGAGATGTTCGGGATTCGTTTTTAAGCCAAAAAGTCTTAAAAGGGCAAAATCGTAATTACCCAATTTGCAAAATATCTAAAAACACTATTCATTTGTCTTTTAAAAAACTCACCATTGACTCAATTTGACCAAAAATACTCATCCAATTCTCCTCCTCCACCCGTGGGTCTCAAAAGAGAAAAAGAGAGATTTTGCTTTTCGTTTATTTCTTGCCCGATCGACTTGATCCGGGTCCTTTGGAAAGGTATTGATCCTACGATCCTTTTCCACCTAGCCTTCGTACTTGCCGCTCGTATATACGGAGTTCTCAGTAAGTTTCTCTTGAAACCCTAAGCTCCAAATAGTGTTTTAATGGAGTTTTCATTGATTTTCTTCGATTTCGTGTTGTAGAACTCGGTGTTTGTAAACTTCGGGAGTAGTTTTACGTGTTTTTGGAAACTATCCCATAACCCTAAAACCGAGTTTCATCGAAACCCTTCCCGTTTGAAAATTCCTCTTTGGGGTTTGATTTTGGGTTATAGATTCATGTATATTTGCTTATTTAAATTCAATTCGGAAAGGGATTAATGTTCAAAAACCCTATTTATCGATACCCATTGAAATCGGGATTATCGAATTTGCTTAAAACCGACTCAAAACGTATTTAAATTGCCAAAAAGCGAAAAACCAATCCCGAACCTCTTTTGTTTAGGGAGGGCCGAGAGCCTCCAAGGGGAAGGATTGGTGGATTTTCCGTCTTTTTGCTTGTTTAATCGTTGTTTAATCGTTAGTTGGTAATTTTATTAATTTTCGGGATATTAATTCGCTTGTAGGTGTTTTTGAACCGCGTGGTTGATCGCCCCTTCCTTCGGACTTAGGAGCAAAGTCATCTTTTAATTAAGGTGAGAATAGTTAGGATTTAAAGTAATTATAGAAATCGAATAAGTGTGAAGGTTTGCAGAGTTTGAAACTAAGTTTAGAATCCGAATATAAGATTAGAGGGTTGTGAGTTAGTGCCCTTAGGATTAAGAGTTAATCCTTTAAGGAGAACTTAGGAGTTCTCAAGGAAAGTATCGAATCTTAGAAGATTCTAAGTTAGATTCGTTTCGAACTAAGTTTGGATCATTTGAAGTTAAGAGATCCAAGACTTTTATAAAGAACAGTTGATAGAACCTCGGATTATTGGAAGTTTAGAATCCTTAAAGGTTAGGTTAATCGTTATGTTTTGACTTTTACTTTTTATTATTTGATACCGCAGTTCGATTTATAAATCGCCCTCGTCCCGAGATTCTTATCTATGTTTATCATTATGTCATTTACTTTATGCCCCTTTACTTTATGTTGGTTTCGATTTCCTTAATATTCGCACTTTACTTTATTTACTTTTGCAAGCATATGCAAGCATATGCAAGCATATGCATAACATTTTTGCACCATTATTTATTGTACTATAACATCTCGCATCATTGAAAGAAAGTGAAAAAGGAAAGAAAGTGAGGATGAAAATGTAAGGAACGGTGGATGAATGTGAATATCCACGTTCCTCATGCATAAGGAATGGTGGATGAATGTGAATATCCACGTTACCTTCATGCATAAGGTTGAATGGTGGATGAATGTGAATATCCACGTTACCTTCATATCATGCATAAATGGCGAATGCGTATCCTACGGAAGTACTCATTACTTTTATGCATATGATAGACGGAAAGAGAATCGAGATGTTATAATTATGCAAAGTTTATTTATTTACTTTTTCTTACTTATGTCATAACAAGTTTATGGATGAACAATTGGACTAAGTGTGCTAATTAGTATCATCAATTGGAAAATATGGAATAGAATCACCTAGAGTTTGGAGAACTTTAGGAGTAGAAGTGTCGATTTACTTGGACACAAATCGAAATGCGAGTTTGAGGTCTATCTTTACTTTTTATGCTTATTATTCTCACTGGGCTTAGTTTGTTAGCTCATGATATTACAACCAATTTCAGGTAATACCTTGTCCAGAGGTCGAGGGAGAGGAGGTGGTGCTGCGTGATCGAGGGATGCTGACCTCGAGATGGACATTTTTGTTGTAAAGTTTATATCTTTATTTGATGAATTTTAAAACTTTGATGTTGTATTTAGCTCATAAGAGCTTTTGTCGATGCTTTTATGATATGAATTATTTGAACTCTTGATTTGGGACTTAAAGTCCATGTGAATTTATTAGATTGAAAAATTAGGATGTAAACAGGTTTTCGGCATGCCAACTTTCAAACAAAACCACGCAAAATTTTCTAACAATAAAAGACTTCCGCTGTTTTCTCTGAATTTAATTTATTTAAAAGTGACGGGTCATCACATTAAACTTTACCCTTCCGCTACGTGCTCGCGTCCTAGGCTTATATAAATAAGTCGGGTCGTCACAGTTATGTTATAAAACGGCCGACAAGTCGAGTTTCTTTTTGTTTTAAAATTGAGCAAGTTTTAATATCGTTATGTGATTTCCAATGTCTTGTGCTAAGTTAATTAGACTATGGTCGGTCCTTGCATCCGTTGCGTACTCGCGTCCTAAGCTTTTAAATAAGCCGGGTCGTCACACATAAGTACTGCAACTTGGGATTTTTAGTCTAAGATGACTTTTCATTTATAATTTTCCATATTTAATGCTCTTCTTCTTGCCTCCTTAGTAGCTGCCACTCATCCCCATCTCCTCCTTTGAATTCCATTGAAATTTCTAGCTAAACCGTGACGATTTTCTGCGTAGTTTGTGATCCTTGTTGAATCGTTCATTTTGAAAGTGATTTATTTCACTTTTGGTGTTTGGGTAAGGATTCTCAAACTTTTTTTTATTGTTCTTGATTTCAAAATCAAAAAATGCTAAGCTAAATCGTTATCAATTTAACCTAAAACCTAAACCCAATTGACAACGATAAAAAAAACCCAATTAAGGCCAAAAACCCGAGTATTCTTGCTGATTTTGCATCACAAATAGAGCCAAAACAACCCCATTAGCCGATGCCATCTTGATAAAAAAAACTATGAGCCTTCGTGCATTTTTCATCAACTTTTCATGACTAAAACCTTGAACCCAAATCGTTTTAAATTAGTAACATTATTTAGAGTATGTTTTGATTAGTTTAGAATTAATATTTTCATATTCGTGGACTTTACATTCACTGGTTGGATTTTAATCGATATCGAGGTGAGTGAACATTCTTGAATTTTGGGTAATCAGTTGGAGAAATCTAAAGAATTATTCGTAGATTGTTTCGTAATTTTATTAGTTGTTAGTTTAAATTAAAAACTGTCGATTTAGCTAGTTTACCGAAATTAGAGATTTTCGGTGTTTTGGCGATTCTTTTGGTATTAGTTGTTTTATAACTATTATTCTAGAGTATTAGAAAGTTTTTATGATATTTTTGGTGGAAAAATATTGAAGTTTTGTTTAGGAAATTTTTGATAAAATTAGTGTTGTAACAACCCAACTTTTCATAAAACGAGAATAAAACACAACGGAAAACTCAATGAAGAAGATAACATATTTATTCAATTTAAATTAAATAAATCAAGTTCAAATAACTTTTGTTCACGAACAATTTATTTAAAACAAAACAATTGTAAATGAAAAATCAATAACACATAACTTTCTCACAAACTCATAAACAAAAAACCCAAAAGGTTGACTTAGTAAAAATGTTTAACTCTAAACCCACAATAAATAATAAAATGAAAGATGAACAACGACGTCAACTTTCACAATCTAAACCACATCTTCTTCTAGTCCTCTTCGTTTGCCAGCTCCTTTTCACTTATTACCTGGGAAAAAAAATAATGTAGCATCATTACGCTACGCCCAATGAGTAAATAAATAAAAAAGAAAACTATGTTTTGAATACACCTGAATTTATTAAGTCCAATTTCAACTCATCCAATCTCCCAACTTCCAAACAATCTCAACACCTCAAAATTAATATCTCAACATCTCAATATTACTCACAAGTATACTCTAAATCACAAACTATTCTCAAACAGTCATCCACCCTAACAAACTCACATATAACTCACAAGTTATATCTAAATCACATGTTATTCTCAAACAATCATCCACCTCAACAACTCACATATAACTCACAAGTTATATCTAAAACAATTCATAACCCTCAAAATACAACTCAAACAATTCATAACCCTCAAGTTACAATTTCTATAAAGTTCCCACATTCATCATACACTTGGTATTCTTCTCAATACCCGCAAGTATTGAGCGAACCTACTTGTAATATTTCTGGTAATAAATTACCAAACAACATTACGTAATATTCTCTTTTATGTATAGCTGGTACATAAAATGAACCTTCAATATATTCTTTTTCACATATTACATGTGTGAAATGACATGTCATGTAAAAAGATTATTTAAGCAACGCATTATAAAAATAATATTTACTATATATTCTTCATTAAGCATGGCCTTACTTAATGCAAACCTACATTGTATTCACTATTGATTAATGGATTAATCAATACGAACCTCCCACACAGTCATTCACATGCAATTTTAATAAAAAATAAAATAAGCATATCAAACTAGTTATATTTCATACCAACAACACAACTAAAATTCTCATAAAACCTCCTAAAATAATTATTAACAACCAAAACCAAAACCATCAGCTCTTAACTCAATCTAGAAACTCATAATAACCTCCAGAGAACATACCAAATCATCCAAATCCAACACTCAATCAATTTCGTTCATAACTGGTCATAATCTACTTCATTACTACATTTTTTTACGTCAGTTTCCGGAAAATCCAGCAACTAATTAACACATAAATATCCTAAAAATAGCCACTAAATCACCAAAAACATTATTCAAAAGATCACTAAAAACTACCACCAATTACCACATCGAATTTATACTATTCACATACTTTTTCCGGAAAAATCAGCCACAAAAACAACTTAAATATCATTAGAACATCAATCTAAACATCTAAAAATACATGTTTCTCATCTTCAATCAATAGTTAATAAGTCGAGTTTTCCCAAAACACAATAAGCCAATCTATTAATTTACTCAACTTGAAGAATTTGTAAAAATAGTCCCGCCCTTCTCGAAAGTTGAAGAAACCTTTCCAACAATTCATCAAACAATTACCCACTGCTAGAAGAGCCGTTCTACACCTATACGACAAGAAAACAAAACAAAATTAATTAAATTCGATGAAACCAGAGAAAACCTGAAGTGTTTTTGGCTCCTAATTGATAATATTTTATTACTAATTAATAATAATAATTTCCATTTAAATAAATTAATTATTTAAACAATTAATAATTACCAACTAATAGTATTTCAATTATTAATTACCATTTAAATATACTAAGTATTTAAACAATTAATAACGTTTAATTAATAATATTTCATTATTAATTTCTTCTTTAAATAAACTGATTATTTAAAAAATTAATAATGTTTCTATTAATTACCATTTAAATATACTCAATATTTAAATAATTAATATTGCCTATTTAAGTAACTTAACTTACTTAAATTGTTTATTTCTTCAAGAGTCAAATTAATGATTTGATTTTGCGACTATGATATTTGGGCTAGTATAGTGATCCTATGGACCTATTGATCACAGGCTTAATAATTAGTCAATTAAGTGATTAACTCATAATCAGTTAATTACTTATTATATAACTATGAATGATTGCACTATAGATTCATAGTTGATCTCCCCTCACTGTAGGTGAGTTATGTTTACTTAGTTTATTTTTAATTATATCTGTGATATTTCCTTTACGTGAAAAACTCATAATTACAGATGGATTAAATTTACCTTTCTACCCCTGTAATTACCGTTTATCCTTGTGTTCTCACCGATTCTCCAACAAACGTTATTTGTAGTCAAATTAGAGATAAAATACTTTTGTGATCAATAGAAGTCATGGCGCCACTTGTTCATGTCTTGAATCATTACATCAAGAGAGTTTCCTAAAGTTCCTAAAATAATTAGGTATCACACTGATTTTCATCACTTTTCAAAAAGTTATGAATTCCATCTTGTGTAAATGTGTTCCTAGCAATTATCTCGTTAAGTTCCCAAAACAACAGTGTATTGAGCGTTCATTTAGATCTCTCTATGTACCAATTTAATATTTTATTTATTTGTTTTAATTAAATTATTTAGATTAATTTTAGAATTTATAACTTAGAATTTATGAGTTTATTTCACGCGTAAACCTGTTTAATCGTTTTATTAGCTTAAATTAGTTTGGGTCAAAGTAATAATTATTAATGGGCCAATTAATAATTATTAATCACCTTTTAGCTAGTTTAAGTGCTTCGGGTTTCGTTTTAAAAGCTAAAAGCAAACAAGGGACAAATTCGTAATTTCTGATTTCTTAAAATATCTATTTACTATTCATTATCCTACTATATTAAAGAGTAGAAGTGGAGAATCTCTTCATCCTTTTTTACCCTCATTTTTTTCCTTAAAACCCATATTACCTCTTTCTTTTTTAAAATATACCAATTTGTCTTTGATTTTTCAATTTCGTGGATTATTCACATTCTCCATACCCTCATTAATTAGATGCTAGCCAACGTTTCTGCTCCCCAATTGGTCACATCGATCTCTCAACCTCCCTCTTCTCATGGTGCGTGAACTTGGGGAATAAAACAACTATTCCGAACACCGATAAACAAAAATATTGTATTTTCAGTGATGATTCGAAAAGGCAGTGTCAATATTAAAAGAATGGGTTGAGTTAGAGTTTTAATCTTTTGAGGAAGAAGAAAATTAGAAATAGTTGAAGAAGAAAAAGAAAGACTTTGTTTTTGTATTACTTCTGAAATTATTTCCCAAATTGGCTTATAATACCTGCCAAATAAATGATTATGATGATCATTTGAACATTTTATGAAAGGAGGTTATAAAATTTGTACCAAAATTGGCATCATACCCTCCACAAATCATCTCGATCCTGCTGGAATGTGATTTGGATTGAATGATAAGGTTACATTTAGGTATCTTAATTGTATGATAATAATGGATAATACAGAAAAAATTATTCTGTTTTTTCAAGAGAAGGAAAAGCTAAGCGGTTTATTTATCCTTAACAGGTTGAGTTTCTCCACTATCACTTCAATGATTCCATACACCTACTTGTGATTCTTCCATGGAGACATTGATATGTAAAAACCTTAAATCCTGATCCATATATTTTGACAAATACAAAACCTCTCTAGTAGTCTTCTTGATCAACGTAATCATTATGTGGTTTTTGAAGATGATTTTGGTTTCATTTCTTAGAAATTGTTATTGTTGTAGGGTTTTGAGGCATGCAATGGTTTACATCCTAGCTTATTTTCCAATGAGGTAAGTTTCACTGTTATATTTTAATGGTAGAGCTTTGTGATTTTCTTTCCTTCAATTTGCAAGTGCTAACAATTTAGAATCACCAAAAAATACGGCACAACAAATTACATTTTATAGAAGTTTAGTTACTATGTATATAGCAAAAAATATACTTTTGAAGAATTCATGGTAGTGTTCAAAATTTCATCATGATCATGGGTTACAAGTGATATGTTTTCTCTAATTTTATTTTACAAACTACTGTAAGTATGAACAGACTAAATGATTTGATGGTTTGCGCGAATGTTAAGGTAGGTTAAATGCAATATATATTTGGTTTGGTAGTTTATTGCTTAGTGTAAGAATTCTCATTAATGTTCTCAATTTCATTATAAAAATAGTCTTCACAAATTTAATACAATGAGTTATTGACAGAATGTTTCATATTTTGATTTGAATATTTGATGGTTTTTTTTACAATGTTGGGGAAGATAATCACATTTTAAAGAAGATAGCGAAGAGACAATGCCCATTCAAAGTTCCAATGGACAAAATTTACGGGCATCAAGGAGAAATTTGATTCTTTGCAAGTCATTAGGCTGTTAAGGTAAGAGGAATAATATATTTTTTTTGCATGTTTCTTTTATATCATTGAAGAAAATTGAAATGTATTTGCTTCAAGATGGTGAATGACTTCTCTTTTAGTTGGTGTAACTGTTTGGCAAAATGAATGATTGTATGAAGAGATAAATTATCATTAGTAATAAACTAGAAAGTACAGGACATACATTATGGATATGAGAAGTCTAGTGGCTCCAGTATAAAGGGTGATGTTTGCAACTGATGAAAGCTTTGAAAAGGGACGTGGGCTTTCTTTCCATCCTAACCTTATGGTGTTTCTCGTTCTCTAAGGGAAGCCCTAAAAAGTGAGTTTTCAAAACTTTTCCTAAGATTTTATTCGTTTTTGTTTCTACATGCGTTTTTAAGTTTAAATCATGTATTTCCATCAAGAAATTTGCGATTTTGAGCTCGGAATTTCGAAAAATGCTATTCATCTGAAAACACTATTCATCCAAAAATCACATTTTTTTTCTCATTTTAGCTATGGTTTATAAATTGTATTCGATTTGTGCTATTATAGGTTTTGTTAAACGCGCGTGTGACTTTTCTTTCGACTTTTTGGAAGCTTGACTTCTTGGCTAAGGTGAGTTTAAAGTGGTGGGTTGTAATTTTATGTTTCGAGTTACATTACGTTATTGTTTGATCAAGGTTAAGACATTCGTTTATTGTTAAGAGTTATTAATGGTTGGATGGTGACTATGAACCTTGGAAGTGAGTTCAAGATAGTTTGTATTTTAAGTATATTTGGAGTTAATTATTGGATTTGATTGAAGAGTAAGTTTTAGTATGTTTTTGGAAGTTATGTAAGGTTATGGTGGATTTTGGAGAATCTTGGAAGTGGAAGATAAATTGTTTGGTTTTGGACCAAAGTAGCTTAGAAGTTTTCTTGGGAGTTGTTTATTGTAATATTTGTGTTCTATTATCTTTGATAGTATTGATATATTTAATCTTGTTAATCGTTTACTTTAAAAATTATGGTCCTCGTGGAATTTGGTAACGGCTTGGAAGTTATACTTTGTGATTTAAAGTGTTTATTGGCATTGGTGACATTGTGATGTTTAACCTTGATTTTGCTTACTATGGGAACTATGGACTTCATGGAACTTGGCATCGGTGATGAGTTTTGGTTATTGTTTATTCGATCTTATTACCTTGTGTATGGAATAAGGGTTGTGGTTTGATTGTGGTAGTACCGTGGATTATGAAAATTCTAATGTAATACGATTGATGTTGATTGTGGTAGTACTGTGGAGTATGAAATTCTAATAAGGATTGATGTACTTGAGAATTTGGCGAGAGACAACACTTTGAGGAGTACAAAAGATAAGCATGTAATTGAGTGTAAATTGTATGGTAGATTGTTTGTGTTGTGATGCCCATGTAATGAACCGATTTATGGATGAAATAGGCTATGTGCGTCACTATATCAGGATACTTGTGGATATATGTGTAGTCCATGGATGAAATAGGCTATGGGCATCACTATATCGAGATACTGATGGATATGTGTAGTCCATGGATGAAATAAGCTATGAGCGTCACTATATCAAGGATATGTGGTTTGATGATAAATTGAGTTCATAACATGAGCATCCCAACTTGTTTGTTAGTTGTTATGTGAATACATGTTTATCCTCTATACAAGTGTTTTGAATTCAAGGGTAATACATTATGTGGTATGAAATGTGGTAACACGGTACGTGGTAGTGTGATGATGTGGTAACATGCGGTAACATGGTACGTGGTAACATGCTGTGGTATGAAATGTGATATATGGTGAGGTAACAAAGTAAGATAGAGATTCATATATTACTTGTAATAGTTGTGGTTTGAGGTGAGTCGAAATTGGAAAGTTGATTGGTGTATGCTTAGGTTGTATTGGAAGTGTAGAATGCGTAATAAAGAGAATTTTAGGCCTTTGGAGACAATTTTCGGTATGGAATTCGATCTATAGGATTACTTGCCTCCATTTTACTCTCACTAGTATTTTTATGCTAATGTTGCTACACTTACAACTTTTCAGGTACTTCTCAACGTAGAGGACGTGGTAGAGGAGGTGGTGTTGCTTGACTTTCGAGGACGATGGATGGACGTGTACATGAATATTTTTGTATAGCATTCTTGGAATGCTTTTGTGTATATATATTTTCCATCCTTGCAAACTTTGTGTTTTGAGCTAGTGAGAGCGTTTGTTTTAAAACTTGTAACTGTCCTTATGATTTTCTGTCTATTTCGGAATTTATTTATAATCAGAATGCACATTCCACTTTTTATGCTTTCTGTGGTTGTGATATACGTAAAACAGGTTTTGGATAATCTGAATTTTAAAGTACCCATGTTGTTTCTCTTTAAAACCAAGTCTTCCGCTATGCTTTTGAATTTAAAGGATTTAACGAATTCGGGTCGTTACACTCTCAACCATGTGAATCAAAAAACATAACTCCATAAATAGGAGTTCACATTTCACTCAGGATTGAGATTTATCACTGTTTGATAAACTTAGTTTGATATTCGATTATTTCTCGTAAACGGTTAAAAGAGATATTTATCGAATTATCTTGGTTCTGTCTTATACAATCACCATTTCATATGATACTTCCATTTTCATGTCACCCACATGAATGATCCGGATAAGATTATTTGTTAACAATACAAAATGGACAGCTATCAACAATGTTAACAGGATAAGGTTACTAACGTTATCCATTTACTATAAACGCTTTAACTTACTCATCTCGACTTTAATCCTCTCGTATAACTTACATACTTATTCGTGATTTCATAAAAGTAATTTTGGTTTTACTATTTGAATGTTTGATATTAATATATAAATATATTCTTTATATGGTCAATGAATCAATATAGATAAAAAGAAACTTGAGTTTATTTATTTAATTTATTCAAAATAAATTATATTTATTAAATAATAACAAGTTCTAGGACACTATTCCTGTAATGACCCAACCCAAATAAATAGCCTTGGCCGCAAAACATGAATATAAATATCTAAAAGAGAATTTTATAAAGATTTCACCTGTTAATAGTTCTGGCCAACGCCATATGTATGTAACCAAGGGCATGTCTCCTTTTTTCAAAAAAAAAGTGGATGCAATTATTGGGCACATCACCCTGGGTTTTAAGAAAATAAAACATTGAAATGTCAAGTGCGCTTAATACATAAACGTACCAAGTTTATTAACTTGAAACGACTTAGTTTACAATCTAAAGCGTAGTATGTAATGTGACTTTCTTAAAATAAATAACACTTATTACAAAGTGTTCTTCAATTAATGACTACAACTTTGGCCAACTAGTCTTGACAACTACTAGTCCGTCCCCAAGTCCGCATCCAAGCTCCAACGCATACCACCTTCCCGCCACAAACTCGACAACTCCTATAACCTGAAATGGTTAGGTGTAACACCTTGAGTATAGTGACTCAGTAAAAATAATAGACAGAAAGTGAATTTACGTGTAGTCCTCAATGTCAAAATTAAGGACGGTCCCTTTAGGTGCAAATTCTTCCACCAAGTCTCTGACTTCACTAGTATCTCTTAAGCACAATTATATGTGAAAAGAAAATCAACTATTTTTTCACAATATACACAAACACATGATCGATTCACATGAATAAGTAAACATACACAACTTTTATCAAACAATATCATATATTATGCCATTTCATACTCATTGCATTATGCCATTGCAAACTCACCTTCTCCTCATTATGCCATTGTATACTCTCTTCTTTATGCCATTGCATACTCTTATTTTTATACCATTGCATACTCATTGCTCACACGAAGCTCACCATCAAGAATCACAAACAGACCTCAGGATCTACACCATCTCTTTTACCTTTTATTTAACACGAACACGCACACACACCCATACAAATGCAAAACTACATGAATGCTTTAGAGATGATGCATATATGCCTAAATATCTATTTCTTTTATCAAAAGATCATCAGAGTATAAAGCATAGAAAACAATTCATATATAACCGTTCATTAGCAGAACTGTAGCTATGAGAACAATCAGAATAACTAGGCATAGCATTGATGAGCACTTCATAGGTTTATGGCAACAATATCTTGTCATTTCACCTTCATCCATTATATCCTTGGTAGAGCAAGGATTAGTGCTCAACCTTATACTCTAGAATAGGTTCATATCTAAGCCTTCCCTTATACTTAGCCCTATGTCTCACATACTTATAATAGTATTCGTGTCATGACACAACTTGATTATACTTAACTTAGACAACACTATACTTACCATAATCCTTGCACCGTACATGCTAAATCAAGGCTTTCTCTTCCTAACATATAAGCAAGGTCTTTCTTTAAATATCAAGCATTGAAAACATACATGCTTGTTTTAATTCCAAGCTCGAACTTTGCATCCTAAGAACCTTTATTAATCATAAGAAATCACTTACATCATATCAAGCAATACTAATCTATAAACATTTTATGTTCCTTTAACTAAGTCTTAACCTTAAGCTTAGAAATTTATACAATTGAGTTCATGTAAGAATACTTTACTACCCATTTATTTCCACCTTATACCCAAATAACAAGAAACTTGGGTGTGCCTTGAGCCTGTTACCTACAAAATACACAATTCATGCTCTTATATAAATTTAATAATTAAAGTTCCCAAAACAACCCCATTTGTTTGGTTACCCTTGTAATTGCTGGGGTTTCTGCCCTAAATCTTTTGTAATCCAATTAAACTATAAATAAATAAAGGAATTATTAATTAGTAAAATTTACATTATCATTTATTATTAGTTTAATAAATGTAATCCATCATAAGATCCAGAGTTACTTATGATAACTTAAAGTGAGCATATGATGCGGGAAGATTGACTTAAGTGTAACTCAAAAAGTCTGTGGTACATGAATAAAGGTTGGGTGCCTTATTTCTGGTAACACCACTAACACGACCCACTTGTGAATTGGCACAAGTGATCTTATCTGGATCGCTCATATAGAGACATGTGAGTGGGGGTGTTGCTGAAATAGAGATTGTAGTAGACTGGACTAAGATAAACTTATTGTCTTCTAGGAAAGCCGTTATAGAAAGACACTTCGTTTATCAACCAGGTTGATCATGTACAATTGATCTTAATCCGGAGTGGATTACGAACTCCTATTCGCAAGAGACAAGCCTTTGATTTGCATAGGTGAGAGTGACTTGATATAGTTCGCTTAATAAGCCTCCCACTTTGGGGATTGCATCTTACTTATAGCTAGGAACGTAATTACACAAGAATTGGAATTCACTCTTTTCCATATAGGAAAATAGATAAGTAGTTCCCTTATGGATTGATTCGGTCTTGAACAGTGGGTTCCTCTGATCAAGGAAAAGGTTAAAGACGCATAATGGAGATTATGTAAGGTTGTTCATTGGAGAATCAGTTGGGCTTAAGGAACAAGATGTATCATGGAGGTTAATACGTGCAAATACCTAGCCATGGATACAAACTAACTTGTGAAGGATCAAAGTGTAGTTAATGATTATAGCCAATGGACATAACTATGTCTATAGTACTAAGAGTACAACTCTAGATATTTAGTGGAGTTATCTAGGAGTTAATGAATGAGAATTAATTGATTAAAATGAGTTTTAATCAAAGGTAATTCTGGGTCATTGGAGCTTAGTCCTATAGGTCCATTAAGTCCTCCGAGCTAACGCATGTAATTGAGAACATAAATTAATATGATTAATTTCTTTGGAAAAATGGAATTAAATAGAGGAGTCTATTTAATTAATTAAAAGAAATTAAAAAGAGGAGTCCATTTAATTATTTAATTAATGGTGGAATTAAATAGAGGAGTCTATTCAATTATTAAATAGAGGAGTCTATTCAATGATTAAATAGAAAAGTCTATTTAATTAATTATGAGAGATTAAATAGAAGAGTCTATTTAATTAAATTAATTTTGAGTTTTCCAAAATTAATGGGGATTTAAATAGAGGAGTCTATTTAAATATTTAATTTGAGATTGTCAAATTAAAGAGGAAATAAATAAAAGGAGTTTTATTTATTTAATTATTTAACGGAATAAAAAGGAAAATAAAATGCCCAATATTATCATGTGATGATGATAGGGGTGTGTGATCCATGGTGTGGTCACACGCCACCTTGGTCAAAGAGTTGACTAAGCTTTGCATTTTATTTTATTTAAAATATATGAATATCTTATTTTAAATTAATGTGATTAATTTAAATGGAAGATATGGAATAATATATTTAAATTAATATTGATTAATTTAAATAAAAGATATGAGATATTTTATTATGGAATAAAATATAATATCTTTATTATTCAAATATATTTTAGAATATCTTATTTAATTATTTAATAATTAAAAGATATTCAAAAGATTTTCTGAGGCCTAGTTTTCCTATAAATAGAAACCTTGGGGTGACCCCAAAACACACAACTAAGAGAGTTAAAGTAAAAGTGTGACGACCCGACACCTTTTAAATCATTTAAAATCCAATTGGCAACGGAAGACTTATTATTTAATAAAAATTTGGCGTGGATATGTTTAAAACTTGGACTATCCACAACATGTATACATTTTTCACATCAGGAAATTTAAAAGTAAGGAAATGCAATTCCTTTTCCAAAATTAAAGAAGTTTATAATCATAAAACTTAAGACGAAAAACTCTTATGAGCTTAAAATCAAATTTACATCTCAAAGACATAAGATAACAAAATAGATCCATGGACTTTTAAATATAAATCTAGTCCATCTCAGCATCATCATCATCCATATCAGACTGCACCAGCTCCTCTCTCCACAACCCCGAACATTACCTGAAAAAGTTTGTAATATCATGAGCTAAAAGCAAGCCCAGTGAAAATAAACAGAATAAAAAGTAACATTAGACTCCAAACCCGTATCCGAATTTGTGTCCAAGTAAAACTCACATTCCCTTACCTTTCAACCACCAAAATGGTTTTACATCAATATTTCACTTTTACTTACCAATTTTCCCAAATAATTGAGGAACTAACTTCCAACCATTAGGAGGATGTGTTTCATAACACATATAACATTTGAATCTCATTCTCTTTAATACCTTATACTATACATAAGGTTTACATCAAATCTTACTCTCCAATTACAAGATCTTCCAATTTATTGAGAATCTAGTTCTCTTACATATATACCATGATAATTATACAAAGTTCAATACACCCTTGTATTCTCTCATTATCCAAATCAATCTCATTCCTCTTTCCTATAGCACTCTGCTATACATTAATTTCATTTATTTTCTCTCTAGAAATGTACGTCTCATATAATGTTTCATCTCTTTTCTCTATAGCAACTCAGGCTATAAAAAGTTTACATTTTCTTACCAAACTTCCAAAACTCAAGAATAATAACTTCCAACATTTAGAAGAAAGCTGTCATATCACAATTGTCTCTCTTATACCTTATTCTTAATAACTCTTAAGAAATATATGGTTTATTCCTATTGGTTCTTAATAACTTATGCTAAGTTCTCTCGGTCTTAACATATTCAAATAAACACAATTTGTGATGAATTACAATAATCTTAGCTCCCGCAGGCTATATAAAAGCTCCTGCAGGCTCTATGATAGCTCCTGCAGGCTATGAGAAAGCTCCCGCAGGCTATGTGATAGCTCCTGCAGGCTATGTGATAGCTCCCGCAGGCTATGAGAAATGATATAAATATGTTTTCAATTGCAAGTAAAATAAATATAATCATTCATCATAATCGAAAGGACATAAAGTAAATGGATCATGAATTACTCGTATACATAAAACAAATGATTAGGAACTTCTGAAAAACAATGAATGCACCGAATCAACCGGCCTCCAAATAACTCAAGATTATGACTTAACATAAAAGTCTTCAATTCCTTACTCCATTGTTTATTAAACAAACGAAGTACCTTATTCACAATTCTTATTACATTTGAAACCTTCATCTTCCGATAAACATTAGGAAACTCCGAAGTAAGTCTAAATTTAGAACTTTCAAAAGTTACTCGTTTCCTTTGAAGCACCTATGAATTCTCTCACCAAATAGAACTAACTCTAAAGCCTAAGCATGTTAGTTCACTCACTCTAATCCTTTCGATTCAAATCCTGTTCTTAACTTTTGATCCTACAAATCTTTCTACTTATTCGGTTTCTAAAGCTACTTTAAATCCTATTTATTCTCACCTTGAATGCTCCCGTGACAACCGAGTTCCCACAAACCAACAAACGAGCAATCGCACCTACAATTCATCAATTGCACAACATATTACAACTCATAACTAAGATGAGAACAAGTTTGAATTTTCAGATGAATAGTGATTTCGGATGAATAGTATTTTTGATGAATAGTGTTTTTAGGTGAATAGTGTTTTTCGAAAATTCGATCTCAAAATCGTCAAATTCCATGATAGAAATTCATGATTTCAACTTCAAAACTCATTTATAATAAAAAACGAACAAAACCATGTAAAAAGTTTTGAAAACTTACTTTTTCGGACTTCCCTAGAGAATGAGAAACTTCGAAAAGGTAGGTTGGATAGGTAGCCTCGTCCCTACCAATCCAACGCAACCGAAATCAAGCCGATCCATCGAGAAACGAACAAAGGCCAAGAATTCTCCCATGGGTTTTTGAGACCCACGGCCATAGAGGATATGAAGAGAAGAAGAAATGGATTTTGTTTGACTAAAATTGATATTTAAAGAAGATTATGGTGGTCCCTGGATCGTAACCAGCCAAGAACGAGGAAGAGCCAGACACTTCTCTACAAGGGTTAGTATTTCTTTTATGCATTTAGATTTTGATTATATTATAATGCAAGGAAAGATCCTTGGGACTTCCGTTTGAGAACTCTTTTAGAGGCCTCGATCCCAACAGTAATATGATTTATAAACATTTTAAAAATGTTTAAGCATCATCCCAAGGGTAAAAAACAGACCGCTACTGATAATTATAAAAGTAGTGGAAAGGGGTGTTCGGCCAAAGGGGGGACAACTTGCCAATTTTATCTTCATTTAGATCCAAACTAATTTTAAGACAATCTCAAAGCCAAAAATCAGATTTTAACCATTGGTTTGATAAGAACAAGTATAAAGATTAATTAAAAAGTTTCCAAAAATCATTCCATGAAAACCGAACTGAAATTAGCTAAAATTCTTCTTTATATCTCAAAATTCTTATCAAATTCATACTAAAAACTCAAACCCTAACTCATTTCATTTTGGATAAGAAGAATACCTCAAAAGGTTGAAATGTGGAAACACGTGTTTGATGCTTTTGAGCGAGCAACTCACTTTTGTTTGCGAACATTAGTTGAGTTAAGGCATTGTGTAAAAGTTGGACTCTTGTAGAGTTGAGAGAAATTGTTGGAAGTTGTGAGGTCGATTATGGACTTAATGAGCTTAGGAATCTTCTCATGGCGTTAATTTTCTTTTAACTTCTTTCTACTCATTGGGCGTAGCCTCATGATGCTATACATTTTTTTCAGGTAAAAAGAAAAAGAAAGCCGGGCACTGATGGGATTCGTGAACAGGGGATGGTTGGCGTGGTTTTACATGCCGGTATGTTGTCTTTCATTTATTAGTAGTTTAGATGGGATTAAAATTAATAATGGTCGATACATGTTTTTATCGAAGTTTTAAACTTTTTATTTGATTGGATACTTGATGAGAATTTATTAGTTTTGTTTAGAAATGAGATTGATCAATCAATATATTGATGACTTTGTGATTTAAATGAAACGAGATGAGTTTTGAAATATTAAATTATGTTTCCGTTGCGTAATGAGTATTTTCCATGTTTTGGGAATTTGGGGATGTTATAGTAAGATTGAAGATGTCTTGGTTCAAGTGGACAAGTTCATTATCCTGACAAATTTCATAATTCTTGATTTTGCAGCTGATGTGGATTTCCCCATTCTATTGGGAAGACCCTTTTTGGCGACTGAAAGAACTTTGATCAATGTACAAAAGGGTGAGCTAACCATGAGAGTGAATGACTACAAATTATCATTCAATATTTTTAATTATTTAACATTTTCTAACCCTTTGGAAGAATGCTCTTTTGTTAGTGCAGTGGGTGTAGTGATAATAAGACAATAGAACAAGTTTTGTTAGAAAATTACAAGATGAGGGGGAAGTTGAAGGAGCAGAGGAGGAACAACCATTAGACAGTATGATGACTGACATAAAGGAAGATGTAATGTCATTAAGCCAATTTAGGAAATATCTTGAACCTCTTAACATTTTAATTCCAGAGATTAAAATTCCAAGCTAGGTGGTTCTTCAATTGATGCTCATTTAGCTAAACATGATGAAATAACATTATTGGAAGTGTTAGGCAAATAAAAAAAAGCTATAGGGTGGTCAATTGCATACATAAAAGGAATTAGCCCTTCCCTATGCATGCACACAAATCTGCTAGAGGATGGTAATTTTAAATCTATTGAGCAACAAAAGAGGTTAAACCCAGCTATGAAAAAGGTAGTTAAGAAAGAAATTATCAAATGTTTGTATGTAGGCATTATACCCTATTTTGGATAGTAGTTGGGTTAGTCCTATTCAATGTGTACCAAAAAAAGGAGGTGCAAATAATGTACTAATCTTTCAGTGGATAGTGAGTGGATGGCGATTTTGTATGGACTACAGGAAGTTGAATCAAGACACAAGGAAAAACCATTCCAACTGCCATTTTTGATCAAATGTTGGATAGATTAGTAGAAAAAAAAATACTATTGGCTCTTGGATGGATATTCTGGATTAATAAAATCCCCATAGCACCTGAAGATCAAGAGAAGACCACATTCACATGTCCTTATGACACCTTTTCTTTTGGAGAATGTCCTTTGGTTTTTGCAATGTTCTAGCTTGTCTTTGGAGAATCTTTTGACCAATGTCTAAGAATTTTGGAGAAAGTATTGGAAAGATGTGAGGAAACCAATCTTGTCTTAAATTAGAAGAAATGAAATTTCATGGTAAGAGAGACTATTGTTTTGGGACATAGAATTTCAAAGTTGGGTTGTAAGTTGATAAAGTAAAAATAAAGGTACTTGTTGAGATATAGCCTCCCAGTAATGTAAAAGGAATTCGAAGTTTCTTTGGACATTTTGGATTATATAGAAGATTCATCAAAGATGTTTAAAAAATTTCCAAACCCCTATCCCTGCTGTCGCTACGTAATAGCGACGTGGAAAAATAAAAGGAAGTCGCCACTAATAATTGGTTTTTATATTGGGTGTGATTAGTCACCTAGTCATCAAATTAAGGATGGTCTAATGACTTTGAAATGGGTTCAAGAGTTCATTCACACATAGGGAAGATATTAGCACCCTATTATGTTCGTTTTAAAACGATTGTTGTTTTTTTATTTTATTTGGTGTATTAGTGAAGAAAGCCTTTATCTATAAAACAAAAATTATTTTTTGGTTATTTTTAAATGTCTCATGTTTTATTAATCAATACTTTAGTACTAAGACATGATTAAATAAGTATGAGTGGCGTAAAGCCATTAGAAAAATATTGTCGGGAAATTTAACTCAGTATTCTGAGAAAAAATTCCTTACCTCAAGAATGTTTAGGACCAAGGTATTCCAACGCCCCATATTCCGTTGTTGGAGTTTTCGAAAATGATTTGTTCAAGTTTTAAAAAGAATGATTTAGTTTCAATATTAGGTTTGGGTAAGTTTCACTTTTGGCCGCTAGATTTTAAATAATAAAAGTTTTATTTAATAAATATTTTAATTATGGAAAGGTTGGGAAATTAGTACCCTATAACTTCCAATTACTAATTAAAGCTTAATTATTTTTTTTATACTTTGAAAAATTAGTATCCTAATTAAATCTAATTTTTATATTTAAAAATTAATTGTTATTTTTTATGCTTTGGAAAATTAGTATCCTAATTAATTCCAATTTCTATTTTTAAATTTAATTGTTAATTTTTATGCTTTGAAAAATTAGTATCCTAATTAATTCCAATTTCTATTTTTATGGTTTGGTTTATTAATCATATTATGTTTTTAGGAATTTAGAAAATTCGTATCCTAATAAATTCCAACTCCTTTCTATTTTGAAAATCTAATAATGGTCAAGATAATATTATACAAATTCATTCAAGTATGACCTTAATATGAAGACGATAAATAGGAACGTAGTAAACATAAAATATGGCAATCAAATTTACAAATAAGGCAAACCAATAAAATTAGCATAATTATTTCAAACAAAACATATCAATTTTGGAAATTCATATCTTTTTAATTAAAATGTGTTTTAACTCGATTATTTCTCTTAAATATTCTATATTCATCCATGATTGATTACTAAAATCGAAAAGAACACACACTTGTAAAGAAAATCAGATTTTATGTCAAAACATTTTCTCATTCTTAGTTTTATACACAAATTTCCGCAGATTTTACGCCAACTTTGAAAATCATATCTTTTTTTATACTTATTAAAATAAGGTGATTCTTGAACGTAAATCTTTTTTGATGAGTTTAGTTTTTATAAAAAATAACCATAAATCATTAGATTCAAAGAATCAGTGTCAAAAAATCTAGTAATAGTAAGTGCTCATAAATTTTAGTAACAGTGAATTTATATGAACATCAAACTTAAAAAAATCATAACTTTTAAACTACAAACCCAAATCCATTGATTCTTTTTTCCTATGGTTTCATATTTAAATATTATTTTAAGAAAAATAATCATATAATCTAAATATTTATAAAAAAATCTTGATTTTCAATTAAAGTACACCATTACATTTTTAAAGGGAAAGAACTTACCTTGGTTTTGAACGAATATATGAACATGTGGCTATGAGTTCAGAGGACATGAAAGAGAGTAAAAATATAGAAAACTTGACTTAGAGAAGCCTTTTGTTTGAAAGAATATGGGAGGAAGGTTAGGCGTTTTAGAAAGCAAGAGGAGGAAGGTTATGGCCGTGAAAAGGAGAGATGCAGAGAAAACTTCAAGGCTTTTGCTTTTGTGAATATTGTGTCCTTTTAGGGTTGAAGGAGAGTCCTTTTTATAGCAAATGAGAATAACTAAGATTAAGAAAATAATGAAAATCAAATCAAATCAAATCAATTTTTAATTCACCCCAAAATCATGCAAAATTTTGATTTTATTTTATTTGACAACTCACAAAAATAACTTTTCTACTAATCTTTTCCATGTTTAAATTGATTCTCATTTAAAAATTATTTTCTAAATATTTTTTTTAATAAGTTGCAATTCAAATCAATTTTAACCAAATTTGACACAAATGTTATTTTAATTTTTTTTCTCACTAATAAAACACTAGAACAAAAAAATGTAATTATATTTACCCTAAAAATCTATTTACTAAATTTAAATTAAACATAAATCAAATCTTCCTCTTTTTTTTAATAATTAAAATTAAATTAAAATCACATTGTACGAAAATGGGTGTCTATAGTTAACCCCCGTTTGTTCATCTTGTAGAATTAGAAGGTGGACAAACGCGTAGACTTTGATTTGTTCGATATTATGTAAAATTAAAGAAAATTTAAATGGGGAACTTCGATCTATATCGGCACTTCACCCTCGATACGTTCTAAACAGAAAATAAAAATGACACATATCGGTACTTCACCCTCGATACGATCAGAGACAGAAAATAAAAATGATACATATCGGCACTTCACCCTCGATACGATTAGAGACAGAAATTAAAATGATACATATCAACACTTCACCCTAGATAAGATCAGAGACAAAATAAAAATGATACATATCAGCACTTCACCCTCGATACGATCAGAGAAAGAAAATAAAAATGATACATATCGGCACTTCACCCTCAATACGATCAGAGATGGAAAATAAAAATGATACATATGGGCACTTCACCCTCGATACGATCAGAAAGAGAAAATAAAAATGATACATATCGGCACTTCAACCTTGATACGATCAGAGACAGAAAATAAAAATGATACATATCGGCACTTCACCCTCGATACGATCGGAGAAAGAAAATAAAATGTCTATCACCTTCACCCTCGCGATTGACGAAATTAAAATGATACTTATCGGCACTTCACCCTCAATACGATTAGAGACAAAAAAAAATGATACTTCCGATTTGACTCATTTAAAAATGAATGTATACATCTTTATAAAACCATGATGACTAAATCGTTATATGTTGACATCCATTCATGAAATGTTGATAAAATTAATGACGAACTCAACAGAATTCTTTTTTTTTTTTGAAAATTTCATTTATTCATTAACGTCGAGAAAATAACACAGTTTTTTTTAAAAAAAAGCCAACTTAACATGATTTTCCTTATCATTGAAAGTGTTAAACAATCCACGAGCAAACAAAGTATCACTCTAATGGTCAAAATCTTCTTAAATTGTCTCGGCATCAAATATCATTATACTCTTCCAAACGACGGTGTCTCACAGCTCAAAACGAAATAAATTCTGAATCCAAAACTGCTCTAGTATTCATAAGTGATGATGCTTCATAGCCCAAAAAAAATTTTGCCCCAAAATTTGCCCCAATATACTTTCTCAATCTAGAGATTTCAAATCATTGTTTTGCTAAGTGCTGAATATCTTGATGATAAAACACTCTTGCGTAATATAATAAAATTTTGCCCCAGTGTTGTTAACTTGAACATTACCACTTTATTTCGAAAGCCAATTTCTTTCTAATGCAAGAAATAATTCATGTATTCTCTCTCTGTTTTTTTTAAGCATGTCTATCTATGTGAATAAGGTCAGAAGTAATATAAATGGAAATCTCATGTAAACAAGAGTTGGTTTAAGTAAGAACAATGATATAGATAGATAATCAAAGATTCAAAAAGGCCATTTTATTAATGATATAAGTTTGAGATTTATGGCTAGAAAGGTAGTACAAACTCAATGACACAAAGACTTTAAATAAAGAAATAAACACATGAATTGTAGCTTTTTGAAAAGTAACCTATATCCCGACAATAATGCTTGCTTGGTGAATTCATAATTATGCGAAATATCTCTTGACTACATGAATTGATTGGGTTCGGTAAGTCTTCCCCATCCATATAAGTCAACATCAGGGCCCCTCCTGAAAAAGCTTTCTTCACTACGTATGGTCCTTCATAATTCGGAGTCCATTTCCCTCTGTGATCCTTCATGAAAGGAAGAATCCTTTTCAGAACTAAATCTCCTTCGTGAAAATGTCTGGGGTGTACTTTCTTCTATTATGCCCGTGTCATCCTTCTTTGGTAAAGTTGGCCTCTACAAAGTGAGTTTAATCTCTTTCCCTCAATGTAGTTCAACTTATCATATCTACTCCGAATCCATTTTGCTTCTTCTAACTTTGCTTCCATTAAAACTCTAAGAGATGGATTTCTACTTCAATTGAAAGAACAACCTCCATACCATACACAAGGGAAAATGGCGTTGCCCTAGTAGATGTACGAATAGTTGTGCAGTAACCATGTAATTCATAAGGAAGCATCTCGTGCCAGTCTTTATATGTAATTGTCATTTTTCCCACAACTGTAACATCCCGTTATTTTGAAGTGATTTTTTTTTTTTTTATGTTATTTATTTATTTCAATTTAAGTTTTTAGTTTAATTATTATTTGTAATTTCGATTTTAGTAGTTAATTTAGCTCGAAATTCTTTTTAATCGTTTTAATACTTTAAATTTCATTTCGGTGACATTAATAATTATTAATAGGCCAATTAATAATTATTAATTACCTTTAGATTTATTTAAGAGCTTCGGGTTTCGATTTAGAAGTCAAAAGTCATAAAAGGACACAACCGTCATTTCCAATTTCTTAAAATATCTAAAATTACTATTCATTTATTCTTTAAATATCACAAAATTGACAAAGTTGACATCTTTCTTCTCCTTCCCTTCTTCATGGCCGTAGCCTTCATCCACCATGGATGAGATTTTTCTTTTCTTCGTTTCTCATTCGTTTCTCGATGGATCGGCTTGATTTCGGTTGCGTTGGATTGATAGGGACGAGGGCTACCTATCCAACCTACCTTTTCAGAGTTTCCCGTTCTCTAAGGAAAGTCCCAAAAAGTAAGTTTTCAAAACTTTTTATACAGATTTTTTCGTTTTTGATTATAAATGAGTTTCGAAGTTGAAATTATGAATTTCTATCATGGAAATTGACGATTTTGAGCCCGGATTTTCGAAAAACACTATTCACCCGAAAACACTATTCATCTGAAATTACTATTCATTCGAAATCACTATTCACCCAAAAATGCACACTTGTTCTCATCTTAGTTATGAGTTGTAATATGTGGTGCAATTGGTGAATTGTAGGTGCGATTGCTCGGTTGTTGTTTTGTAGGAAATTGGAAACTTGGAGCAAGTCTTATTTGGCTATAGTGAGAATAGTTAGGATTTAAAGTAATTTTAGAAAGCAAATAAGTATGATGGTTTGTAGAATTAGAAACTAAGACTAGGATTCGAATCTAAGATTAGAGGGAAGTGAGTTAGTGCCCTTAGGATTAAGAGTTAATCATTTAAGTGAGAACTTAGAAGTTCTCGAAGAAAACATTAAATCTTAGGATTTTCTAAGTTAGATTCGTTTCGAAGCTTAGGATGGATCATCGGGAGTTAGAAGATCCATACTTTTAAATAGAACGGTTAAGGAACTTGAATGTATAACCTTGGATCTTATTTGGAAGTTTAGAATCCTTGGAAGATAAAGATCATACTTTAGTATGTATCGGTTCTACGGTTTACTTATTGTTCTTTCGAAAGTTACTATCTATTTATTTTATGTCTTTTACTTTATGCCCCTATGTTTGTTTCGGTTACTTTATTATTCGCACTTTACTTCTTTTTGCAAGCATGTGCGCACCATAACATCTCGCATCATTGAAAAGAGAAAAAGAAAAGAAATTGAGAAAGAAAGGAAGGGAAGAATGTTGGAGCCTACTGGTAGTGTCCGCATCACCTTCAGAAAAAGAAAAGAAAGTAAAACTAAGAAAGAAGATGAATGGGTAACCTACGGTATGTACTCGTTACTTCTTCATTCATAAGATTGAATGAGTAGCCTACGGGATGTACTCGTTATCTTCATTCATGCATAAAGGGCGAATGCGAATCCTACGGGATGTCCTCATTACTTTCATGCATATGATCGATGGAAATAGAGAATCGAGATGTTATATTTTATGCAAAGTTATTTACTTTTCTTATTTTTTTTGTCGTAACAAGTTAATGGATGAGGATTGACTACGAGTGTTAGTAATATTATCCATTGAAAAGTTTAGAATGAAATTACCTAGAGTTTGGAGAACTTTAGGAGTGAATTGTGTCGGATTAATTGGACACAAATCGGAATACAAGTTTGAGGTCTATCTTTACTTTTTATTCTTATTATTCTCACTGGGCTTAAGTTGTTAGCTCATGATATTACAAAAATTTTAGGTAATGCCCTGACTAGAGGTCGTGGGAAAGGAGATGGTGCTGCATGATCGAGGGATGATGATTTCGAGATGGGCTAGGTGTTATGTAAAAGTCCATGTACATGGTTTTGTGAATTTTATATAATTTTGAGACTTGTACAATTGTATATAGCTCTTAAGAGCTTTTGTTTTTACTTTTATGATTATAAATCATTTTGAACTCCTGGATAGGAACTTAATGTTCCTTGTATATTTAGATTTTGAAATTAAGATGTAAAGAGGTTTTGGCTAGCCAATTTTCAAACATAACCACGCCATTTTTCTTAAAATATAAAGACTTCCGCTGTGTTTTTTTTTTCTAATTTAAATTATTTAAAAGTGACGGGTTGTCACAGTTGGTATCAAAGCCTTAGGGTTCTGTAGACTACATGTGATGGATGTTTGTTTTCATATTTTGTTTTAAGTCCATTCTCAAGTCATCATCTGAGATCAGCAGCACCAGGTATGCCTATAACTTCTATTCTCATGTTTTATTTCTTTGATTTTGGAAGAATTATGAGAATATTGTTGGAAGTTAATGATGTTTGTGAGATTTCACATCCTTGTAAAACCACAATGTGGTTATGTTCTTTTGAACCATTTTGAGATTTGGGTAGGCGAATGACCCCGTGCAGTTTTGGAGGTTATACACCTCGTTAAGAGTATTGACATAATGTTAAAGTAAAGGAGATGAGATACTCGAGAGATCAATCGTTTGATCTTTAAAGTTGATTAAAGTATTATTGTCACACAATTGCTAAGTAGTGGTCTTAGTAGATGTGTGTGGACATTTATGTGTAAAAAGGGGACATGTTTGTTTGGAGCCCAGTATTAGGAGATGAAACACCTGTTTGAGGTGATAAATTGTTGAAAAGAAATCGGTTTGGCTCAAGTCCGGTAACCTACATTTAACTCAATGGACAAGTTCCTAAGTTGGGTAAAGAAAGTTGGATTATGGTAAGTGGTGAATCCTTGTGGTACTGTTGTGCTAAAAGGAAAGTGTGTTGCCACTCAAAAGAGGAAGTAAGGACTTTACGTGATAAGTCTCAATGAGGACCATTATCGACAATGTTAATTGTTGAATGGCCTAGTTTGGTTGCTATTATACTATGGTGTATCAATTTGAATTGGAAATACTCGAGGTCGAGTAATGAAGATCCATGTTCAGTAAATTGTTAAAGCTGACTAACACTAAGTTGAGTGTTGGTTTTTTATGGAAATATAGAAGGAAGTCGATGGACCATGATATCGGTAACTTCTATAAGGCAATGAGATGGTTTGGTGAATATCAATTCACATTGAGTTTGACCATCTAATTGGACAGTGAACTTTGAGAAACTTGTAGGTCATAGTTTGGACCTACTGAGTCTTTTCGAGATAGACTCTAAAGTGAAACCTATGCTGGAAGGTTAGAATGTTATTGGCTAAGGTGTTTGACAGACACCAGTTTTACTTTGTAAGAAGCAAATGATCTCTGAGGTCGAGTTCATTCAAGATTTGAATAAGGAGGCTTAGAAGTCGTCCTTATCTTGAATTTTACATCTTCTTGAAAGAAGAGAAAGTTACCTACTACGGGATAGACTACCTCTCAGAAGAAGAAAGTAAAGGATGACGATGTCAGTCAAGGGATGCCGCAACAACGACAACAACAATAACAACAACAACATCAACATCAACTACAGCATCAGCAACAACAATAATAGGTTCGATGTGGAGCTCAACACGGACAACCAAAAGTACAAGGATAGGATCATCCTTACTACAATAGTTGTGCCAGTTTCCATAAGGGAGATGCACACTTCCATTAAGATGCTATGTTGTGATCAAACTTGGAATCACGCCACTTTTATAGGGCGTATAAGACTTAACCATCACAACGTAGTAATAAGGTCAGGATTATCAGGAAAAGCTACCAGTATGGTAGTGATTTATACTTTGATATTTTCAGGCCGTTTGGCTTTTATTCTGTTTAATGCTGGGACTAGCCATTCTTTTATTTTATCTTGTTATGATGAGTTGGCAGCTCTTGAGCTGAGACTGTTGAGTTTCGAGATGTGTGCTTTTACCCCAGTGGGGAAGTTTATTATGATGATAGTGCGTATGACACTTGTGACATTTGCATTATGAGTAGATGCTCACATTTTACTTTGATTGTTAAGCATATGTCTGCTTTTCATGTGATTTTGGGTATAGATTGGCTATCAGCTAATCGTGCAACCATTGATTGTATTGAGAGAGTTATTGATTTTATGAGTCCATGTGGGACTAGTTTATGTTTTCGTGGGTTTAATGATTGAGTAGCACCCACTTTGATATCCATGTTAGAAGCTAGAACATTTCTAGGTGATGGAGCCTTGGGCTATATAGCTAGTGTTGTTGATACTTCTGTACCAGAGACTAGCTTGAGTTCTGTGCCAGTAGTGAGGGATTTCGTTGATGTTTTCCCTGATGAGTTACCTGGTTTGCCACCAGGTGAGAGAGTTAGATTTTTAGATTGAGGTTGCTCCAGGGACAGCTCCATTGTCCAAAGCACCCTATTGTATGGCACTGGCTGAGTTAAAAGAACTCCAGAGTCAGTACGAGGACTTTTAGACTTGGGATTTATACGCCTGAGTGTTTCACCGTGGGGAGCTCCGGTGTTGTTTGTGAAAAAGAAAGATGGCTCTATGCGATTGTGTATCGATTATAGAGAGTTGAACCATGTTACGGTGAAAAACAAGTATCCTTTGCCCAGGATAGAAGACTTGTTTGATCAGTTGAAGGAAGCCACTATCTTTTCGAAAATAGATTTGAGATCTGGCTATCATCAATTGAGGATTCGGGATGAGGATATTCCCAAGACTGCATTTAGGACGCGTTATGGACATTATGAGTTCGTAGTTATGTCCTTATGGCTTGACCAACGCGCCTGTAGCTTTTATGGACCTTATGCACATGGTGTTCAGGAGGTTCATTGATTCATTTGTGATTGTTTTCATTGGTGATATCTTGGTTTATTCCAAGATAGAGGAGTTGCATGCTATGCACTTACAGGAAGTTTTGACGGTACTACGAGATCAGAAATTGTATGCCAAGCTCTCAAAGTGTGAGTTTTGGCTGAAGGAAGTGGCATTTTTAGGCCATGTAGTATCTGTTGATCCCTCTAAGATTGAGACAGTTAGTAACTGGCCTAGACTGACTAGTGTGACTAATATTCGTAGTTTTCTAGGACTTGCAGGCTATTATAGACGATTTTTGCAAGATTTCTCCAAAATTGCTTCAGCTTTGACACGTTTGACTTGGAAGGGAGTTGATTTTGTATGGTCTGAGGATTGTGAAACGAGCTTCGAGGAGCTCAAGAGGAGGCTTGTGACAGCACCTGTTCTAGTGTCGCCTGATAGAACCGGTGGTCTGACTGTGTACACAGATGCTTCCCAGAGAGGTTTGGGATATGTGTTGATGCAACACGGGAAAGTTATAGCTTATGCTTCCCGTCAGTTGAAAGAGCATGAGAAGAAGTATCCGACTCATGATTTAGAGTTGGCAGCTGTTGTTCATGCATTGAAGATATGGAGGCATTATTTGTATGGTGAGAAGATCTTGATTTTTACTGACCATAAGGGTCTCAAGTATTTCTTCACTCAGAAGGAATTGAATATGAGACAGCGGAGATGGTTAGAGCTCGTTAAGGATTATGACTGTGACATTCAGTATCATACTGGGAAAGCCAATGTAGTGGCTGACACGCTCAGTAGAAAGTCTTCTCATTCATCAGCTTTGTTAGCCATACCTTTGAGATTGAGGTGGGATATGGAACGGCTGAGATAGCATTTCTGACTGCCGAGGTCACTGTGAGTCTGGCTAGTTTAACAGTGGGACCTACTTTGAGGTAGAGGATGATTGATGCACAGAGAGGTGAGATTCATTTGCAGGTCGGTTTTAGAGAGGCTGAGTCAGATATTCCTAGTCATTTTACCTTCTCTAAAGATAGTGCTCCGATGTATCGTAAGAGGCTATGTGTGCCTTTAGGATCGACTTTTAGAAGGGAACTATTGGAGGAGGCTCACAGTTCTACCTTCTCTATTCATCCAGGTAGTACGATGATGTACATGGACTTGAGAGAGAGCACTATTGGTGGCCTGGGATGAAGCTTGAGATTGCAGACTTTGTTAGTAGATGCTTGACTTGTCAGCAAGTCAAGGCATTGAGGAAGATCCACCAGGTTATGTTAACCTTTGAAAGTGCTTGAATGGAAATGGGAGAAGATTTCCATGGATTTTATCAAGGTTTGCCGAAGACGACAAAGAATTATGATATCATTTGGTGATTGTAGACCATTTGATGATAACCACACACTTTATTCTTGGAAGGATCATCTATTCAGTTAAGACTAGGGTATAGTAGTACCTAAGAAAGATTGATAGATTGTGGTGTGCCGGTGAAGATTTTATCAGATCGAGACACTCGCTTTGTCTCGGAGTTTTAGCAATGTTTAGTCACTTTATGGTTGAATGTGTTGTTCTTCCACTCATTGGGATGAGATTGGTGAAAAGAGATTTTTGGTACTCAAGTTGTAACAAATGACTAACGAGTCTATCATTTGTTTAGAGAAAGGTTAAGGATTAACCAAAGTTGACAGCAGAATTCGTTGTAGTCAATTCAAGTTGTAGTAGTGGATCTTGTATACTTCAAGTGGCACCAATAAAGGGTGTTATAAAAGTTGGGAATAAGGGTCAGTTGAACCCTAAGTTTATTGGCCTATCGAGATACTTAATCAAGAAGAAGTAGTAGCTTATTGTTTAGCCTTACCACTTTCATTATTGGCCGCTTGTAATGTTTTCCATGTATTGATGCTTCAGAAATACATGGTGAATCCGTTCCATGTGATTGATTATGAACTGGTAGTTTTGAATGCTATTAAGTCTTATGAGAAGACACCAGTTAAGATAAGAGCATTCGAACAAAAGTGATGAGAAATAAAAAGGGATTCACTTGGTTAAGGTTCTTTGAAAGAACCAAGTATCAAAAGAAGCAACGTGGGAACGTGAGGATGAGATACAGTCTAAATACCCTTGCTTTTCACTTAGTGAGCGAACTTTTCGAGGATGAAAAGTCTTTTAAGGAGAGGGTAGACTGTAACGTCCCGTTATTTTGAAGTGAATTTTTTTTTTATGTTATTTATTTATTTCAATTTAAGTGTTTAGTTTAATTATTATTTTTGTAATTTCGATTTTAGTAGTTAATTTCGCCCGAAATTCTTTTTAATCGTTTTAATACTTTAAATTTCGTTTCGGTGACATTAATAATTATTAATAGGCCAATTAATAATTATTAATCACCTTTAGATTTATTTAAAAGCTTCGGGTTTCGATTTAGAAGTCAAAAGTCATAAAAGGACGCAACCGTCATTCCCAATTTCTTAAAATATCTAAAATTACTATTCATTTATTCTTTAAATATCACAAAATTGACAAAGTTGCATCTTTCTTCTCCTTCCCTTCTTCATGGCCGTAGCCTTCATCCACCATGGATGAGATTTTTCTTTTCTTCGTTTCTCATTCGTTTCTCGATGGATCGACTTGATTTCGGTTGCGTTGGATTGGTAGGGATGAGGGCTACCTATCCAACCTACCTTTTCAAAGTTTCCCGTTCTCTAAGGGAAGTCCCAAAAAGTAAGTTTTCAAAACTTTTTATATAGATTTGTTCGTTTTTGATCATAAATGAGTTTTGAAGTTGAAATCATGAATTTCTATCATGAAAATTGACGATTTTGAGCCCGGATTTTCAAAAAATACTATTCACCCGAAAACACTATTCATTCGAAATCACTATTCACCCAAAAATGCACACTTGTTTTCATCTTAGTTATGAGTTGTAATATGTGGTGCAATTGGTGAATTGTAGGTGCGATTGCTCGGTTGTTGTTTTGTGGGAAATTGGAAACTTGGAGCAAGTCTAATTTGGCTATGGTGAGAATAGTTAGGATTTAAAGTAATTTTAGAAAACAAATAAGTATGATGGTTTGTAGAATTAGAAACTAAGACTAGGATTCGAATATAAGATTAGAGGGAAGTGAGTTAGTGCCCTTAGGATTAAGAGTTAATCATTTAAGTGAGAACTTAGTAGTTCTCGAAGAAAACATTAAATCTTAGGATTTTCTAAGTTAGATTCGTTTTGAAGCTTAGGATGGATCATCGAGAGTTAGAAGATCCATACTTTTAAATAGAACGATTAAGGAACTTGAATGTATAACTTTGGATCTTATTTGGATGTTTAGAATCCTTGGAAGATAAAGATCATACTTTAGTATGTATCGGTTCTACGGTTTACTTATCGTTCTTTCGAAAGTTACTATCTATTTATTTTATGTCTTTTACTTTATGCCCCTTTACTTTATGTTTGTTTCGGTTACTTTATTTTTCGCACTTTACTTTATTTACTTTTTGCAAGCATGTGCAAGTATAACCATAACATCTTGCACCATAACATCTCGCATCATTGAAAAGAGAAAAAGAAAAGAAAGTGAGAAAGAAAGGAAGAGAAGAATGTTGGAGCCTACGGGTAGTTTTCACATCACCTTCAAAAAAAGAAAAGAAAGTAAAACTAAGAAAGAAGATGAATGGGTAACCTACGGAATGTACTCGTTACTTCTTCATTCATAAGATTGAATGGGTAGCCTACGAGATGTACTCGTTATCTTCATTCATGCATAAAGGGTGAATGCGAATCCTACGGAATGTCCTCATTACCTTCATGCATATGATCGATGGAAATAGAGAATCGAGATGTTATATTTTATGCAAAGTTATTTACTTTTCTTATTTTTTTTTTCGTAACAAGTTAATGGATGAGGATTGACTACGAGTGTTAGTAATATCATCCATTGGAAAGTTTAGAATGAAATTACCTAGAGTTTGGAGAACTTTAGGAGTGAATTGTGTCGGATTAATTGGACACAAATCGGAATACGAGTTTGAGGTCTATCTTTACTTTTTATTCTTATTATTCTCACTGGGCTTAAGTTGTTAGCTCATGATATTACAAAAATTTCAGGTAATGCCCTGACTAGAGGTCGTGGGAAAGGAGATGGTGCTGCATGATCGAGGGATGATGATTTCGAGATGGACTAGGTGTTATGTAAAAGTCCATGCACATGGTTTTGTGAATTTTAAATAATTTTGAGACTTGTACAATTGTATATAGCTCTTAAGAGCTTTTGTCTTTACTTTTATGATTATAAATCATTTTGAACTCCTGGATAGGAACTTAATGTTCCTTGTGTATTTAGATTTTGAAATTAAGATGTAAACAGGTTTTGGCTAGCCAATTTTCAAACATAACCACGCCAGTTATCTTAAAATATAAAGACTTCCGCTGTGTTTTTTTTTCTAATTTAAATTATTTAAAAGTGAAGGGTCGTCACAACAACCTTCTTGATGTTCTTATTAGCCGCTTCCACAGCGCCATTTATTTTGCGTCGGTAAGCAGTCGAGTTTGAATGCTTGATTTTCATCTCTTCACAGAACCCTGTCATCAACTTGTTGTTAAAATTCTTAGCGTTATCAGTGATAATCTTCTCAGGCAATCCATATTGACATATTATTTCTCTTTTTAGGAATCTTTGGATGACATTCTTCGTAACGTTTTGATATGATACAACTTCCACCTATTTAGTAAAATAATCTATGGCCACTTGAATGAAACAGTGACCATTTGGAGCTTTCGGCTATATCGGATCAATCACATCTATTCCCCACATCGAGAATGGCCACGGTGATGATAAAATATGCAATTCAAAAGTCGGTGCATGGGTCTTGTTGGTGTATATCTGACACTTGTGGCATTCTCTGGCATACTTAATACAGTCAGTTTCCATAGTCAACCAGTAATGTCCCGCTCTAAGGATTTGTTTTGTCATCACATGCCCACTAGAATGGCTCCTACAAATTCCCTCATGTACTTCCTCCATAGTTTTTTGAGCTTTAATCGCATCAACACACCTTAAAAGAACCATATCATGGTTTCGCTTATATAACACTTTCCCATTCAGAAAGAAACTCATAGCAAGTCTTCGAAGTGTTCTTTTATCATTTTTGAATATCCCCGTAGGGTATTCTCGACTCTTGATGAAGTTATTTATGTCATGGTACCATGGTTTTCCATCTGTCTCTTCTTCAATGTGCATAAAATAGCTAATGCGTCAGCTATCTGATTATTTTCTTGAGGGATATGGTTGAAGATCACCTTATCGAAACCTTCACATAATTCAAGTATGTAATCTTTATACGGGATTAGTTTGGAATCTCTGGTTTCCCATTTTCCTTTCAGTTGTAGAATAACTAACATGGAATCCCCGTATACTTGTATTTTTTTAATCTTCATATGTCTAGCTGCCTGAATTCCCATGCTACACATTTCGTATTTAGCTACATTATTAGTACAATCAAAGTATAATTTAGCTGAAAGTGGGAATAACTTGCCTTCAGGGGAGATCAATATCGCACCAATCACATGCCCTAGTTCATTTGATGCCCCATCAAACAGCATGGTCCATAACTCTGGATCAACAAACTCATTCTCTTCTTCTTTGACAACTGCCATGATATTTTCATCAGGAAAATCAAAATTCACTGACTTATAATCTTCTACTGGTAAATTTGCCAGATAGTCTGCGAGTATGCTTCCTTTAATCGCTTTTCTTGAAACATAAACAATGTCATATTCAGACAATAAAACCTACCACCTTGCAATTCTCCCTGATAGGGACGGCTTCTCGAAAATATACTTGATTGGATCCATCTTTGATACAAGCCAAGTAGCATAGTACAATATGTATTGTCTGAGATGCTGAGTAGTCCAAGCTAAGGCACAACATGTTTTCTCCAGCAATGAATAATTTATTTCTCAAATGGTGAACTTCTTATTCATATATTAAATTGCTTGTTCTTTCCTCCCAGATGCATCGTACTGACATAATATACATCCCATTGAATCCTCATGTACTGTTAAATATAGGATAAGAGGCCGACCTGGTGTCAGAGGAACCTAAACTGGTGGATTATGCAAATAATTCTTTATCTTGTCGAAAGTAATTTGACAATCTTCATTCCATTTGTTTATGTTACTTTTTCGAAGAAATTTTGATATTGGTTCATAAGTGACGGTCAAATGTGAGATGAATCGTGAAATATAATTCAATCTCCCTAGGAAACTTCTAACTTCCCTCTCAGTTTACGGTGGTTTCATGTCTATAATGGCTTTTACTTTATCTGGATCTACTTTGATCCCTTCTTAACTCACAATAAATCTTAACAACTTCCTAGAGGATACTCCAAAGATACACTTCGAAGGGTTTAGCTTCAACTGATATTTTCTTAGATGTTCAAAAAGTTTGTGAAGAATGGTATCATGCTCACTTTTAGAACAAGATTTGGCTATCATATCATCAACATAAACTTCAATCTCTTTATGCATCATATCGTGAAAAAGAGTAACCATAGCTCGTTTGATAAGTTGCTCGGGCATTCTTCAAACCAAATAGCATGAAATTAAAACAAAAGGTCCCTCACAATGTGATAAATATTGTTTTCCTTTGATCTTCTGAAGCCATCTTGATTTGATTGTATCCTGAGAATCCATCCATGAATGAAAAGGTAGAAAAACCCGCAGTGTTATCAACAAGCACATCAATATGTGGTAAAGGAAAATTGTCTTTTGGACTTGCTTGATTTAAATTTCTATAATCCAGACACATTCTCACTTTCCCATCCTTTTTCGGAACTGAGACTATATTGGCAACCCATTCAGGTTATTTGAAAACAGCAAGAAAACCAGCATCAAATTGTTTCTTGATTTCTTCTTTGATCTTGATGAGCATATCTTGCTTCAACTTCCGTAGTTTTTGTCTTACTGGCGCAAAACCCTCTTTCAATGGTAAATGATGTACTACGATGTCCGTATCCAGCCCTGACATGTCTCGATAAGACCATGCAAACACATCTTGGTATTCATGCAACAACTCGATCAATTTCTTCCGTACATGATTTATAATCAAAGTTCCTACTCTCACTTCTTTTACCTCTTCGTCAGTCCCAAAATTAATAGTTTCTAACGTCTCTTGATGTGGTAAAGTCACTTTTTCCTCTTCTTTAATAAGTCTCAACAGTTCAGGTGATAATTCATCATTATTTTTGGTCGCTTCACCATCATTCTCCTCACCATCACCTTTGTACTCCTCACCAAGCTCCACATTAAATATCGGGATATTAAAATTAATTTCTAGATCATTACAAATTTCATCTTTTAATTCAATATTTTCAGTCCTGTATGGGATTGGGAGAAATGGTGGGAGGAAAGAGAGAAAAAAAACAAAAGCTAGTAAATAAAAGATTTGGAGAGAAAGAAGATATAAGATAGATATGCTTTAAAAGTGAAAAATACGTTTATTAAGATAGCAACCCTTATTACAAAATAAATATCCAATAGCCTTAGGCATAGCTAAAGGATATTAAAAAGACTGAAACTTAAATGAGTAAACTTGAAGAAAACAGGAAATCACTCTTGCATTAAATTGAAAATTGATTGAAATTTTTTGGATGCCCAGTTATTCAGCTCAAAGTATGGTGCACAACGCTAAACTAATTGGTCATCTTCAAGCTGCTCTTCTAGAACTGCGGCAATTGATAAGTCAGACATTTTAGCTATTAAACTTGATTCATATTCATCTAGATTGATCACAACTTCAATCTTTATATATGGATAAAGAACTTATTCTTTCACAAAAGTTTCATGAAGATAAGGGATGTGCATCTTCTTGTTATCTAATGTCTTGTTCATCTGAGTAGATTTTTCTTTCTTTTTCTTTTCTCTCATTTCTCTTTTTTCTGCTGTTGAGGGTTTATATCCTAGCCCAAATCTTTCAGGATACTTCGGTATGCTAATTAATTGCTTTCTTCCTTGTTTCTGCTTTCCAAGTCCTTCTCCTGGTTTAAAATCTCCTCTTATCATGACTTTAGCAACCATGATGGAAGCTTTTGACAATGATTGAGTAATGGATCATTCAAGACTGACTATCGAGGCAATTGCAATTTCAAAGGAACGAAATGAGCATTCAAAAGCCTCTTCTGCTGCTTCGACATAAGATAATGCTGCAGATTTTGAAATCAAATAGTCTTCTTCACCAAACATGCAAATCAATTTGTTTTCAAAGATAAACTTTAACCTCTGATGCAAAGATGAAGGAACCACACCACCAAAATGAATCCTTGGTTTTCCCAACAGAAAACTATAAGCAGGAACCATATCCATCACTTGACACTTTATGTTAAAGGTACACTGCTCAATTTGAATAGGCAACTCAATATCTCCAATGACTTCTCTATGGGATCCATCAAAAAAGCTCTTACTTGCATGCTGCTTGGCCTAATATGCAACTAATCTATAGGAAGCTTAATCAGTGTTGATTTAGGCATTATGTTCAATGAGGATCCATTATCAACCAGAAGTTTTGCAACCACATGATCCTTGTATCTAACAAAAATGTAGAGAGCTTTTGTATGCGTTATTCCTTCTGGTGGTGTAACGTCCCGTTATTTTGTGATAAAAAAAAAAACTTTTATTTATTTTATTTAATTTAAGTAATTAAAGTTTATTTATTAATTGTTAATTTAGAATTTGCGTTTTTTCGGTTTTAATCTTTTAATTGATCTTTTTCGCTTATTTTTCGTTTTAATGGTATTAATAATTATTAACGGCCAATTAAAATTATTAATCACCATTGGGATAGTTTGAGATGTTCGGGATTCGTTTTTAAACCAAAAGTCTTAAAAGGGCATTTTCGTAATTTCCAAAAAATTGCAAAATATCTAAACACTATTCACTCTCCTTCTTTTAAAATGCCTTTGACTCATTTTTGACCAATTTCATCACCCATTTCCCTCCCCAAAACCGTGGGTCTCAAAGCCAAAAGAAGATTTTTCGTTTTTCGTTCGTTTCTTTAGGATCGACTTGATTCTCGTTCCAGGTGGAAAGGTATCGGCCCTACGATCATTTCCCATCTACCCTTTGTACTTGCCGCTCGTGTTATACGGAGTTCTCGGTAAGTAAGTTTCAAACCCTAAGCTCCAAATAGTGTTTTAATGGAGTTTTCTTTGTTTCCTTTCGATTTCGTGTTATGAAACTCGGTGTATGTAATTACGGAGTCGCTTTACGTGTATTTGAAACTTTCCCTAAACCCTACCCGAGTTTGATCGAAACCCTTTCCGTTTGAAAATTTCCTTTTTGGGTTTGATTATGGGTTATAGATTCATGAATTATTGTTTATTTAAATTCAATTCGGGAAAGGGATTGATGTTCAAAACTCTATTTATCGATACCCATTGAAATCGGGATAAACCCCCCCCCTTTTCAATTTTTTAAAAACCCCCCCAACCCCCCCCCCCCCGAAAAACCAAACCCGAGACCCCTTTTCTAGGGAGGGCCGAGAGCCTCCAAAGGGTAGGTTTGATGGATTTTCGTTCTTTTGTTTGTTTAGTCGTTGTTTAATTGTTAGTTGGTGATTTATTTATTTTTGGGATATTAATCCTTTTGTAGGTGTTTTTGAACCGTTTGTTTGATCGCTTCTTCCGGTGCTTAGGAGCGAAGTCTTCACTTTTACTAAGGTGAGAATAGTTAGAATTTAAAGTAACTTTAGAAAGCAAATAAGTGTGAAGATTTGTAAATTGGAAAACTAAGAATAGAATCCGAATCTAAGATTAGAGGTTGTGAGTTAGTGCCCTTAGGATTAGAAGTTAATCCTTTAAGTGAGAATTTAGGGGTTCTCGAGGAAAGCCTTGAATCTTAGAAGATTCTAAGTTAGATTCGTTTCGAAGCTTAGGTTGGATTATTGGAAGTTTAGAATCCTTAAAAGTTTAAGTTAATCGTTATGTTTTGATTCTTTACTTATTTAACGGAGTTCGATCGATATATCGTTCGTCCAGGAGTTTCTTATTTATTTACTTTTATGTCTTTTTACTTTATGTGTAATCACATCTTTGATCCATTTATTTTTATGCACTTTACTTTATGCCCCCTTTTACTTTTATGTTTGTTTCCGGTTACTTTATTATTCGCACTTTTACTTTTATTTACTTTTTTGCAAGAATGTGCAAGCATAACCATTACATCTTGCACCGTATCATCTTTGCATCATTGAAATGGAGGAAAAGGGAGGAGAAACAACAAAAAGGTGAATGTGGATCCGACGGAGTCCCCATTACCTTCATGCATAAAAGGTGAATGTGGATCCTACGGGAGTATCCATTACCTTCATGCATATCATTGATGGAAATGGAAAGTGAAAAAGAAAAGAAAGTGAAAGTGAAAAGAAGGAAGATTGATGAACCCTACGTGGAGTTCACATCACCTTCAGTGAAAAAGAAATGAAAGAGAAAAAGAAACGAAAGTGAAAAAGAGAAAAGAAAGTGAAAAAGAAAAGAAAGTGAAAGAGAAAAGAAAGTGAAAAAGAAAAGAAAGGAAGGAAGAATGATGAACCCTACGAGGAGTTCACATCACCTTCATAGAAAAGAAAAGAGAAAGTGAGAAAGAAAAGGAGGGAGAGCGATGGATCCTACGGGATAGACCACGTTACCTTCTTCATGCATAAGGTTGAATGTAAATCCTACGGGAGTTTGCATTACCTTCATTTTAATTATCGTTGGAATTATATTATTAAGATTGAATTGTATATTTCATTATGGAAAGTAAGAAAGTAAGGAAAATCGAGATGTTTTATGTTTGTGCAAAGTTTTTTATTTCTTTTATTTATGTCGTAATAGTATTGGTTGAGGTTTTTGACCTTAAGAGTTAATTTTACCATCCTTTGGAAAGTATAATTGATTACCTAAAGTTTGGACAACTTTAAGATTTATTTGTGTTAGTTTATTTGGACACAAATCGAAATGCGAGTTTGAGGTCTAGCTTTACTTTTTATTCTTTTTATTCTCAACCGGGCTTAAGTTGTTAGCTCATGATATTACAAAACTTTCAGGTAATGCCTTGGCTAGAGGTCGAGGAGGAGGAGGTGGTCGCGTGATCGGGGTGCCGACCTCGAGATGGACTAATGGTTTTGTAAAGTTTATGTCTTATTTTGATGAACTTTAAGGAATTTGTATTTTTGTATTTGGCTCCTAAGAGCCTAATGTTGATGTTTTTATGATATTATATATTTGAACTCCCGATTTGGACTTAAAGTCCATGAGATTTTGTTAGATTTGAAAATTAGGATGTAAACAGGTTTTCGGCATGCCAATTTTCAAACAAAACCACGCCAATTTTTCGTAAATTAAAAGACTTCCGCTGTTTTCTCTGATTTTAATTTATTTAAAAGTGACGGGTCGTCACAGGTGGGATTTCATCATCATTGAAAGAAATAAAACTAGATGCAGATATATTTCCCACAATACCATTCATCTTCTCAATAGTGATATCATGGGTGACATGCGTTTGGCTTAGTATGTCCATCAAGACTTTTCTGTGCGGCTCAGAACTCATTAGAAGTGACAAGATAGATATACGTAGGGGTGAAAACTCACCCCGTTACCCCGCGAACCCGCCCCGCCCCACCCAGTTTAAGTGTTTAATCGGGGTCGGGGTCGGGGCGGGGTCGGGGTCGGGGTGTGATAAAATGCCCCGTTTATTAAACGGGGCGGGGTCGGGGTAATAGAATTTCACCCCATCGGGGCCCCGACCCCACCCCGATTAAAATCTTTTTTTTTTTTTTTTTTTTTCCATTTTTCCTAATTCCCTAGCATCCCCTTATTCCCTCCCACCCTCCCACGAACGGAACCCCCCACCCACGCTCCTCCCTCCCTCCCTCCCTCCCTCCCTCCCTTTTTTCCTTTTCTTTTCCCTTTTTTCTTTCTTTCTTTCATTTTTTCTCACGATTTCTTTCGTCTCTTCTCTCTACTATCTCGCCATTTTTTTCTTAAACCATTAGACCACTACTGCAGCCTCCCCAACCCTTGTCTTTTTCTCACAAAACCTTACAAATACCACCACACCACCACTATAGTTGCCGCCCCGCCATCGAAGGTCTCCGTCGCCGCTTCTACCTCCCTCATGTCAAATGCCACGGCACCCTTACCGATTGTATTCAATTTTTTTAAACTGGGTGAAGTCGGGGTACCCCGACCCCGATAGTTAAATGGGGTGGGGTCGGGGTCGGGGTAAATTTTAAATGGGGCGGGGTCGGGGTGTCTTTTCTTTGCTTAAACGGGGTTGGGGTATAATTGGGGTACCCCGACCCCGCCCCACCCCGCCCCATGTTCACCCCTAGATATACGGCCTGGTGTTTGATTAAGCTGCTCTACTACCTTGTAGTCACTTTGTTTGATGAATTTTATAAATTCACCTACCTTTTTCATCAGTCACCAGATTTAGAAGCTTTTCTTTTATGATCGGACATTCTTCAATAAATATTTCTTCACAGTCTTACTTTTCATTCATGATTCCCTTACCTTTATTTCTTTCTGCTACAACTTTTTCAATTCGTGCCTTCGTTGGTTTGTAAATTCTTCCACTTCTGGTTATCCCACTTGTTCTAGAAATATTGGTCACATCAGATTGTCCTTTTGTGGTTACCTGACAATCATAATTCCAGGGTACTGCATTAGTGATCTGATATTCAAAAGGACTTGGTGCTTGAATTGTTATGATGGTAGCAGTTTTAGGAGGTTCTGCAGTTACTTCTTCATATTGAATTATCAAAGGTCGAGTAGCAGAATATTTAGTGATCATAAACACACTATAACATTTCAATATTTCGATTGTATCTTCAGCCTCTTCATCCTTAAGCATCTCTTCTTTCTCAAGGTATTCCTCTATAACATTGACTCCATGGTTAGGCAGAGGGTTCTGATTGACTTCCGACGTTTTCTTTGTTTCAAACTTCACAACTCCAGCTTTCATTAGTGAGTCTACTTTAGATTTGAAAGCAAAACAATCTTCAATCGAATGTCCTTGATTTCCGGAATGATATTCACATCGAACATTTGGATTATACCATTTTTGATAATGTGGTTTCAGAGGTTCCACATGTATCGGGGCTACTTGGTGGCTTTGTAACAAGCGTGGGTATATCTCAATATAGGTCATAGGGATAGGCTCGAAGTGGGTTTGCCTGGAGTTGTTTTTAAAATTTCTTTGAGGATAATTACTCTACTGATAATTATTCGCGGACTGCTAATAATTATTTTGAGGATAGTTGTTCGGCCTTACACCACCATTTTGGATTAGTTGTGGTACATAGTATCCATGACCCACATTGTTCACATTTTGATGTTGGAATGGAATGTATCCATTGTTTGTCTGACTTTGACCATATCCCACCCGATGAACTCCTCTTTCCTTTTTCTTTGGGATAAAAACCTTCTTTGAATCAATCGTATTGTTAGAAATATGACCATTCTTAATTCCGAAATCAATTCGATCTCCAATTGTGATAATGTCTGAGAAATTAGTATTTGCATTACCCACCACCTGATTATAATAAGGGGAATGAAGAGTATTAATGAACATTGCAGCTGCTTCTTTATCGGTCAAAGGCGGTTGAATTTGTGAAGCTGTTTCTCTCCATCGCTGAGCATACTTCTTAAAACTCTCAGAAGTCTTTTTCTCCATTCTCTGTAAGTCTAAACAGTCAGGCGCCATGTCTAGGTTATGCTTGTATTGTTTCAGGAATATATCAACAAGATCATTCCATTTGCTCACTTGTGAACTATCTATCTGCATATACCAGCGCGTAGTAACCCCAGTTAAACTATCTTAAAAAACATGAATCAACATCTTTTTATCATTCACATATGCAGCCATCTTTCGACAATACATGATGAGATTACTCTTTGGCCAGGATGTACCATCATACTTTTCAAAATCAGGTACTTTGAACTTCGCAGGAATGACAATATCAGGGATCAAGCATAGTTTACTTGCATCAATGCTTCCAAATACATCTGCTCCTTCTACAGCTCTTAACCTTTCTTAGATATACTCCATTTTCCCTTTGGAAGTTTCTTCAGAGCTTTTGGTCATATTATCAATATTCTGGTGGAATACTTGATGGATTGGTAATGTAGGAGGTAGAATTTGATCGGCTATGCAGGAAAAGGTCATGCCTTCTTGTCTAGGGAATGAATTTGGTTGGATATTTGGAAGTATGGAAATGTTCTCAGGCGGGCATAGTGCAGCTTCCCTATATAGTATAGGAGTGGAATTGTAAGATTGAGAGGTCTCTGCGATCCCTTTTTCCTTGTACATTTCTTTCATCATTCCCATCATTTCAGCTATTTGCTCCTTCAGGGAGTTGATCTTTTGACGCATTTGATGACTTTGAGTGCCTTCTTGTTTGCTCATGGTTCTCCTTTTTTTACCTTTTTTTGATAAGGATGATGATGTTCAGTTGGATGATCAATTTTGAAGTGAAAATATTTAACTCGTGTAAACTTGATAAAAGAAAAGAGAAATGCAATTTTATAAAGGAATGACTCGGAAAGAAATCTGGAAGCAAAAAGAAACGTGAAATTTTATTCATTGTGCAATAAACATAGTCTGAAATTCAAACATTACTTAAACCAAAATAACAAAATGACAGAGATAAATTGAAATAAAAGACATAACAATAACATCCATGTCTACATAAAATGACTCAAATATCTAAGCTCTTTGCATAGAGTAGATAAAAACTCTATCAGCTCCTCTCCATTGGGTTGCAAGAAATGAAGGCCTCCTCAAAGATTCGCTCCCTAATCTACAAAGACACTAGCCCTCCTAGTCAACATCCTCAGGTTCTGCATTGTGTTGTTTATATAGAAAAGATGAGCTTCATTCTGATTACGCAAGTTCCCCACCTCACCATACAAATCTTTATGTTCCTCTTTCAAATGCTCGTATACCTGTAGTATCTTCTCAGCTGAACTCTGATATTTATTCATTCGATATTGCAGGTTCTCCATAGCCAGATGCAATGAGTCATTAATTTCCTCAATTTCTATGATTTGTCCCCTTTTTTCCTCAACTGCAGCATTCAACTCAGATATTACTCGCTGAAGGGCATCAATGCCACCCTCCAAATATTTGATATGTTCTTCGCTAGCCTCCATTTTCTTCTACAGATAGTCACTATTCTCTTTCCATCTTCTTGCCACTTTACTTAATCGACGGTTCTCTCGATCTAGTTATTGATTCTCCTTTATCTGACTCTCTAACTGTTTCCCTTGACTCTTCAACAGTTTTCGGGCATCAAACAAATCACTTTCTGCTTCTGAGGCACGGGCATCTGACAAAATCATCTTCTTTTGTAATTCAACGAATGATGTCTGTCCAACTTCAAAGATTTTTTTTGATTCAACTACTTTTCTTTTTACTTTATCTATAAGCTCCAACTTCTTTTTGTTCATTAGCCATGTATCATACTCCTTGATAGCTGCATCACAACCTTTCTTCATTTTTATCTTCTTGATTCATTTCCAAGCTCCCAATATTTTTGCAATCTTCTTTCCAGTATTTTCTTGATCATAATCAAACTCCAACTCTTTCGTACCATTTACAGCAGGAGGAAACTGCTCGATCAAAAACTATCGTAAAGCAACTAGAGGAGCATAACTGGTACTTCCCCAAGGGCTAAAAAGCGGAACACAATTATAATTTCCACAACGATAGATCATATCATTTGATGGCATCCATATTGCTTTCTAAATCACATCATTTGTATCCATGGTTGCAAAGAAAGACTCCCACACATCTTGCTTTGGAAACTCAAAATTTCCATTTGCTCTACAGTAATCAGAAATCGGATTTCTATATGACAAATAAGACCTTGTGAAAGTTACCTGAGGAACTTGATATTCTATTGGACATTTCAGATGACTCTGTAACCATATATGAAGTAGTGGTGCACATCCAATAAACTTCCCCTTTCCTTGTGTTCTACAGAAATCCAAAAAGCGGTATGTTTCAGCCAGAATCGAAATGATGGGGTTCGTACCATGTTGAATTTTCAAGAATAATTTTATGATTTTGACATCCACATAGCCTTGGACGTTCAGAAACACAATCAAACCGTATATGCAATGTGCAAATAATGCCAACTCTTTGTCTTCTTTCATATTCTACCTAACAAGTTGGAAGAGATAATCTATAGATAATGCTTCATTCTTCCCTTTACATTTGGTATACTTATTGAAATCCTCATCTAAACTTGATGCCTGAACTCCCGGGATTTTTGCCAATGCTCTTTTCCCAGTATGTCTTCCCTCATAATTATAAATTTTTCCCTCTGCTCTAATTGGTACCTTCAACAGCTCAGTGTATTCTTCGACAGTAGGATTAAATTCTATGGTGTTAAAGGAGAAGCATCAATAAGTAGGATCCCATAATGTGAATGCACCATTCAAAGCATGCACATTGATCGGAATATGAAGCAAGTCTCCATATCTAGCTCTGAATTCTTTCTGTCAAGCCTCAGAAAATTCATTCCACTGCTCTTCAAATCTTCTTTTCCGTGTAAGTTTGCACTGAACACATCCTTCAGCAGTAATGTTGATGCAACCTCTATCTTAGGAGGATTCCCATAAGTATCCTGGATTTTCTTAGACCAAAGACGAACCTCCCTCTGTTCAATGATCTCCACCAAAGTCTGTACGTCAACCATGTCTAAAGGCCTGCCACATAATTTAAATGATGATTGATTTTTTTTTAATTTTTATTGCACAATGTGTTGAAAACAAATTTTCTATGTCATCATTTTGGGAAAAGATATGAAGAAAGTTATGTAAGGTGCAAATTTATCGAACAGGAAAGTTCAAACAAAATGGGCTTTAACAACAAAAGGTTATCAAAAGCATGCAAAGGTTCAGTGTGGTATTAAGCTCTATATAAGGTTTAAAGGCCCCCAAGATTTCTTTGTCATGATAGGTTATTTATTTATTTATCAGTATTCTAATAAAATTAAACCAATCATAACAAAGTAGCCCTTCTAGTATTCTGGTCAGGTTGACTTGGACGGGAAGTTTCGTGGGCCTGCATGGGAATAAACTCCATGAAGGAAACACTACCACCCCAAACTATTTATAAAGGGTAAAGCCCCGGTAGAGGGCTGTGAAAGCGTGTGCAACCATGCAATAACATCAATTATATAAAAAACCAAGTCAAGGCTCAAACAAAAGTACAAAAAAGAAGAAGCAACAAGACTCTCAAAGTGTCCCCAGTGGAGTCGCCATGTTGACGCTACGTAATAGCGACACAGAAAAATAAAAGGGAGTCGCCACTAATCATTGGTTTCTATATTGGGTGTGATTAGTCTCCTAGTCATTAAATTAAGGATGGTCTACTGACTTTGAAATGGGTTTGGGAGTTCATTCACACATAGGGAAGGTATTAGCACCCTATTATGTTCGTTTTAAAACGATTATTGTTTTTTTATTTCATTTGCTGTATTATTGAAGAAAGCCTTTATCTATAAAAACAAAAATTATTTTTTGGTTATTTTTAAATGTCTCATGTTTTATTAATCAATACTTTAGTAATAAGGCATGATTAAATAAATATGAGTGGCATAAAGCCATTAGAAAAATATTGTCAGGAATTTTAACTCAGTATTCCAAGAAAAAATTCCTTACCTCAAGAATGTTTAGGAGCATGGTATTCCAACGCCCCATATTCTATCGTCGGAGTTTTCGAAAATGATTTGTTCAAGTTTTAAAAAGAGTGCTTTAGTTTCAATATCAGGTCTGGGTAAGTTTCACTTTTTGCCCTTAGATTTTAAATAATAAAAGTTTTATTTAATAAATATTTTTAACTATGGAAAGGTTGGGAAATTAGTATCCTATAACTTCCAATTACTAATTAAAGCTTTTTTTTTTTTATACTTTGGAAAATTAGTATCCTAATTAATTCCAATTTCTAGTTTTAAATTTAATTGTTAATTTTTATGCTTTGAAAAATTAGTATCCTAATTAATTCCAATTTCTATCTTTATGGTTTGGTTTATTAATCATATTACGTTTTTAGGAATTTAGAAATTTAGTATCCTAATATATTCCAACTCCTTTCTATTTTGAAAATCCAATAATGGTCAATATAATATTATACAAATTCATTAAAGCATGACCTTAATATAAAGACGATAAATAGGAACATAGTAAACACAAAATATGGCAATCAAATTTACAACTAAGGCAAACCAATAAAATTAGCAAAATTATTTCAAACAAAACATCTCAACTTTGGAAATTCATAACTTTTTAATCAAAACGTGTTTTAACTCAATTCTTTCTCTTAAATATTCTATATTCATCCATGATTGGTTACTAAAATATAAAAGAATGCACACTTGTAAAGAAAATCAGATTTTATGTCAAAATATTTTCTCATTCTTGGTTTTATACACAAATTTCTGCATATTTTACACCAACTTTGAAAAATCATATCTGTTTTTACACTTATCGAAACAGGGTGATTCTTAAACGTAAATCTTCTTTGATGAGTCTAGTTTGTATAAAAAATAACCATAAATCATTAGTTTCAAAAAATCAGTGTCGAAAAGTCCTGAAATAGTGAGTGCTCAGAAATTTTCGTAATAGTGAATTTATATAAACATCAAACTTCACAAAATCATAACTTTTAAACTAAAAACCCAAATCCATTGATTCTTTTTCCTATGGTTTCGTATTTAAATATTATTTGAAGAAAAAATAATGATATAATCTAAATATTCATATAAAAATCCAGATTTTCAATTAAAGTACATAAAACTCATATGAACCATTACATTTTAAAAGGGAAAGAACTTACCTTGGTTTTGAACGAATATATGAACATATGTCTCTGAGTTCAGAGGACATAAAAGAGAGTAAAAACATAGAAAACTTGACTTAGAGAAGCCTTTTGTTTGAAAGAATATGGGAGGAAGGTTAGGCATTTTAGAAAGCAAGAGGAGGAAGGTTATGGCCGTGAAAAGGAGAGATGCAGAGAAAACTTCAAGACTTTTGCTTTTGTGAATATTGTGTCCTTTTAGGGTTGAAGGAGGATCCTTTTTATAGCCAATGAGAAGAACTAAGATTAGGAAAATAATAAATGAAAATCAAATCAATTTTTAATTCACCCCAAAATCATGCAAAAATTTGATTTGATTTTATTTGACAACTCACAAAAATAATTTTCCTATTCATCTTTTCCATGTTTAAACTGATTCTCATTTAAAAAGTATTTTCTAAAACTTTTTTTTTCTAATAAATTTCAATTCAAATCAATTTTAACCAAATTTGACACAAATATTATTTTTATTTTTATTTTATTTTTTTCTCACTAATAAAACACTAGAACAAAAAAAAAATGTTATTTACCCTAAAAATCTATTTATTAAATTTAAATTAAACATAAATCAAATCTTCCCTTTTTTTTTTTCTCTTTTTTTTAATACTTAAAATTAAATTAAAACCACATTGAACGAAAATGGGTGTCTACACCTACTTTTGGAGCACAAAAGACCATTTGAATTCTCTGAGGGATGTTTAAAGGCATTCAACATATCAATGAAGCTTTGATCTATGCCCCTATTGTTTTACCTTCTAATTAGGACTTGCCCTTTGAACTGATGTGTGATGGAAGTGATTATGCTATCGAAGCAGTGCTTGAACATAAGAAAGAATTTCTTTTCCACACCATTTACTAAATTAGCATGACAGTAAAGGAAGCTCAGAAGAATTATACAACCACTGAAAAGGAACTTCTAACAGTTGTCTTTGCTTTGGAGAAATTTGGATCCTATTGAGTTGGAACTAAAGTGATTGTGCACATTGATCATTCTGCAATTAAATATTTTGTTAGCAAAAAAGGATGCTAATCCTTTATTTCTTAGCTGGATCCTACTTTTTCAAAAATTTGACTTGGAAATTAGAGACAAGAATAGGGTGGAAAATTAGGTTACAAACCATCTATCAAGGCTTGAATTTACAAAAACAGGTTTTGAAGGGGTGAAAATTGGAGAATCTTTCCCTGATGAGTAAATTTTAACTATCAAATATGTTGTTTGTCCATGGTATGCTGACCTTGCAAATTATATAGCATGTGGAAAGCACCCACAAGACCTTACTAGACAGCAACTGAAGAAATTTTTGTATGAGAAACAATTTTATATTTGGGATGAATCTTACCTTTTCAGAAGATGCTCATGCCAATTTTTAGAAGATGTGTAGCAGATCAAGAAGTCCAATCCATCTTAACTCATTGCCACAACTCAGCATATGGAGAACATTTTGGTGGCATCAGAACTGCCTCTAAGGTATTGCAAAAGGGGTTTTATTGGCTTTCTATTTTTAAGGATGCTAAGATCTTTGTTCAACAATGTAATGAATGTCAAATGACAGGTAACATATCAAGCAAACATGAGATGCCTTTGTAAAACATCTCTGAGGTTGAGTTGTTTGATGTATAAGGAATAGATTTCATGGGACCATTTCTTCCATCTTTTGGAAATTTGTACATCCTAGTGGACTACTTGTCTAAGTGGGTTGAAGCAATTGTTACCCCAACTAATGATATAAAGGTGGTTATGAAATTTCTCAAGAAGAACATATTTACCAGATTTGGTACCTCAAGAGCCTCATAAGTGATGAAGGAATACATTTTTGTAATAAATTGTTGGATGATATGCTCTTAAAGTACAATGTTCAGCATAAGGTTTCCATTTCCTATCATCTTCAACGTAATTGTTTAGCGGAAGTGTCAAATACGGAAATCAAGAGGATCTTAGAGAAGGTTGTAAATCTAGGTAGGAAGGATTGGTCAAGCAAACTTGATGAATCACTATGGGCATACATAACAACTCTAAAGACTCTTATAGGCATGTCCCCATATTAGTTGGTGTTTAAAAAGTCATGTCATCTACCTTTGGATATAGAGCATAACGCTTATTGGGCCATTAAAACTCTAAACATTGATCTTACATTAGCAGGGGATAAGAGAAGTTTGCAACTCTTAGAATTAGATGAATTTCACATTCAAGCTCATGAAAATTATAAACTATATAAGGAGAAAAACAAGAGATGACATGAATAGAAGATCATCAAACAAGAGTTTTTGTTAAGAATGGTGTCCTAGAACTTGTAATTATTTAATTATAATAATTTATTTCGAATAAATTAAATAAATAAACATAAGTTCTATAAAATTATCTAGACTGATTCAATTGACGATATTAGGAATATATGGAATTATATAAATATCAAACATTCAAATAGTAAAACCCTAAGTCACTCTTATGAAATCACGACTTAGTATGTGAGTCATACGAGAGGATTAAAGTCGAGATGAGTAACTTAAAAATGTCTCGAGAAATGGATAACGTTTGGGAACCTTATCCTGGTAACACCGTTGATAGCTCGCATTTTGTTTATAGACAAATGATCTAACCGATCATTCAGTGGGAGACATGAAATGGAAGTATCATATGCAATGTTGATTGTATAAGACAGGACCACGATATTCGATCAAAATTCTCATTAGTACCCTTTACAGAAATGATCGAATATCAAACTAAGTTTATCAAGTGATAGATCTCAATCCCGGAGTGAAATGCGGACTCCTATTTGTGGAGTTATGTTCTTTGATTCACATGGTTGAGAGCGATCCGTAAGAACGCTCAATACACTCTGTTTTGGGAACATGACTAGATAAGTAGGCTGGAAACTCATTTTCACGAGATGGAATTCATAACTTTCCTATAGATTAACGGTAAATGCGATACCTAAACATTTTAGGAACTTTAGGAAACTCCTTGATGTCTGATTTGAGACATGAACAAGTGACGCCATGACTTCTATTGATCACAAAAGTATCTTTATCTCTAGTTCGACTAAAGATAAAGTTCTTAGAGAATCAGCGGGAACACAAGGATAAAGCGGTAATACGGGGCAAAAACGGTAATTTATCCCTTTGAATTAGAGGGTTCCACGTGAAGGATAATATCACGATATAAATAATGATAAACTAAATGGACAATAACTCATCTATAGTGAGGGAGTTCACCTATGAATCTATAGTGGAATTATTCAAGTTAGATAATAAGTAATTCTCGATTATGTGTTCATCACATAATTGACTAATTATTAAGCCCATGATCTATAGGTCCATCGGTCCCTATGCTAGCCCAAATATCGTAGTCGCGAAATCAAGTAGAAGAAATGGAAATTTTAAGTAAAGTGAATTACTTAAAATAGGCAATATTAATTGTTTAAATATTGAGTATATTTAAACGGTAATTAATATAAACATTATTAATTGTTTAAATAATGAGTTTATTTAAACAGGAAATTAATAATGAAATATTATTAATTAGACATTATTAATTATTTAAATATTAAGTATATTTAAATGGTAATTAATAATTTGAAATTAATTAACAATTATTAATTGTTTAAATAATTAATTTTATTTAAACGGAAATTAATAATTAAAATTAATTAATTAATAATAAAATGTTATCAATAAAATTATTAATTAAATAACGAGTTTATTTAATGGAAATTAATAATTAAAATATTTATTATTAATTATTTAAATAATGAAAATTATTTAAATGGAAATTAATAATTAAATATAATTTGATAATATGTAATCGGGAGAAAATATTAATATTATTAACTATTTAAATAAAATATTTATTTAAATGGTAATTAATAAATAAATTAATTAAGTTGGACTTATTAATTTAAGAGAGAGTTTCAAGCCCAATTGGATTAATGAACCCAATTGGAATTGGCCAAAAATAATTAATTAAATAAATTAGAATTTTTTATTAATTACTATTGTAATTTTCGGCCATATGCATTATTTGGGAGAGATAATTGTTTGAATTATATCCTAAATAATTACATAGATTTATTTACCCAAGATAAATAAAATAAAGAAAATAAAATAATCTCCTATTTATCTATGGCATTTTCAAAATTGCAAGATAGAAAGAGATAATCTTTTTTCTTTTTGTATTTATCTCTATAGATTAATCCTAATGTGATTAAGATTCCTATTTTCCTATAAATAGGAGGGTTGGGTCATTCATAAATCACACAATTTAATTCCATAGAAAGTTGGAACTCTCTCTTCCTCTCTCCCAACCCCTTGGCCGATTTTCCCTATAATATTATTGGGAAGAAAACATTTTTCTTCTTCCCAATTTCTCTTAAAGTTCGATCCCACAATCGGGTTTTGTTTGATCGATCGGGATATAGCATAGAAGATCCGGTGTTGCTGAGGAATTGATGCTGTAAAGAAACCTCCAACCAATTCTCCAATTTTACTCAATGTAAGTTCCGGTTTGATTTTAATTTTCGTAAATTAAGCATGAATCTACATGTTCTTCATGTTTTTATCACAATTTTCATGATGTTAATAGATCCGTTATTAAATGTTAATAAGTTTACTAAATAAAATTCCGCTAATTTAGTAAATCATCCCTTCAGTTTTATCAAGGTCAATTAGTTTTGTTCTATAATTCCAGATTGAAACTCTTCCCTTGAAGCATGTTTGAGGAAGCAAGCTATAGCAGCATTTACTATAAAGGGAGACATTTCAATTTTGTTTCAATTTAAATGAAAAAGGAAATTACAAGGATCTCTATGATTTAACTAATTCACTTCACAAAGAAAAAAGGTAAAATTGTGATTCCTCAATCAGCATATTTTCGGCCAGCTATAAGTAGCAGAATGTCTGTCCTCCATTCTTTCCCGTGTTTTCTGCCACTTTTTGCTTTTTATTTATTTCATTCGCTTCTTTGTCTTCCCTGTCTTTTTCTTTTTTCTAGGATCTTTTTCTCCTTTCGCCTTCCCTTTTTCTCTCTTGATTCTTTCTTGTCCCTTTCTCTCTTAGTTCAAGCTATCTTTTTCGTCATTGAAGCATATTTTTCTTCCCTTTCTGCTACCATAGTCATTCTTTTGGTATGACCGATTTATTTCAAAAGCTTTTCCCTTATTGCATTCCTTAGTTTTTCCCTATTCATAGTATTGTTTTTAACTTGAGCAGCATGTTTAGGAATAATCAGTTTTTGGACTTTTTCTTTATGCCTTGTTGATGATCTTTAATTACATTCACTTGTTTTCTTCTTTTTACTTTTAGATCCACTACAATGGTGATGACTAGGAATCACGTTGATACTTCGAACCCAATCCTGTTTGTGCGAAAGGAGTCTCAAATAGAGATAAACGCAAAGACAAGATAAATGACGATCCAATCATTTTGATAGAAGATGACGACATCACACCAAACATCATTCCAGAAAAGTCTTTTGAACCATCTTCTTGAGCATTCAAGCGTTTCGCCTCCCTAGACGTTAAAAAGCAATACAAGGATTACTTACACAAAAATGTTGTTGGGTTTGAGACCTCTAAAACTAGAGATCTGCAAGCGGAATTCCCAAGGATCTTTCCTTGGAGTATAATATTATTCTAAAAAAACAAATGCATAAATAGAATACCAACGCTTGTAGAGAAGTGTCTGACTTTTCCCATTCTTGGTTACGATCTTAGGACCACCAAAAAGTCTTCCTCACTAAGCACAAAAGAGAATCGGTGCGTAGGCACTATCCTTCTTGGAAAAAGGAAGAGGGAAATGAATTTTTTCCCTACACCACGCTTGGGGCGATGACAACAAGAGAGGGAAGAGAGGAGAGGACAATTTTTCTGAATCTCTCTTTACTCTTGAAATTGTGTGTTTAGGTTTCTCTAAACCCTTCCTATTTATAGGAAAAGTAAAGCCTCAATCTTTGAAAATCTGAATCAAATATTTTATTTAATAATCTAAATAATTAAATAAAGATATTCAAGATTTCATTTGAATAATTCATGATTTAATATTTTTTAATTAATCTAATTAATTATTTAAAATATTCTTCATCATATTTAAATTAATCTAAATTATTTTAAAGTAATTATTCCCAAATATAAATATTCAAATTAATCTCATTAATTTAAACCATAGATAATTAATTAAATAAAATGCACAATTGTAACTATTTACCATTGATAGTGGCGTGTGGCCCCTAAATAAATAAACTCCTTTTATTTATTTTCAATTCCTTTTAATTTGACAATTTTAAAATAAATAATTAAATAGACTCCTCTATTTAGTCTCCCATTATTTTTGGACAATTTCAAAATTAATTTAATTAAATAGACTTTTCTATTTAATCGCTTTTAAATAAATAATCAAATAGACTCTTCTATTTAATAAATAATTAACTAGGCTCTTCTATTTAATAATAAATTAAATAGACTCTTCTATTTAATTTTCTCATTAATTAAATAATTAAATAGGATCTTCTATTTAATTTCTTTTAATTAATAAAATAGACTCCTATATTTGTTTTTGCTTTTAATTAATATGAGAACTTCAAATTAATTTACCTAAAACCCATTTTTCAAAGAAAATTATTCTTATCAATTATTGTTTTCAATTACATGGGTTAGCTCGGGGACTTAATGGACCTATAGAACTTAGCTCCAATGATCTTGAATTACATTGATTAAAACTTATTTAATCAATTAATTCTTACTCATTAATTCCTAGATAACTCCCCTAAATATCTAGAGTTGCACTCTTAGTTCTATAGACATAGTTATGTCCATTGGCTATAATCATTAACTACACTTTGACCCTTCACAAGTAGTTCGTATCCATGGCTAGGTAATTTATCAATTTAATCTCCTTGATACATCCTGTTCCTTAAACCCAACTGATTCTCTAAAGAGAAATCTTACATAATCTCCATTATGCGTCTTGACTTAGTTCCTTGATCAGAGAAATATGGTGCCCCGCTGTTCAAGCCCTGAATCAGTTCATAAGAGAACTACTTATCTATTTTTCTTATTAGAAAACGAGTGAATTCCAATCTTGTGTAACTACATTCCCAGCTATAAGCAAGATGCAATCTACAAAGTACGAGGCATATTGAGTCACTCCCACCTATGATAATAAAAGGTTTGTCTCTTGCAGACAAGAGTTCATAATTCACTCAGGATTAAGATCAATTGTACATGATCAACTGTTTGATATACAAAGTGTCTTTCTGAATGATTTTACCAGAAGACAGTAAGTACATCTTAGTCTAGTCTACTACAATCTTTATTGCAGCAACACCCCTACTCACATGTCTCTACATGAGTGATCAAGATGAGATCACTTGTACCAATTTACAAGTGGACCGTGTTAGTGGTGTTACCAGAAATAAGGCACCCAACCTTTATTTATAATACCACAAATTTTTTGAGTTATAACTTAAGTGAATCTTCTTGCATCCAATCCTCAACTTAAGCTATCATAAGTAACTCTGGATTTTATGATGGATTACATTTATTATATAACAATAAATGACAATATAAATATTACTAAGTAAATAATTCTTTATTTACTTATAGTTTAAATGGATTAGATAAGATTTAGGGCAGAAACCCCAGTAATCTCTCACTTGCACTAAAGCTTTACAGAAATTTATTTGGTAATCCTAAACTACCCATATGACGCTCAAACACCTTAGTCGGAAGTGTCTTTATAAATAGTTCAGCCATGTTATCCTCAGAGGCTATCTTTATCACTACAACATCTCCTCTGTGGACTATCTCCCTTATCAGGGTATACTTTCTCTCTATGTGCTTTCCTTGTTTGTGGCTTCTAGGCTCTTTGGAGTATGTCACAGCACCACTGTTATCATGAATAGTGTTATAGGTTTGTCCTAAACCAAACCCTTCCTTAGCAGCTTCACAAGCAGCTACAAACTCGGCTTTCCATTATGGTGTTGGTAATACAACTTTGCTTAATACTCCTCCAAATAATGCCTCCACCATAAAGTGTGAAAACTGATCCCGATGTGGGTTTCCTATAATCCTTATCTACTTGGAAATCATACTCTATGTACCTCTTGAGAATCAAATCCTTTTTATCATACACTAGCACATGTTTTCTCGTTCTCCGTAGATACTTGAGAATATTCTTGACTGCCACCCAGTGTTCATAACTAGGATTTGACTCATAAAGACTTACTATCCCTACCACGTAACAGATGTCTGGCCTAATACATAACATTATGTACATTAGAGACTTCCAACAGCTGATGCATATGCATATTGTCTCAAGCTCTCAACTTCTTAAGAAATTTTAAAACAATGCTCCTTAGTTAGATAAATCCCATGCTTGAAAGGTAACAATCCTTCATTGGATTTATCCATCCCATAGTTAGAAAGTATCTTGTCAATGTAGGATGTTTGAGACAACATTAATTTGGATTCCAGAACATATCGAGCCTCTCTCAAATCTTTCATTTGGAATTCATTAGCTAGTCATTTCTTAACGTCTGATAATACACTTACATTATTCCGAATAAGTAAGATATCGTTCATGTATAGAATGAGAAATTTTAAAACAATGCTCCTTAGTTAAATAAATCCCATGCTTGAAAGGTAACAATCCTTCATTGGATTTATCCATCCCATAGTTAGAAACTATCTTGTCAATGTAGGATGTTTGAGACAACGTTAATTTGGATTCCAGAACATATCGAGCCTCTCTCAAATCTTTCATTTGGAATTCATTAGCTAGTCATTTCTTAACGTCTGATAATACACTTACATTATTCCTAATAAGTAAGATATCGTTCATGTATAGAATGAGAAATGCCACATCTTTGTTGACTATCTTCTTGTACACACAAGATTCAACAACATTTTATTCAAAGCCATATGATTTGACTGTAGTGTCAAACTTATGTTCCAAGACTGTGAAGCTTGCTTTAATCCATGGAAGGATTTATGAAACTTACAAACTTTTTGTCCTTTACCTTGGACTATGAATCCTTCTGGGTGGAGCATATAGATACTCTCGTCAAGATACTCATTCAGAAATACTATCTTGACATCCATCTGACAAATTTCATAATCAAAATGGGCACCAATGGATAAAAGATTTCTAATATATTGTAATAAAGCGACAAGGGAGAAAGTTTCTTCATAGTCCACCTCTTCCTTTTGGGAATAACCCTTCGCTACAAGTCTAGCTTTGAAAGTCTCCACTTTCCCATCAACTCCACGTTTCCTCTTATAGATCCACTTACAACTAATGGGTTTGGTCCCAACTAGTTGACATACAATTTCCCATACTGAGTTGGAGTACATGGACTTCATCTCAAGATCCATGGCTTTAGCCATTTTTCTCTGTCAACATCTTCCAATGCTTCCTTATAAGACAATAGATTTTCTAGGTCAGTACCGCCATCAATAACCTGGGTTAAGCCTAAATATCATTCGGGCAACTTGGATGCCCTCCCACTATGACGAGGACTTAACTGAATTTGACTAGAATTTCTCTTTCTACTTGAAGAGCTAGGCAAGTCAACAACACTTGTTGGCTCAGTTGTGGTTTCACTTGGAATAATCTCCTGTAGTACTAACTTACTAAGAGATTTATGGTTTTCTATATAGTCTTCTTCTAAGAATGTAGTATTTTTTGTCAAAGATATTTTATTCTCTTCAGAACTTTAAAAAAACCCACCATAAGTCTCTTTAGGATAGTGTGATGACCCGACTCCTTTTTAAATAATTTAAATCATATTTCAGCGAAAGACTTTATATTTAATAAAAATTTGGCATGGATATGTTTAAAACTTCGACTATCCATAACCTGTTTACACTTTTCACAATCATAGAATTTACAAGACAAGGAATTGTAATTCCTGTTGTACAGTTTAAAGAAGTTCAAAGTTATAAAAGTTAAGACAAAAAGCTCTTTTAAGCTTAGATACAAATATACAACCCAAATGACGAAACATGAAATAAATGAGTCCATGGACTTTAAAAGTATCTCTAGTCCCTCTCGGCCTCATCATCAACTAGATCAGACTGCCCCAGCTCCTCTCCTACAACCACAAACATGAGAATTACCTGAAAATTTTTGTAATATCATGAGCTAAAGCCAGCCCAGTGAAAATAAATGGAAAATAAAGTAACATTAGACTCCAAACCCGTATCCGGATTTGTGTCCAAGTAAAACTTACATACTCTTTACCAATCAACCACTTCAAAGGGATTTACATCAAGTGTTCCACTTTCACTTACCAAATTTCCCAAATAATCGAGGATCTAGCTCCCAAGCATTTAGGAGGACGTGTTTCATAACACACAAATCATTCTTAATCCATTCTCTTTAAAATATTATACTATACATAAGGTTTACATCAAGTATTACAATCTCCAATTTTAAGATCTTCCAAATAATTGAGAATCTAGTTTTCTCATATATGTATCATAATAATTATATAAGGTTCAATACACCCTTACATTTTCTCTTTATACAAGGTTCAATACACCCTTGCATTCTCTATAGCACTCGACTATACATCATATTTCATTCTTTTTTTCTATAGAAATGTATGATATACATAATGTTTCATTCTTTTTCTCTATAATAACTCAGGCTATAAAAAGTTTACATTCTTTTTTCTTTAAAAAATAATGCTAAGCTCACTCGGTCTTAACATATTCAAACAAGATAATTCGCGATTAATGACGATAATGTTAGCACACGCAATCTCAACATTATTCATTAACTCGCTCAACAAATGTAAAATACATGCAACATTTACATCACCATAACCATCAAATGCTTATAATGTCAGTAATGAAGCTCCCACAGGCTAACAATACTTCATTATCTCGCTTTTCAAAATAAAATATACGAAGTCTTTTCAATAATATATTCCACCTCTAGTGAATAATGACAGTAATGAAGCTCCTGCAGGCTAAGAATTACCTCATTAACTCACCCACCGAATACAAGGTTCAATGCACCCCTGTATCCTTGTATATGTATCATAGTAATTATGGATAATACTATATAATGTGAACTCGCATAGTTCCATCATTATCTCATTATCCATCTCATCCGATCATGTAAAGTACTGCAACATTCCTCATGATACATATACATAAACATAAACGAATAATACCAGACAATACATGCACGTTCAAGCTATGCATTGCCTCATTATTCCTCCGAATAATCAATTATGCAATATGAATATGAATATGCTCTCAAGTGTAAGTAAAAGTAAATATAAATATTCAAAGTGTACAAGTAAAAATAAATATAAACATTCAAAGTGATCGAAAAGACATAACGATAAATGGATCACGAATTACCCTTTATATATAAAACAAGAAATTAGGAACTTCTGAAAAACAATGAATAAATCAAGCCGAACGGCCTTCAGATAAACTCAAGTCATTAAGTTTAACATAAAAGTCTCAAATCCATTGATTCTATTGTTTTTAATAAATGTTCGAAGTTCCTTATCCAAATTCCATATTCACCCTATTATACTTAAAATTTTCAACTTTCGATAAACATTAGGAAACTCTGAAGTGAATCTAAACGTAAAACTTCCAAGAGTTAATCGTTTTCCTTTGAAGCACCTATGAGTTCTCTCACTCAAATTAGAACTAACTTCCAAGCCTAAGTATGTTAGCTCACTTACTTTAATCCTTTCGATTCAAATCTTAATCTCAACTTCCGATTCTACAAATCGTTCAACTTATTCAGTTTCTAAGTTTACTTTAAGTTCTATTTATTCTCACCTCGAATGTTCGCGTGACAACAAAGTTCCCACGAACCAACAAACGAGTAATCGCACCTACAATTCATCAATCAATCAATATATTACAACTCATAACTAAGAAGAGAAAAGTGTGATTTTCGGGTGAATAGTGTTTTTCAAAAATTCGAGCTCAAAATTGTCAAATTTCTTGATGGAAATACATGATTTCAACTTCAAAACTTATTTAGAAACAAAAACAAACTAAACCATATAATTTTTTTTGAAAACTCACTTTTAAGGGCTCCTCTTAGAGAACAAGAAACAGCATAAGGCTAGGTTGGATAGATAGCCCTCATCCCGATGAAAACAGTTGAGAAACAAAGAAACATGATGTCATAATGGAATGCTTGCTATGTCCATGGAGGAAAAGAAGAGAAGAAGAAAATGAAGTTTGGTCAAATTGTCAACTTTGGGGTTTTTAAAGAAGATGAATAGTGTTCTTGATATTTTTTAAGAAATCAGAAATTACGATCTCGTCCCTTCAATGCTTTGAGCTTATAAAACGAAACCCGAAGCTCTTAAACTAACCAAATGGTGATTAATAATTATTAATTGGCCCGTTAATAATTATTAATAGGACAAAAACTAATTTAAGCTAATAAAACGTTAAAAGGTTTTCGAACGAAATTAACTACTAAATTCTAAATTACTAAAACTAAAAATTAATCTAAATACTTTAATTGAAATAAATAAATAAGAAATTTCACTTCAAAAGCAACGGGACGTTACAGATAGCCTTCGAATAAGCATACCTTAGAACGCGGTTCTAATTTCTTAAGGTTAGTTTTTAGCATATGGGCTGGACATCCGCATACTTGGAAGTGATGCAAACTCACCTTACGCCTCAACCATAACTCAATAGGTGTTTCTAAAACACTTTTAAAAAGTACCCAATTCAGGATGTATAATTCATAAGTCCTTTTGAGGGGAGTATTCATGCAGCTAAACTTGGATAAAATCTGGTAAAAAGACCAAGTAATTCAATATAATAGCTAGAAATTGTAAATAATTAGATTATTTCTGTAAAAGCCTACTCTCTAATTGTTCTTTTAATATTTTAGTTGTTTTTGTGCTGTTTTCATTCCCTTTTGCTAACTTTTGCTTCCAGATTTAAATGTTATTGTCATGAGCTTAAGGCTCTAGGAAGTGCCCTTGACAGAACTTTTTTTTTCAAAAACAGCCTCTATTAGAAGCATGTTGAGGGGATGTTGAACCAACGCTTTAGGAGTCAAGATATTTATTTTTCTTCCCCCCCCCCCCCCCCCCCAACATTTCCCCCCCCCCCCCCCCCCCCCCCCCCCCCCCCGCCGCCGCTTCCCGCTATAGTCTTCCACGCATGTGTGTAATAGTTTGCAACCCAATAGAGTTCATCAACTCTTATTTTTGGTGGGAAAAAGCAGAAGAAAGAGAAAACGATGGCTTACTACATAAGCTTCCATTTGTCATTGAAGAAAGAAGGGGGAAGAGGACAAAGCGAGAAAGAAGGAGCTACAGTGAAGACGAAGATCGTAGATGCATTAGTTGGTTATTGCTATTTTTCAGGTTAAATATTGTTTAAGTCCTTTATTTTATCTTTTTATTATTGCTTTAGTTATTTTTGCTTCCTTTTGTTCAATCAACTTTTGTGATGTTGTGCTAAATGGGAATTTGGATGTGTAATACTTCATGAATTGGGAACTTGAGTATTTATAATAGTTTGTGACATTGATTGTTTCAATTTCTTATCCCTCTTTAAAGCTTTGTGAAAATGAAGTCAGAGGAGTTCAAGCATGTGTTGAAAAATCCATTGCATGACAGTTATAGAAGATCAACTTGTTAACTTCAACTTCACGTTTAGAAATAAACAAAAGGTTAAGTAAATAGATAAAAAAATATGGTTTTAATAATTAAGGAGTAGCAATCTTTTATCTATAATTTTAGAGATAGAACTTGAGGCTAAGAGATTTTGTTAGGGCTTGTTTGAGAGAACTTGAACCTCCTCCTTTCCACCTGAGCATGTTGTTTATCTCACAAATTGTTGGTTTACGCAAGGCTTCCACCTCAAGCACTTTGCTTGAGTTGACAAACTTATCATAAAACCCTAGCACAACATCTCAATCATTCTCTCTTGATCTACATTCAGTGTTGGATCCTTTTTTTTCTTGCACTACATCATTTCATTCAGATAACCTCATTCAACAGTACATACAAATCCTTAATACAATAAACTTGTCATAAAAGCAACTATCCTCGTGGGACACAACACTCATTTACCACTTTATTACTTGTTGATCGTGTGCACTTGCATGCCACCCTTCACCATCTAATCACATAACCATTTTCACCAACAAGTTTTTGGCGCCATTGTCGGGGATAGTTCACATTTAATGCTTTTAGTGATTAAAGATTCATCTATAGCTTATAGTTCTTTTGAAATAGTTAATTATTATTTGTTTGACTTTATTTTATGAGTATTGAAGGAAGCAGTCGTCTGAAGGAGGAGATTATCCCTACGATCTAAAGATTGAGCGAACTTTTCGTCGAAAAAGGCTAAACAATCAGGCCAGAATAGAAGCAGCAATGGATAACAACATATCCCTACCACAACTAGCAGTGGGAGTAGGAGTATATGAACTGGCTGGAAATAGAGGAGCACCCTTACAAGTTGTCCAGTATGTTGGGGATAGGCACAAAGTGATGCGTGATTTTGCTCGCCCTAATTTGGAAGGGTTGGGACAGAATTGTAAACAGACAGATTTGAGTTCAAGCCAGTCATGTTCTCCATGCTTAACTCTATTGGTCAGTTTGGAGGAGGAGTTCATGAAGATCCTCAAAATCACATCAGACTGTATTTACAATTGTGCAACTCTTTCAAGATGCTAGGAGTGTCAGATGAAACTTTGCACTTATCTTTGTTTCCTTTTTTTCTTAAAAGGAAAATCTACATGGTTGTTATCAATGGATGCTGATTCAATCCATTGTTGGGCTAATCTGGTAGATAAAATCCTTACACAATATTCTCCTACAAGCAAGGCATCTCAAATAAGGACAGATTTGTAAAATTTTGTGCAACATGAAAATGAAACACTAGCTGACGCTTGGGAAAGATGGAAGGAGATGATAACGCACTATCCTCAGCATGGAATATCTAGATGGCTTAAAATTGAAACTCTCTACAAGGATCTAGATGCTAATAGTCAGTAGATTCTACATCAAATGGAACCATTATGTCAAAGTCTTATAATGAAGCATAAGACATTATGGAGGGGATAGTCTACAATAGTTATCAATGGCCCAGTGCACCGATCAGGCAAGAAGAATGAAGTTTAAGGGTAGATCTAAATGCTGTGACACAGTAAATGGTAAACATGTTTATGAAAAATCGAGTGCAATAATGGGAACTGTAGGATTTGCAGTCCGATACATTTCCATTATGTTACCTAGCCAAACCCTCAGGCAAATCAAGGTACTTCGGTACATGGAGTGAATCTAATATACTCTACTTCATTCTATAATGGAATCACTTGCACCATCTACCAAGAAAGACACGCTGTAGAGTTGTGCCAACAAAACCCAGAATCTATGAATTTTGTTCAGTACAACAAGAATTTGAACTCATACTCAAGCACTTACAATCCTGGTTGGAGGCATCACCCAAAGTTTGCATGGAATCAACCTAACAATTCAGAAGCTGGTACAATCAAACACTTCATCAAAACCTATGAATTACAATCAAGGTAATCAAAACAGTTACCAGTAAAGAGGACCAACCAGTACCTGCACAACCCCAACCAATGCAACAATAACAAAGCCAACAACCCATGAACTAGCAGAAGCAAGTTGTAGACCCAGTGAGTTCATTAGAGCAGTTTATGAAAGAATACATCACTAGAAATGAGGCATCCATGAAGAACCTGGAAAATCAAGTTGGACAACTAGCATCCACTATTAATTCAAGACCTCAAGGTAATTTCCCAGTGACACTGTGAATAATCTAAAGGGTAAAGAGGTTGAACATTGTAACGTGATTACATTAAGGAATGAGAATACAAGTACCCAATTTGAGGAGGCAGCTCAGAAAGACGAGTCAAAAGAAAGTGGGAAGGTAATCCCAGCATCATCAAACAAAGCAAAGAAAATTTGACTAGTGAAGAGGTAGTTGTAAAGCAATCCATAAACATAACACCAATGCATGTTCAGAGTTTTCATTAGACTGAAGCAACCCAAGGTCATGTCCTAACAAAAAAGGTCAGTGGAAGTAGTGCATCTCCATTCCATCAAAGATTCATTAGACAAGAGCAAGATGTTCAGTTTAAAAAGTTCCTAGAAGTGCTGAAACAATTATATATCAGCATTCTGCTGGTGGAAGCCTTATAATAGATGCCAAATTCTGTGAAGTTCATGAAAGATATCCTTTCATGGAAGAGGAGGCTCGACGAGGTAGAAACAGTTTACATGACATCTGTGATGACCCGACTCTTTTTAAATAATTTAAAATCAGATTGCAGTGGAAGTCTTAGTATTTAAAAAAAAGACATGGATACGTTTAAAATTTGAACTAGCCAAAACCTATTTACATTTTTCACAATCAGAGAATTTATAAATAAAAGGAAATGCACATTTCCTGAAGCAAAGTTCAAAAGAAATTTCATAATCATAGAAGACTAAAAACAAAAGCTCTCATGAGCTTATATACAGATGTACATCAAAAGATGAAAGACAATAAGAAAATATTAGTCCAAAGACTATAATCTTTCTCTAGTCCATCTCGCCATCATCGTCATCCAAGATCAAGTAGCACCAGCTCCTCTCCCACGACCTCGATCACGGTCGATACCTGAAATTTTTTGTAATATCATGAGCTAAAAGCAAGCCCAGTGAAAATAAACGGAAAATAAAGTAACATTAGACTCCAAACCCGTATTCAGATTTGTGTCCAAATAAAGCTCACATACCCTTTATCTTTCAACCACTTAAAAGGATTTTGTATCAAGTATTCCACTTTCACTTACCAAATCTCCAAAATAATCAAGGATCTAGCTTCCAAGCATTTAGGAGGACGTGTTTCATAACACACATAATGTTTTATTTAATTCTCTTTAATACCTTTTACTATACATAAGGTTTGCATCAAATATTACAATCTCCAATTTCAAGATCTTCTAATTAATTGAGAATCTAATTCTCTCATATATGTATCATAATAATTATACAAGGTTCAATACACCCTTGCATTATCTCATTATACAATTCAATCTCATTCATTTTCCTATAGCACTCGGCTATACATCATACTTCATTTCTTTTCTCTATGAAAATGTATGTTATACATAATGTTTCATTTCTTTTCTCTATAGCAACTCAGGCAATAAAATAAGGTTTACATTCCTTTTATTTTTAACAATTAATGCTAAGGTCACTCAGTCTTAACATATTCAAACAATCATAATTTGCAATTAATGCCGATAATGTTAGCACACGCAGTCTCAACATTATGCATTAACTCTCCTAGTACATGTAAAGTACACTCGACCTTTACATTAACATAACCAAAATCATGTTAAGCTCACTCGATCTTAACATATTCAAGCAATCATAATTCGTGATTAATGCCAATAATGTTAGCACACACAGTCTTAACATTATGCATTAACTCACCCAATACATGTAAAGTACACTCAACGTTTACATTAATATAATCAAATCATGCTTATAATGACAAAATTGAAAGCACACTCAGTCTAACAATTCTTCATTATCTCACTTTCCAAATCAAAGTATACATAGTTTTTCAAAGATATCTTCCCACCTCTAGTGAATAATGTCAGGTAATGAAAGCTCACTTAGTCTAACCATTACCTCATTATCTCACCCACCGAATACAAGGTTCAATACACCCATGTATTCTCATATATGTATCATAATAATTATGGATAATACTAGATAATGTGAACTCGCATAGTTCCATCATTATCTCATTATCCATCTCCTCCGATCATGCAAAGTTCACGCAGCCTTTAGCATTCCTCATGATACATATACGTAAACATAAAACGAATAATACCAGACAATGCAAGCACACTCAATCTATGCATTGCCTCATTATTCCTCCCAATTTCGATTATGTAAAATGAATATGAATACTCTCAAGTGCAAGTAAAAATAAATATAAACATTCAAAGTAATCGAAAGGACATAAAGTTAAATGGATCACGAATTACCCTTTATACATAAATCAAGAAATTAGGAACTTCTGAAAAACAATGAATAAATCAAGTCAAACGACCTTAAGATAAACGCAAGTCATTAATTTTAACATAAAAGTCTTAAATCCATTGATTCCATTGTTTTTAATAAATGTACGAAGTTCTTTATCCAAATTCCTTATTCACCCTATTATACTTGAAACTTTCAACTTCCGATAAACATTAGTAAATGCCGAAGTGAATCTAAACTTAGAACTTCCAAGAGTTAATTGTTTCCTTCGAAACACTTATGAGTTCTCTCAACTCAAATTAGAACTAACTCCCAAGTCTAAGCATGTTAGCTCACTTACTTTAATCCTTTCGATTCAAACCTTAATCTCAACTTTTGATCATACAAATCGTTCAACTTATTTGGTTTCTAAGTTTACTTTAAGTTCTATTTATTCTCACCTTAGCAATTCAAAGTACAATCCAACGGTTCAACGAGGCGTTAACGTGCAACTGATACCTACAATACATCAACTGAAAATATTTTATAAATCATAACTAAAATGAGAAAAAGTATGATTTTCGGGTTAATAGTGATTTTTGATTGAATAGTGTTTTTGGATGAATAGTGTTTTTTGAAAATCCGAGCTCGAAATCGTCAAATTCCTTGATGGAAATACATAATTTGAACTTCAAAACTTATTTAGAAACAAAAAAAAAAAATCATATAAAAAGGAAAACTCACTTTTTAGGGCTTCCCTTAGAGAACAGGAAACACCAAAAAGCTAGGTTGGATAAGTATCCCTCGTCTCGAGCAATCCAACACAACTGGAATCGAGACGATCCATCGAGAAACGAAGAAAATCCATGAAAGCCTCCATGGAAGATGAAGCTCACGACTTCAAGGAGAAAAGGAAGAGAAGAAGTTTTCATTTTTTACTCCTTTTGACTTTTTAAAGAAGACGTAAATAGTAAAAAGATATTTTTAAGAATTCGGAAAATCTCATTTGCTTTTAGCTTTTAAAAACGAAACCCGAAGCACCTAAACTTACCAAAAGGTGATTAATAATTATTAATTGGCCCGTTAATAATTATTAATATGCCTCAAACTAATTTAAGCTAATAAAGAAATTAAAAAGATTTACGAACAAAATAAACTCGTAAATCTAAGTTATAAATTCTAAATTAAATTAATTAACTCTAAAATGAAATTAAATGCTTTAAATAAAATAAATGAATAAATAAATAATAACAATAAAAAATTTCCTTGTAAAATAACGGGACGTTACAACATATGAAGTGTGTTCCATTTTTCAGCCAAACATACCACCAAAGTTTCATAATCCAGGGAGTTTAACCATACAATGTTCGATTGGAAATACTTACCGTGGAAGAAAATTATGTGACTTAGGAGTGAGCATGAACCTAATGCCCTTATCAATATTAAAACAGTTGGGAGTAAGTGTTGCAAGACCTACAGGGAAACTCTCCAATTTTTTGATAAGTTTATTGCACATCTATAAGGAAAAATAGAAGATGTTGTGGTATAAGTGGATAAATTCATTTCCCAGCAGATTTCATCATCTTGGACTTTGAAGCAGACAAAGAAGTATCAATTCATTCATAAACCTTTTAATTACTTTAGTAGCTTAAATTAGTATTGGGCATATTAATAATTATTAACAGGCCAATTAATAATTATTAATCACCTTTTAGCTAGTTAGTGTTTTGGGTTAGTTTTAAAAGCTAAAAGCAAACGAGCGACGATTTCATAATTCTTGATTTCCTAAAAAAATATCTACACTATTCACCTTCTTTTTAAATTCTCCTAAAAGCCAAAATTAGAAAGCAACTCATCTTTTCTTCTCTTCATGACTGCGGGTCTCACTTTGGGGGGAAAATCCTTGGGTTTTCTTCGATTCTCGACCGTTTTCTATGATTTCTTTTGCATTGGATTCCTCGGGACGTGGGCGTTATATCCATCCTAACCTTGTGGCGTTTTTTGTTCTCCAAGGGAAGCCCTAAAAAGTGAGTTTTCAAGTCGTGGTGTAGTAAGTATAAAATAACTTGAAGGATTATTCGAAGACAAATTATTTGAAGATCAAGATCCAACGAAGACCGAAGAATTCTAGGTTCAAGTTAGAAGATTTCAACCAATCAATTATTTGATCCGAGAATACGTAGATTGAACCTCAAGTCAAAGTTTATACTTTTGAGAATGGATAAGAGGTATATTTATTAGAGATTGTAACTACTTAAATTTATCAATACAAATCATTAATCCACATTTATTTAACTATATTAAAATTATGTGTGAACTAAAATATTTAATTAGAAATAATTATTTGAATTTTTTATAATTCAAAATAAATAAAATAAATATAAAAATATCAAATACCAAACATGGTAAAGGTATAAAAAAGAAGAAATTATTATTATTATTATTTTTTAAACCTTGGCTCCATTTTTCACGGCATTTGATGCAAATTTGAAGGTATTTTTTTTATTTAAATTATGAAATAGGAATTCAAATTTGATCAGAATATCAATATTTTTTTTCTATAAATATGACCACTGGATTGTCATTATTTTCACCCTTCGCTTTAATTAGAAAACTAAAAATTTTCTCTCCCTAAAAGCCTAATTACTGATTTTAGCTCATAAATTAAGAAGAATATTTTTCTTCATTGGTTCTTCCAGTTTAACTCTCACACGTTTGTTTGGCTAATGATAGGGTCATAGCGTAGAAGACTTGATGATGATTAAATCAAATCTCCATGTAATTCCAATGTTAGTATTTTCTAATACCCTTGTACTTTTATTTTAAGGCCTTTCATTTTTTTTGTATTATATAAATGATGACATGTTCATTGATTACCTTATGTGATCATTGCCTATAGCATGAAGCAATTTAAGGCTAATCTCTATGACATGCTCATTGATTAACTTACTTTCTCTAAAAACACCAACTTCTATCAATTTTCAAGTTTTTACACACTAATTAGTCATATACACTCATGGCACTAATCATTCTTAACATTAAACAATTCAAGAATAATTTTTAAGGCTTACCAAACCTCCCTTTTAGCACCTACCTTGAATATGGAGTAAAAGAAGTTCAAACACCTACACACAATCAATCATCTTGCATTAATAACTATATACATACATATACTTAGACTCAACTAAGCTCAAACCCAAAGACCCTGAAACAGCCCCAAACTCGTAGCCTCAAAACGCGGGGGGGGGGGGGGGGGGGGGTTGGGTTCGACCCTTTGGTGGTTTTTGCTTCAAAATTTGTTTGTTCATTAAAACATATCATGGATAGATGAGTCCTTACCCAAAAATCAGAATTGATTTTTTGAAAAATAAGATGAATTTTACCCCAAAATCATATTTAAATTCAATTCGGTTCTTACACAACTCCATTAACATCAACACAAGCATATATTCAATAAAATCAAAGTAAATTTATTATATCAATCGAAACCCTAAGATAAAAACATTTTTAATTTGAAATTCAAACCAATTCATACATTTTTAACCAAATTCTTTTAAATTCATTCAACCCAAAGTGGTTAGAAAGTCATTAAAAAGAAAAACCCCAAAAAATCACCCAAACCCTAGATTAGGAACTTACATTTTTTATGATGAAACAAAGAGAAAATCGATAAATTTCTTCTCCTTACAAATCTAATAAATTTTGGCTTTGTATTGACATGAATTAATGGAAAAATAAGAAAACTCCATCAACTTCTTCTTCTTGTTGTTGTGGTCGAGAAAGGGAGATAAGAGAAAGTTTTGAGCATAATTTGTTTGGTTATAATGAAGAAGATGAAAAGGAATGGTATGTATATATATTATTTAGTAATTTGCAAAAGGCCCCCTATGACGACCTGACTCCTTTTAAATCATTTAAAAACTAAAACACAGCGGAAGTCTTAATATTTAAAAAAAACGGCATGGTTATGTTTAAAACTTGGACTAACCAAAACCTGTGCACATTTATCCCAACAAAGAATTTAAAGACAAGGAATTTCAATTCCTATTTCTAGAATTTAAAAGAGTTAATGACCGTAAAAGTAAAACGAGAAGTTCTTATGAACTTATATACATATTTACATCTCAAAAGACACAAAACACAACAAAATGAGTCCATGGACTTTTAAAAGTATAACCATTCCATCTTTGTATCATCATCTTCTCGATCAAGCCGCACTAGCTCCTCTCCCAAATCCCCGGGCGTAAACATTACCTGAAATTGTTTTATCATGAGCTAAAAGCAAGCCCAGTGAAAATAACTAGAATAAAAAGTAACAATAGACCCCAAACCCGTATTCTGATTTGTGTCCATTTGGAAAAGTACTTCCATAACCCATAATCTCTACATAATCATAACATCTCAAGCAAATAAGGTTAGGTAATGGTAGCTCCCGTAGAACTAACATTTACTTTGTTATCTTACTATCCATAATAGAATATACAATTCCTTTTCAATAATATAGTTCCACCGATAATGAAAATGAAGGTAATGAAAACTCCTGTAGGATTTGCATTCTCCCTTTATGAATGAAGGTAATGAAAACTCCCGTAGGATTCGCATTCACCCTTTAAATCTCACTTTCCTTCCAATTCGATGATGCAATATGATATGAAATGAATATGCTTTCAAGAGTAAATAAACATAAATATGAACATTAAAGTAACCGAAGGGCAAAGTAAATGGATCATAAATTTCCTTATACATAAAGTAAATAAGTAGAAATTTCGGTAGAACAATAAATAAATTAAACCAACGGTCCTTTAGTAAACACGAGTTCTTAACTTTAACAATAAAGTCTCCACTTCCAAAGATTCTATACTTTTCAATAAATATCCAATATTCCATATTCAAGTTCTTTAGTCTTTCCATTATAGTTGGATCCTTCAACTTCCAATAATCCAACCTAAACTCCGGATCAATTCTAAACTTAGAACTTCCAAAGTTAAACATTTAAATTATATCTAACAATCAATAATTAACCAAACATCGAACAAACAACATCTAAAAGCATAAAACGACGAAAAACCCAAGAAAAGGCCTTAGGGTGCTCTCAGCCCTACAAGGTAAAATGGCCTCGGGTTTGGTTTTCCGGCTTTTAAGAAATTTAGACGTGTTTCAGGTTGGTTTCAAGTAGTTTGGAAGTTCCGGATTTCAATGGGTAACGATGAATTGGGTTTTTGAACAATACTTGATTTCCCGAATTTAATTACAATTGTGACGAGCCGTCACTTTAAAATAATTTAAATTAGAAAAACACAGCGGAAGTCTTTTATTTTAAGAAAAATTGGCGTGATTATGTTTGAAAATAGGCTAGCCAAAACCTGTTTACATCTTAAATTCAGACATCTAAAAACACAAGGAACATTAAGTTCCTATCAGGAGTTCAAAATGATTTATAAACACAAAAGTAAAGACAAAAGCTCTTAAGAGCTATTTACAAATATACAACTCCAAAATTATATAAAATTCACGAAACCATGTACATAGATTTTTACAACCACCTAGTCCATCTCAAAGTCTTCATCCCTCGATCATGCAGCACTATCTCCTCTCCCTCGACCTCTAGCCAGGGCATTACCTGAAATTTTTATAATATCATGAGCTAACAACTTAAGCCCAGTGAGAATAATAAGAATAAAAAGTAAGGATAGACCTCAAACTCGTATTCCGATTTGTGTCCAATTTACCTGACACAATCAATCCTAAAGTTCTCCAAACTTTAGGTAATTTGATTCTAAACTTTTCAAAGGATGATATTACAAACAGTCGTAGTCAATCCTCATCCATTAACTTGTTACGACATAAAATAAGAAAAGTAAATAACTTTGCATAAAATATAACACCTCGATTCTATATTCCATCGATCATATGCAATGTAGGGTTCGCATATACCCTTATGCATGAATGAAGGTAATGCGGACAACCCGTAGGCTCCCATTCAACCTTATGCATGAAGAAGTAATGAGTACATCACGTAGGCTACCCATTCGTCTTCTTTCTTAGTTTTACTTTCTTTTCTTTTCTTTTCTTTTTCTTTTCTTTTTCTGAAGGTGATGCGGACATCCCGTAGGCTCCAACATTCTTCCCTTCTTTTCTTTCTCACTTTCTTTTCTTTTTCTCTTTTCAATGTTGCGAGATGTTACGGTTATGCTTGCACATGCTTGTAAAAGTAAATAAAGTAAAGTGCGAATAATAAGTTACTGAGACAAACATAAAGTAAAGGGGCATAAAGTAAAAGACATAAAGTAAAAGACATAAAGTAAATAAATAGGAAACTCCGGACGAACGATATGTCAATCAAACTCCGCTAACAATAATAAAAGTAAAATCATAACTTAAACTATTAACCTATACCTTCCAGGAATCTAAACTTCCAATATAATCCGAGGTTCTATTAATCGTTCTATATAAAAGTTTGGATCTTTTAACTTCCAATGATCCAACCTAAGCTTCGAAAACGAATCTAACTTAGAATTCTCTAAGATTCAATGCTTTCCTCGAGAACTCCTAAGTTCTCACTTAAAGGATTAACTTCTAATCCTAAGGGCACTAGCTCACTTCCCTCTATCTTAGATTCGAATTCTAATCTTAGTTTCCCGATTTCAATGGGTAGCGATAATTAGGGTTTTTGAACATTATGCCCTTTCCCGAATTGAATTTAAATAAACAATAATTCATTAATTTACAACCTATAATCAAACCCAAAAAGGTAAATTTCAAACGGGAAGGGTTTCGACTGAAACTTGGTTTTAGGGTTATGGGAAAGTTTCCAAAAACACTTAAAACTACTCCCGTATTTACAAACACCGAGTTTCACGACAAGAAATCGAAAGAAAACAAAGAAAACTCCATTAAAACACTATTTGGAGCTTAGGGTTTGAAACTTTACTTACCGAGAACTCCGTGGAGCTCGAGAGAAAAGCACGATGGTTAGGTGGAAAAGGATCCTAGACTCGAGGGCTTTCCGATGCAACCGAAATCGAGTCGATCCGCCGAGAAACGAGCAAAACCCATAAATTTCTCCCCTCCCATTGATACCCACGGTTTTGGGATGAAAAAGATGAGCAAAAATGAGTCAAACTTGGTCAAGATGAGTTTTTAAAGATGGATGAATAGTGTTTTGATATTTTTAAGAAATCGGAAATGACGGTTGCGTCCTTTTATGACTTTTGACTTATGAAACGAAACCCGATGCTCTTAAATAAATCTAAAGGTGATTAATAATTATTAATTGGCCTATTAATAATTATTAATGTCACCGAAACGAAATTTAAAGTATTCAAAAGATTAAAACGAATTTCGGTCGAAATTAACTACTAAATTCTAAATTACAAAAATAATAATTAAACTAAATATGTAAATTGAAATAAATCAATAACTAAATAACATAAAATAAAATAAATAAATAAATAAATAAAAAAAAAATCACTTCAAAATAACTTGAAGAGTGACATTGTACATATTTTCCTAAAAAAATTTCTATACTTTCTTTGTTTTTCGCTGCTACCTAACTTGAACGTCAAAAGTGTCTGTGCCAGACATATTAAAAATTAAAAAAAAAACAAAACCTTAATTAAACATTAAAAAAAGAAAAAAAAACGTTAATTAGAAATTTAAAAACACAAAACCTTAAAGTTAACATAAAAGTAACACAAGGCTGTGTTTTGCACACGTGTAAAGTGTAGAGTGTATTGAAGTTATTTTAGATATGAGAGAAATGATAGAATCCTCATAATGAAACCAACAACTCGATTGATTGAACGAACATCACAACAAAGGAAAAGGAGAACAAATGGAAAAAAAAAGGAAGAAAACTGATTTCCCCACAAAAAACCAGTAATTATGGTTTTTGATTAACGCCAATTATAGAGCACCTTAATTCCTTTGATATCGTCCGCATTCAAACCCTTAGTGGCTCCAGATTTAATATAAGGATACATGATAGCATTTGGAACAGTGCTATGGCGAAGCCCAAGAAGGTGACCAATCTCATGAAGAGCAACTGTCTGCAAATCATATTGGCCTTTGATAGCACCCACGCCCCACCTCTCAGTCGCATCATAGTGAAATCTCCCATCTCTTGGTGCAAATGCATGAGCAAGAATGCCTCCAGTTCCATCGAATGGATAGCCATCACCATGGTTTCCTCGATAGAAAGCGATTTTTATATCAGCTCTGTTATAGTTAGTAGCCAAAGAGAAGGTAAAATGAGTATTCAAGGCCCATGTCCTAAACGCTCGAGCCACTGGTGCTCTCGCATCGGCACGAGTACCGGGAAGAAATGCGTAAGTGAGGTGATATTTGGAAGGCGGCCACTTGGGGTTTCCTGGGAAGAATGTATAGTGAGAAACTGCATGGAGGGAGTGATGCTCATGCGTGTCGTTGTCGTCGTGTTCCGATAGCATTCGAGTTGTTCCTTTAATAATATCGGGAACACCACATCGAGGCGTAGAGAGTTGAGAAATCGTCTCGGCATTCAAGAATCCAGTGGGGTTGAGATGGAAGAAGAGTTGGTAAGTTTTAATAGCAGATTCAAGGGAATCATCGAAACCATCATCGGGGAGATTTGTCTTGTTTTGGATGCTAAAGTAGCCAAAGTATTGAAGGAACTTTTTAAGTTGAGAAATGCCTTTGACTTTGTCACCTTTCTTGGATCCCTCAAGACCTTTGAGGAACCCAAATGGGGAGCAATTGGGGCAATATTTTGTCATCTGGAATTGGGAGGGAATGGGAAGAGCAATGAGGAATATTGAAGAAGACTACTACAATGGAAAATGTGAAGATAAAGAAAGCTTTAGAAGCTGATGGCGCCATATGGTTGAATATAATTTGAGAAACCATGAAATTTTATATTATTTATAAATTAAGATGTTTAAGCAAAGTTGGAAATTTAACAAGGAAATGGGAAGCACGTTTGTGAGAAGGGTGATATTTAAATATTGATATTATATAATAAAACTAAAGATGTGTCCCATGAAGTGTTTTTGGATGTAGACAAAGTCTTCATTGGTTTACTTGGACTTTCATTTAAATCTTATTAATACTCTCTTACATTAATAAATTTTATTACTCTTTTTTTTTTTTATAACATTTTTTTAAAAATATATTTACAAATATGTCATTTTTATTTGAATATGTCAATAAGTGATATATCATATATCATAATAATTAATAGTTTTACTTTAAAATTTTATAAATTTTTAACTATTTTAGTTATTAGAATATTTATTAAATAAAGATTCAATAAATTTTAGTTATAATAAGTACTAAAAAATTATTACTAGTAAATTTATTAGAATATTTTTTTTTTGTCAAATATGACTAACAAGTTAAATTACTCATACATCACATTGGTTTTATTATTTATGTGATTATTAACATGAGTACTTTGTTTAAAAAGAAAAAAACAAAACACACTCATTTAATAACTATTTTTTTAAGGAAACAAGTCGATCTAAAGATTGATATTATATAATAAAATGAAAGATGGGTTGCATGAAGTACTTGGTTATATAGACAAAGTCTTCCTTGGAGAGGAATCCAATATATCCCATTTTTTCTTCTTTATTTTGGCTTTTTATCCAAATAAAACATGTAGACCTTGTAATCTCTGTAATACGACGTGTCATCTAATACTATGTTTTAAGTTTAAACTTAGATATGTTTCAAGTTTTAGATCTATATATGTATGAAGGCGAAGTTCCAGTTTTCCTTTAAAATTAGATATGCTCTATATTTATACCTTAAAATTACGTCGGTTAGTTAATAAACCCTTGCTCAATATGTTAGAGGCAATTTACAACAATCACAAAATAAAAAAAATAAAAAAATAACCAAATAGTAATGGCCAGCCTTAAAAAACATGGGCTTTAGTTGGAAACACTCTTGAATCAGCGCACCAAAATTCTTTCTTTCCAAGAAAGTGTTTTAAATCGCCTAAAAAAAAAAAAACCACTTTTTCAAAACTCTCTCCTTTCATTTTTTCATATAAATTGTTTTAAATTTTTTGGCATAGGGATTGGTATAAATCATTTTAAATCTTTCGATAAAAACGTTTCAAATTCAAGGGTTTCATATAAATCATTTTAAATATTTCGATAAAAATGTTTCAAATTCAAAGGTTTCATGTAAATCATTTTAAACCATTTGATATAAATCGTTAAAAATCTTTTGATATAAAGCGTTCGAAATTAAAGGTTTCATATAAGTCGTTTTAAATTTTTGTCGACATTAAGAGTTTCATATACAAAATTAAGTGTTTTTTGTATAAATTGTTTTAAACAGGTTTGAAATTCAATTTTTAAGAAATGCAAGTGGATTAAAATAAAAACTAAACTATTAAGAAAGAAAAAAAAATCGAGAAAAGAACGAAAATTACCAATCACTACAAGAAATTAGAGCAATGCTGGCGAAAATTTTTGCCGACATTGCCCATATTTTCGCTGGTAAAGGCTAAGCCGGCGAAATTTTTTAGCCGGGACATTTTGCAGGTAAAGGACCGTCGTTTTAGGCTATGCCCGCGAAATTACGATTTCGCGGGCATAGGCTACGCCGGCGAAATTAAACATTTCGCCGGTATAGGGTTTAAGTGGGAATGCATAAACCCTATCCTATGCCGGCGATCGCCGGCATAGCCATTAAAAACATATTTTTTTAAAAAGGGTTTTGCCGGCAAATTTCACTGTAATATTTGAAAATTTGTTTTTTTACGATTTCGAATTATTACATTTCAAATTCCTGTATTTTCAGTCGAATGAAAAACAAATTCCACGTATCAAATTGCATATACCATTTATATCACATACAAAAAGTCCATCTAAATTAGAAAGTGTGTCCAAATACAAAAAAACCATCAAAGTGTTCAAATACATAGTTTTTACAAAACTATCTAGTATATACTAATCACGTGCACTACTATCCGGAAATGAGGAAAGTAGTTCTTTAGGTTGTCTACATCTTGTGCAAGACCGTCATACTTTCCCTGGAGATCTTTGTAATTACCTCTAAGTTTATTGCACTCTCCTTTAAGTTCATTGCACTCACTTCTAAGTTCTTTGTTCTCTGCCAAAAGCATCTCCACCCTTGGATCTTCTGTGGTGCGTGAGCGGCTCGGTCTTACAGTAGAAGAGTCCCTAGAGTGAGCAGGTGTGAAGACCCGTCACTTTTAAATAAATTAAATTCAGAGAAAACAGTGGAAGTCTTTTATTTTTAGAAAATTTTGCGTGGTTTTGTTTGAAAGTTGGCATGCCGAAAACCTGTTTACATCCTAATTTTTCAATCTAAATAAATTCTCAAGGACTTTAAGTCCCAAATCAGGAGTTCAAATATGTATATCATATAAACATCAACATTAGGCTCTTATGAGCCAAATACAAAATACAATTCATTAAAGTTCTTAAAGTTCATCAAAATAAGACATAAACTTTACAAGTCCTTTAGTCCATCTCGAGGTCAACATCCCTCGATCACGCAGCACCACCTCCTCTCCCTCGACCTCTGGCCAAGGCATTACCTGAAATTTTTGTAATATCATGAGCTAACAAACTAAGCCCAGTGAGAATAATAAGCATAAAAAGTAAAAATAGACCTCAAACTCGCATTTCGATTTGTGTCCAAATAATCTGACACAATTCCCTCCTAAAGTTCTCCAAACTCTAGGTAATTCATTCTATACTCTCCAAAGGATGATACTACTAACACTTATAGTCAAATCTCCTCCATTAATTCATTATAAAATGATAAAAGTAAATGACTTGGCATAAAATATAACATCTCAATTCTTTATATCATTAGTTATATGCAATGTAGGGCTCGCATATACCCTTATGCATGAATGAAGAAGGTGATGCGGACATCCCCCGAAGGGTCCAACATTCTTCCCTCCTTTTCTTTTCTCTCTTTATTTTCTTTTTCCCCCAAAATCAAATGCGGACATTCCCAAGGGTCCAACATTCTTTCCTCTTTTTTCTCTAAAGGCGACGCGGACATTCCCCCAAGGGTCCAACATTCTTTCCTTCTTTTCTTTCTCAATTTCCTTTCTTTTCCTCGCAACGCCCATCCCCGAAGGGTCCAACATTCTTTCCTTCTTTCAATGATGCGAGATGTTATGGTGCAATATGTTATGGTGCGAGATGTTTTGATATGCTCGCGAAAGTAAATAAACGTAAAGTACAATATTAAAGTAGCTGAAACAAGCATGAAGTAAAAGGACAATAAGTAAATAAATAGTAAACTTCGGACGAACGATATGTCGATCGAACTCCGGTAACAATAATATAAGTAGAATCATAACTTAACGATTAACCTATACCTTCAAGGGTTCTAACTTCCAATAGTCCAATCTTAGTTTGAATCGAATCTAACTTAGAATCTTCTAAGATTCAAGGCTTTCCTTGAGAACTCCTAAGTTCTCACTTAAAGGATTAACTTCTAATCCTAAGGGCACTAACTCACATCCCTCTAATCTTAGATTCGGATTCTAAACTTAGTCTCAAACTCTACAAACCTTCATACTTATTCGATTTCTATAATTACTTTAAATTCTAACTATTCTCACCTTTAAAAGATGACTTTGCTCCTAAGTCCGAAGGAGCGATCAAGCGAGCGGTTCAAAAACACTTACAAATGAATTATATCATACAATCAATAATTAACCAACTATTGATCAAACATCAACCAAACGTACAAAACAACAAAAAACTCAACAAAATCCCACATGAGGCCCACGGCCCTAGCATCAAAATTGGGTCTCGGGTTTGGTTCTCCGGCTTTTTGGCAATTTAAATACGTTTTGAGTTGGTTTTAAGCAAATTCGATATTCCCGATTTCAATGGGTATCGATAATTAGGGTTTTTGAACATTAATCCCTTTCCCGAATCGAATTTAAATAAACATTCATTCATTAATTTCTAACCCAAAATCAAACCCAAAAGGGTAAAATTCAAACGGGAAGGGTTTCGACTGAAACTCGGTTTTAGGGTTATGGAATAGTTTCCAAAAACACGTAAAACTACTCCCGAGTTTACAAACACCAGTTCTACAACACGAAATCGAAGGAAATCAATGAAAACTCCATTAAAACACTATTTGGAGCTTAGGGTTTCAAGAGAAACTTACCGAGAACTCCGTATAACACGAGTGGCAAGTACGAAGGCTAGGTGGAAAAGGATCGTAGGACCGATACCTTTCCAATGGAACGAGAATCAAGTCGATCCGGCAAGAAACGAACAAAAATCAATTTTTGCTTTTCCTTCCTTGGAGCTCACGGGTAGAAGAGAAGAAATGGAGAGCTTTTTGGTCAACTTTTGGTCAATTGGGATATTTAAAGAAGATAGTCAATAGTGTTTTTTAGATATTTTGCAAATTGGGAAATTACGATTTTGCCCTTTTATGACTTTTAGCTTAAAAACGAATCCCGAACATCTCAAACTATCCCAATGGTGATTAATAATTATTAATTGGCCCGTTAATAATTATTAATACCATTAAAACGTATTTAAAAAAAATAAAGCCATTAAAATGAATTAAAATGAAATAAACTACTAAATTCTAATTCAAGGATAAATAAATAAACTTTAATTACTTAAATTAAAATAAAATAAATAAAAGTTTTTTTTTATCACAAAATAACGGGACGTTACAGTCAGGTCCCTCCCCTAAGCCTTTGATACAGCCGGATCGATAGCCTCGCACTTTCTCAATGATCTCGACACTAGTTAGGCGCGGTTGGACCTCTCCATCCACCTCCATATCAGGGGCGACCATCAAATCACACATCATGTTCTGCACTTATTACAAATAACATACAATTTATAAATAATACATACAACATAATCTTATACTTAATACCTTTGACATATTCAGTACAAAATCTGTCCCTAAGTACTATCCAACTCCTGAACCATAACTCAATAAGTAATAAAGTTAGGTTGCTACCTAACGTGACTCGATAAACTGTGACGACCCGTCACTTTAAAATAAATTAAATCAGAGAAAACAGCGGAAGTCTTTTATTTTAAGAAAATTGGCGTGATTATGTTTGAAAATAGGCTAACCAAAACCTGTTTACATCTTAAATTCAAACATCTAAAAACACAAGGAACATCAAGTTCCTATCAGGAGTTCAAAATGATTTATAAACATAAAAGTAAAGATAAAAGCTCTTAAGAGCCATTTACAAATATACAACTCCAAAATTGCATAAAATTCACAAAACCATGTACATGGATTTTTACAACACCTAGTCCATCTCAAAGTCTTCATCCCTCGATCATGCAGCACCATCTCCTCTCCCTCGACCTCTAGCCAGGGCATTACCTGAAATTTTGTAATATCATGAGCTAACAACTTAAGCCCAGTGAGAATAATAAGAATAAAAAGTAAGAATAGACTTCAAACTCGCATTTCGATTTGTGTCCAAGAACACACTTACTCTTTACTCTCCATCCATTCAAAGAGTTTATAACAAAGTGTTCCACTTTTACTTACCAATTCTCCAACAATATTGTGGAACTACATTCCAAATATTCCTGGTATGGTTTTGTAAATGCGTATAGCATTTATATCTCATTTTTCATATATACCTTATACTATATATAAGGTTTACTTTAAATTCTTATTCTCCCAAAGGATGATATTAATTAGCAAACTTAGTCTAATTATTCATCCATAAACTTGTTATGACTTAAAAATAAGAAAAATAAGTAAACTTTGCATAATTATAACATCTCGATTCTCTTTCTCGTCTATCATATGCATAAAATTAATGAGTACATCCCGTAGGATACGCATTCGCCATTTATGCATGAAATGAAGGTAATGTGGATTTTTACATACTATCCACCATTCAACCTTATGTATGAAAGTAACGTGGGTATCCAACTCATCCACCATTCCTTATGCATGAAGGTAACGTGGGTGTAACGTCCCATTATTTTGTGATAAAAAAAAACTTTTATTTATTTTATTGTAATTTAAGTAATTAAAGTTTATTTATTTAACCTTGAATTAGAATTTAGTAATTTAATTCATTTTAATGGCTTTATTTATTTAAATATGTTTTAATGGTATTAATAATTATTAACGGGCCAATTAATAATTATTAATCACCATTGGGGTAGTTTGAGATGTTCGGGATTCGTTTTTAAGCCAAAAGTCATAAAAGGGCAAAGTTGTAATTACCCAATTTGCAAAATATATAAAATCACTATTTGCCATCTTCTTAAATTACCATTGACTCATTTTTTGACCAAAACATCACCATTTTCTTCTCCAAACCCGAGCAACAAAGGGAAGAAAAGAGAAGAGGAAGAAACGGTCGCCCCGGCTTCGTTTCTTGGCCGTTTTGCGTGATTTCGGATGCGTTGGAAAGCTCTCGCCGAGACCTTTCTACCTATTCCACTCTTGGAACGTTTCCAACTCTCTAAGGTAAGCCCTAGATTTCGAATTCTCATAGTATTTCCATGGACATTGTTTCAAGCTTTGAGTTCTTGGCCAAAACCTCCATCTCTTTCCAATTTTGTTGTTGAATGTTGATGGAAAAACTATTGGCTAACTATTATTTGATTTTCCTAAACCCTAAAACCGAGTTTCAGTCAAAACCCTTCCCGTTTGAAATTTACTCTTTTGGGATTGAAAATGGGTTAGAAATTAATGAATGAATGTTTATTTGAATTCAATTCGGGAAAGGGATTAATGTTCAAAAAACCTATTTATCGATACCCATTGAAATCGGGATTATCGAATTTGCTTAAAACCAACTCAAAATGTATTTAAATTACCAAAAAGCCGAAAAACCAAACCCGAGACCCTTGTTTTTAGGGAGGACCGAGAGCCTCTTTGATGGGGGTTTGGTGGATTTTCCGTCTTTTTGCTTGTTTCATCGTTGTTTAATCGTTGGTTGGTAATTTATTAATTTTCGGGATATTAATCCTTTTGTAGGTGTTTTTGAACCGTTTGTTTGATCGCTCTTCCGGTGCTTAGGAGCGAAGTCTTCACTTTTAATTAAGGTGAGAATGATTAGAATTTAAAGTAACTATAGAAAGCAAATAAGTACGATGATTTGTAGAATCGGAAACTAAGATTAGAATCCAAACTAAGATTAGAGAGAGTGAGTTAGTGCCTTAGGATTTGTAGTTAATCCTTTAAGCGAGAAACTTAGGATTTCTCGATGAAAGCCTCGAATCTTAGAAGATTCTAAGTTAGATTAGTTTTGGAGTTTAGAATGGATCATTTGGAAGTTAAAGGATCCAAGACTTTGATAAAGATTGGTTAATAGAACTTTAGATTATTGGAAGTTTAGAATCCTTAAAGGTTAGGTTAATCGTTATGTTTTGACCTTTACTTTTATTATTGTTAGCGGAGTTCGATCGATATATCGTTCATCCGGGATTCTATCTATTTTACTTTATGTTCTTTACTTTATGCCCCTTTACTTTACGATTGTTTCGGTTGCTTTATCATTTACATTTACTTTATTACTTTTGCAAGCATATGCAACCATATGCATAACATCTCGCATTATTGAAAAGAAAAGAAAGTGAGAAAGAAAAACGAAAGGTTAATGGTGGAATACGAGAAAGTCCACATTTCCTCCATGCATAAGTTTTGGTGGGACGCTATAATTGCCCACACTACTTCCATGCATAAGTTTTGGTGGGACGCTATAATTGCCCACACTACTTCCATGCATAAGTTTTGGTGGGACGCCATAATTGCCCACACTACTTCATACATAAGTTTTGGTGGGACGCCATAATTGCCCACACTACTTCATATATAAGGATAATGGTGGATAGTATGTAAAAATCCACATTACCTCCATTTCATGCATAAATGGTGAATGCGTATCCTACGGGAAGTACTCATTACTTTTATGCATTTTGATAGACGAGAAAGAGAATCGAGATGTTATATTTATGCAAAGTTTATTTATTTACTTTTCTTACTCATGTTATGACAAGTTATTAAAGATGAACAATTAGACTAAGTGTGCTACTTGCATCATCTTTTGGAACTTATGGAATAGAATTACCTTGAGCTTGGAGAACTTTAGGAGTGTTTCGTGTCAGTTTAATTGGACACAAATCGAAATGCGAGTTTGAGGTCTATATTTACTTTTTATGCTTATTATTCTCACTGGGCTTAGTTTGTTAGCTCATGATATTACAACCAATTTCAGGTAATGCCCTGGCTAGAGGCTGTGGAAGGGGAGATGGTGCTGCGTGATCGAGGGATGCTGACCTCGAGATGGACTAAAGGATTTGTAAAGTTTATGTCTTATTTTGATGAACTTTAAGAACTTTAATGAATTGTATTTTGTATTTGGCTCATAAGAGTCTAATGTTGATGCTTAAAAGATATACATATTTGAACTCCTGATTTAGGACTTAAAGTCCTTGAGAATTTATTTAGATTGAAAAATTAGGATGTAAACAGGTTTTCGGCATGCCAATTTTCAAACAAAACCACGCCAATTTTTCGTAAAATAAAAGACTTCCGCTGTTTTCTCTGATTTTAATTTATTTAAAAATGACGGGTCGTCACAGTTGGTATCAGAGCCAGGTTGGTTCTGTAGACTACATGCGATGCATGTTTGTATTTCATGTTTTGTTTTAAGTCCATTCTCGAAAGTCATCATCTGAGATCAGCAGCACCAGGTATTCCTAGACCTTAATCTTTAAACTCGCATTTCATTTCGATTTGGTAAAAGTGGTGAATCCTCTTTTACAAGTGACTTATCTTGTTTTATTGACTTTATTTCAGTATGCCTCCTAGAAGGGGGGCTAGACGAGCTGGAGTGAGAGGTAGAGGTAGAGGCAGAGCTCGGAGCCCTAACTCCACCACCACCTCCACCTGTGATTCCTATAGTACCTCCTTGGTGATTCTGTTGTACCGCCACCTGTTCAGGGGCGAGGATTTTATATTTTTGAGGAGGATTATCCGGGATTATTGCGAGATCCTGGTAGACCAAGATTGCTGTTGTACCACCACCTAGACCAAGTGATGTGGCGGTTGATCAAGTTGGATCTACCGATCTTCGCTAGGTTTTTGAGAGAGTATAGTAGACATGCACCTGGTGAGTTTAATGGTAGGTCTTTGGATCCATCTTTTCTTGAGCTCTGGATTGATAGAGTTGAGAGAGCTTTCGAGTTTATCAGTGCCGGACCATCTGAAGGTCCATTGTGGTACGTATTCTTTGGTCGATGATGCTCTATATTGGTGGAGAGGCCTTCATAGATCACTTTCTTTGACTATGGAGGTTACTTGGAAGGTATTTCGTGAGAAGTTTTATGAGAAATACTATTATGCTGATTTGAGAGATAGATTGGAGGTGGAATTTCTGACCCTGAAACAGGGTGATAGCTCGGTGACCGAGTATGAGCGAGAGTTTGACCGACTGTCTAGATTTGATCCTGGACAGGTTGCTGATCCTGAGAGCAAGATGAAGAGGTTTTTGGTAGGGCTGAGAGCCGAGATTAGGGGTCATTTACGCACCCTGCGTCCGACTACCTATGAGGAAGCTTTAGAGTTTGCCCTTTCTTTGGATTTGGCATCTGAGGAGAAGAAAGGCAAGTTAGCTGCTACAGGAGAGACTTCCTCTCATAAGAGGAAGGTAGAGAGCGACCCTGCTAGTCGAGTACCACCGCCAAAGCAGAGACAGCAGCAGCAGCAGGCTCGGGGTGGATTTCAGTATGGACAGTCGAGGGTACAGGGGCTACCTCTCCGCTTTTGCCGACACTGTTCTAGTCATCATGCTGGGGCATGTCCCCTACCACTTACATGTTATACTTGTGGTCAGGAGGGTCATACATCTAGATACTGTAGAGCTTATCAGGCTCAGCTACCACAGTATGGTTACCCGGGGCAGGGTATTCAGTAGAGACCTTACCAGGCACCACCTGCTTTTTATGCACCTCCGGTTAGGGGTAGAGGTCATGACCGAGGCAGAGGTCAGGACAGAGGCAGAGGACAGTTCAGGGGTAGAGGTCAGGGTGGTCAGGCACAGCAGTTTAGACTTCCGCCTGTTGTTCAACCGCCATAGATTTTACCTCCACCACCACCGAGATTTCCTCCACCGCCACGTCAGTTACCACCTCCACCTGCTCAGTATCAGGCCCGAGTTTATGCTACTAGAGAGGAGGCAGAGGCTGCAGGTACTGTAGTTACTGGTACTTTGACAGTTTTGGGCCATTCGGCCTTTGTTTTATTTGATTATGAAGCTAGCCACTCTTTTATTTCTTCTGCATTTGTTGAGTCTGCTATGCTTGAGTCTGCACCGTTAGGTTTTGAGATGCGTGTTTCTACCCCAGTGGGGAAGTTTATTATTGCTGATAGTATGATTAGCACAGATGATTTGTGTTTTATGGGTTGTTGTTTGCATGCTACTTTGATTATCATGCCTATGTCTGATTTCGATGTGATTTTGGGTATGGATTGGCTATCAGCTAATCGTGCCACTATTGATTGTACAGAGAGAGTGGTTGATTTTATGAGTCCATGTGGGACCAGTGTACGTTTTCGTGGGACTAGTAGTAGCTTAGCACCCACTATGATATCGATGTTAGAAGCTACTATGCTTCTAAGTGATGGAGCCTTGGGCTATATAGCTAGTGTGGTTGACACTTCTATACCAGAGACTAGTTTGAGTTCAGTGCCTATAGTGAGGGATTTCATTGATGTCTTCCCTGATGAGTTACCCGGTTTGCCACCGGTGAGACAGTTTGATTTTCAGATTGAGGTTGCTCCTGGGACAGCTCCATTGTCCAAAGCACCCTATCGTATGGCACCGGCTGAGTTGAAAGAACTCCAGAGTCAGTTACAGGGACTTTTAGACTTGGGGTTTATACGCCCAAGTGTTTCACCGTGGGGAGCCCCGGTGTTGTTTGTGAAGAAGAAAGATGGTTCTTTGCGTTTGTGTATTGATTATAGAGAGTTGAACAGTGTTACGGTGAAAAACAAGTATCCTTTGCCCAGGATAGAAGACTTGTTTGATCAGTTGAAGGGAGCCACTATCTTTTCGAAGATAGATTTGAGATCTGGTTATCATCAGTTGAGGATTCGGGATGAGGATATTCCCAAGACTGCATTCAGGACGCGTTATGGACATTATAAGTTTGTAGTTATGTCCTTTGGCTTGACCAACGCGCCTGCAGCTTTTATGGACCTTATGCACACGGTGTTCAGGAGGTTCCTTGACTCTTTTGTGATTGTATTCATTGATGATATCTTGGTTTATTCCAAGACAGAGGAGTTGCATGCTATACACCTTCGAGAGGTTCTGACGGTACTACGAGATCAGAAATTGTATGCCAAGTTCTCCAAGTGTGAGTTTTGGCTGAGGGAAGTGGCATTTTTAGGCCACATAGTATCGAGTAGAGGAGTATCTGTTGATCCCTCTAAGATTGAGGTAGTTACTAACTGGCCTAGACCGACGAGTGTGGCTGATATTCGCAGTTTTCTGGGACTTGCAGGCTATTATAGACGGTTTGTGCAAGATTTCTCCAAGATTGCTTCAGCTTTGACACGTTTGACCCGGAAGGGGGTTGATTTTGTATGGTCTGAGGATTGTGAGAGGAGCTTTGAGGAGCTCAAGAGGAGGCTTGTGACAGCACCTGTTCTAGTGTCGCCTGATAGGACTGGTGGTCTGACTGTGTATACAGATGCTTCCCACAGAGGTTTGGGATGTGTGTTGATGCAGCACGGGAAAGTTATAGCTTATGCTTCTCGTCAGTTGAAGGAGCATGAGAAGAAATATCCGACTCATGATTTAGAGTTGGCAGCTGTTGTTCATGCTTTGAAGATATGGAGGCATTATTTGTACGGTGAGAAGATTATGATATTTACTGACCATAAGAGTCTCAAATATTTCTTCACTCAGAAGGAATTGAATATGAGACAGCGGAGATGGTTAGAGCTTGTTAAGGATTATGACCGTGACATTCGGTATCATCCTGGGAAAGCCAATGTAGTGGACGACGCGCTCGAGGGAAGTCTTCTCATTCTTCACTTTCTTGCACCTTACCTTTGAGATTGAGGTGGGATATGGAACGCAGTGAGATAGCATTGCTTACTACCGAGGTCACTTGTGAGTCCGGCTAGTTTGATCAGTGGGGACTACTTTGAGGCAAAGGATGATTGATGCACGAGGGGAGAGGTTCATTTGCAGGCCGGTTTTAGAGAGGCCGAGTCGATATTCCTAGTCATTTTACCTTTCTACAGACGGTGCTCGATGTATCGTAAGAGGCTATGTGTGCCTTTAGGATCGACTTTTAGGAGGGAACTGTTGGAGGAGGCTCACGTTCTATCTTCTCTATTCATCCAGGTAGTACGAAGATGTCCCAGAGACCTGAGAGAGCATTATTTGTGGCGGGAATGAAGCTTGAGATTGCGGACTTTGTTAGTAGATGCTTGACTTGTCAGCAAGTCAAGGCTTTGAGAAAGAGTCCATCGGGTTTACTTAACCCTCTGAGTGTGCCAGAATGGAAATGGGAGGAGATTTCCATGGACTTTATCAGTGGATTGCCGAGGACGCCCAAGGGTTATGATACCATTTGGGTGATTGTAGACCGTTTGACGAAGACAGCACACTTTATACCTGGGAGGATTACCTACCCAGTGGAGACATGGGCACAATTGTATTTACGGGAGATTGTTAGATTACATGGTGTGCCTGTGAAGATAGTATCAGATCGGAACACTCGTTTTGTCTCGAAGTTTTGGCAGAGTTTGCATTCAGCCATGGGTACAGGCTTGGATTTTAGCACAACTTTTCACCCTCGAGACGGATGGTCGACCAGAGAGAGTTAACCGGATTCTGGAGGATATGTTGAGGGCTTGTGTTCTTGATTTTGGAGGTAGTTGGGATTCTCAGTTGTATTTGGTAGAGTTTGCTTATAATAACGGCTACCAGGCTACTATTGAGATGGCACCATTTGAGGCACTTTATGGTAGAACGTGTCGATCTCCAACTCACCTGGGATGAGGTTGGAGAGAGAAGGCTTTTGGGGCCTGAGTTATTACAGATTGACTAGTCGGTTGATTGACTTGATTAGGGAGAGGATGAGGATTGCCCAGAGTCGACAGAAGAGTTATGCAGATAGACGACGTAGTCCACTTGAGTTTTCAGGTGGGGGACCACGTGTTTTTGAAGGTGCTATGACAGGTGTTATGAGATTTGGGAAGAAAGGTAAGCTGAGTCCTAGGTTTATTGGCCCATTTGAGATACTTGATCGAGTAGGAGCAGTGGCTTACTGATTGGCTTTACCACCTTCTTTATCGGCAGTTCATAATGTTTTCCATGTCTCTATGCTTCGGAAGTACATGGCAGATCCTTCCCACGTGATTGATCACGAGCCGATAGTTTTGGATGCTAGTATGTCTTATGAGGAGACACCAGTTGAGATTTTAGCATTCGAGCAAAAGGTGTTGAGAAACAAAACGATTCGCTTGGTTAAGGTCCTTTGGAAGAATCAAGTGTCTGAAGAAGCTACGTGGGAGCGTGAGGATGATATGCGAGCAAAGTACCCTCAGCTTTTCACTTAGTAAGTTTACTTTTCGGGGACGAAAAGCCTTTTTAGGAGGGTTGACTGTAACGTCCCGTTATTTTGTGATAAAAAAAAAAACTTTTATTTATTTTATTTTAATTTAAGTAATTAAAGTTTATTTATTTAACCTTGAATTAGAATTTAGTAATTTATTTCATTTTAATTCATTTTAATGGCTTTATTTATTTAAATATGTTTTAATGGTATTAATAATTATTAACGGGCCAATTAATAATTATTAATCACCATTGGGGTAGTTTGAGATGTTCGGGATTCGTTTTTAAGCCAAAAGTCATAAAAGGGCAAAGTTGTAATTACCCAATTTGCAAAATATCTAAAATCACTATTTGCCATCTTCTTAAATTACCATTGACTCATTTTTTGACCAAAACATCACCATTTTCTTCTCCAAACCCGAGCAACAAAGGGAAGAAAAGAGAAGAGGAAGAAACGGTCGCCCCGGCTTTGTTTCTTGGCCGTTTTGCGTGATTTCGGATGCGTTGGAAAGCTCTCGCCGAGACCTTTCTACCCATTCCACTCTTGGAACGTTTCCAACTCTCTAAGGTAAGCCCTAGATTTCGAATTCTCATAGTATTTCCATGGAAATTGTTTCAAGCTTTGAGTTCTTGGCCAAAGCCTCCATCCCTTTCCAATTTTGTTGTTGAATGTTGATGGAAAAACTATTAGCTAACTATTATTTGATTTTCCTAAACCCTAAAACCGAGTTTCAGTCGAAACCCTTCCCGTTTGAAATTTACTCTTTTGGGATTGAAAATGGGTTAGAAATTAATGAATGAATGTTTATTTGAATTCAATTCGGGAAAGGGATTAATGTTCAAAAAACCTATTTATCGATACCCATTGAAATCGGGATTATCGAATTTGCTTAAAACCAACTCAAAACGTATTTAAATTGCCAAAAAGCAAAAAACCAAACCCGAGACCCTTGTTTTTAGGGAGGGCCGAGAGCCTCTTTGATGGGGGTTTGGTGGATTTTCCGTCTTTTTGCTTGTTTCATCATTGTTTAATCGTTGGTTGGTAATTTATTAATTTTCGGGATATTAATCCTTTTGTAGGTGTTTTTGAACCGTTTGTTTGATCGCTCTTCCGGTGCTTAGGAGCGAAGTCTTCACTTTTAATTAAGGTGAGAATGATTAGAATTTAAAGTAACTATAGAAAGCAAATAAGTACGATGATTTGTAGAATCGGAAACTAAGATTAGAATCCAAACTAAGATTAGAGAGAGTGAGTTAGTGCCTTAGCATTTGTAGTTAATCCTTTAAGCGAGAAACTTAGGATTTCTCGATGAAAGCCTCGAATCTTAGAAGATTCTAAGTTAGATTAGTTTCGGAGTTTAGAATGGATCATTTGGAAGTTAAAGGATCCAAGACTTTGATAAAGATTGGTTAATAGAACTTTAGATTATTGAAAGTTTAGAATCCTTAAAAGTTAGGTTAATCGTTATGTTTTGACCTTTACTTTTATTATTGTTAGCGGAGTTCGATCGATATATCGTTCATCCGGGATTCTATCTATTTTACTTTATGTTCTTTACTTTATGCCACTTTACTTTATGATTGTTTCGGTTGCTTTATCATTTACATTTACTTTATTACTTTTGCAAGCATATGCAACCATATGCATAACATCTCGCATTATTGAAAAGAAAAGAAAGTGAGAAAGAAAAACGAAAGGTTAATGGTGGAATACGAGAAAGTCCACATTTCCTCCATGCATAAGTTTTGGTGGGACGCTATAATTGCCCACACTACTTCCATGCATAGGTTTTGGTGGGACGCTATAATTGCCCAAACTACTTCCATGCATAAGTTTTGGTGGGACGCCATAATTGCCCACACTACTTCATACATAAGCTTTGGTGGGACGCCATAATTGCCCACACTACTTCATATATAAGGATAATGGTGGATAGTATGTAAAAATCCACATTACCTCCATTTCATGCATAAATGGTGAATGCGTATCCTACGGGAAGTACTCATTACTTTTATGCATTTTGATAGACGAGAAAGAGAATCGAGATGTTATATTTATGCAAAGTTTATTTATTTACTTTTCTTACTCATGTTATGACAAGTTATTAAAGATGAACAATTAGACTAAGTGTGCTACTTGCATAATCTTTTGGAACTTATGGAATAGAATTACCTAGAGCTTGGAGAACTTTAGGAGTGTTTCGTGTCAGTTTAATTGGACACAAATCGAAATGCGAGTTTGAGGTCTATATTTACTTTTTATGCTTATTATTCTCACTGGGCTTAGTTTGTTAGCTCATGATATTACAACCAATTTCAGGTAATGCCCTGGCTAGAGGCCGTGGAAGGGGAGATGGTGCTGCGTGATCGAGGGATGCTGACCTCGAGATGGACTAAAGGATTTGTAAAGTTTATGTCTTATTTTGATGAACTTTAAGAACTTTAATGAATTGTATTTTGTATTTGGCTCATAAGAGTCTAATGTTGATGTTTAAATGATATACATATTTGAACTCCTGATTTAGGACTTAAAGTCCTTGAGAATTTATTTAGATTGAAAAATTAGGATGTAAACAGGTTTTCGGCATGCCAATTTTCAAACAAAACCACGCCAATTTTTCGTAAAATAAAAGACTTCCGCTGTTTTCTCTGATTTTAATTTATTTAAAAATGACGGGTCATCACAGTTGGTATCCAACTCATCCACCGTTCCTTTCATTCTTTTCTTTTTCTCTTTTCAATGATGCAAGATGTTATGGTATAATAAATAATGGTGCAAGATGTTAGGCATATGCTTGCATATGCTTGCAAAAGTAAATAAAGTAAAGTGCGAATATTAAAGAAATCACAACCAACATAAAGTAAAGGGGCAATAAGTAAATGACATAAGATAAAGAAACAGATAAGAATTCTCGGACGAACGATTTATAAATCGAACTCCGGTATCAATAATAAAAGTAAAGATCAAACATAATGATTAACCTAAACTTTCAAGGATCTTAAACTTCCAATGATCCATCTTAAACTCCGAAACTAATCTAACTTAGAATCTTCTAAGATTCGAGGCTTTCATCGAGAAATCCTAAGTTTCTCGCTTAAAGGATTAACTACAAATCCTAAGGCACTAACTCACTCCCTCTAATCTTAGTTTGGATTCTAATCTTAGTTTCCGATTCTACAAACCATTACACTTATTCGATTTCTATAATTACTTTAAATCCTAACTATTCTCACCTTGGCAAAAGTAATTTTGCTCCAACGGTTCAACGAGACATCAACGTACACCCGACACCTACAATTCATCAATCGATATACGAATTACAATTCAAATCAATTAAGAGAAAATAGTATGATTTTCGGGTGAATAGTGATTTCGGATGAATAGTGTTTTCGGGTGAATAGTGTTTTTTGAAAATCCGGGCTCAAAATCATCAATTTCCATGATAGAAATTCATGATTTCAACTTCAAAAGTCATTTATAATAAAAAACAAATAAATCCATATAAAAAGTTTTGAAAACTTACTTTTTAGGGCTTCCCTTAGGGAACGAGAAACATCAAAAGGGTAGGTTGGATAGGTAGCCCTCGTCCCTAGCAATCCAACGCAACTGACCTCATCGAAAACGGTCGAGAAACGAAGAAAACCCAAGAAATTTTTTCTCCCACCATTGATGACCCACGACCATGAGAGAAGAAGAGAAGAAAGATGTTGTGATTTTTGATCAACTTGGTCTTTTAAAGAGATAAATGAATAGTGTTTAGATATTTAAGAAATTCGGAAATGACGGTTGCGTCCTTTTATGACTTTTGACTTCTAAATTGAAACCCGATGCTCTTAAATAAATCTAAAGGTGATTAATAATTATTAATTGGCCTATTAATAATTATGAATGTCACCGAAACGAAATTTAAAGTATTAAAACGATTAGAACGAATTTTGGTCGAAATTAACTACTAAAATCGAAATTACAAAAATAATAATTAATCTAAATACTTAAATTGAAATAAATAAATAAAATTACATAAATAATAAAATAAAATAAATAAATAAAAAATTTCACTTCAAAATAACGGGACGTTACATAAACTAATTCTAAACAATGACTATGGAAGGTAAATAGAAATCCATAACAATAAAAGATGACAAGTTTATATGTGTGGCTAACTTTGCTGCAGGTTAGCCACACCTAAGGTTTATGCATGAACAATTAAATAAAGTATATCAGATTAAGTGTGGCTAACTTTGCTGCAGGTTAGCCACACCCAAAGTTTATGCATGCACAATGAAATAAATCCTATCAGATTATGTGTGGCTAACTTTGCTGCAGGTTAGCCATACCCAAGGGTTATGCATGAATGCTTAAATAATGTAGAACATATAATCTATATATATATATATATATATATATATATATATATATATATATATATATATATATATATATATATATATATATATATATAAATAACTATAATATAATATTTTATGATAATTAAGTATGATGAGTACTTGAAAATGTACCTATCATTGCTCGCCATGTTCGTTGTTTGCCAAACTATAAGTAGCTTGTTGTGAACTAAAAAAAAAAAAAAACAACAATCGTAAGTAAAAAGAAATTAAAATATACAATTTAATTTGGATCAATTAGAGTAATTCTTAAATCAACAAAACATAAATTTCTTGGAATAAAAACTAAAATAACATTCATTATCAAAATTTTCAATATGGAATAGAAAAGTGAGTAACTTTGGCTTACTTCTCTCAACAAAAATAACATTCAAATTTACTTATCTCAATAAAAATAGCATGAAAAACTACAAAAAAAAAAAAAAAAGAACAACCCTTTAAAAAACTCATTTACTTAAAATCCTAACATGAACAACTATGGAAAATCACATCAATAGCTCAAAATAAACACATGAATACAATGAAATTTTAATCAATTTACACTAATTAGTATTTGAATAAAAAAATTAGCTAAAAAAAGTCCAAGCCCTAACTTTTCTAAACTTTTGAAATTGGAGAGAAACCTTACAAAAAATACCCTTAATCTTTAAAATACCTTGCTAAAATGAAATATAGGAAGAAAAGTGACCTGAAATCGACGAGAAGCGCCGGAGAAGACGAGCCACGGTCGGTTTCGCTGGAAAGGGGAGAGGGAAAGCAGCAGCGAAGGAAAGGGGAAAAAGAAATGGGGAAAAGGGGAGCTTCACGGGGGGATTTTAATTCCCAGGGGCAAGGCCAGCAAAATGATTTCGCTGGCCTTGCCCCACGAGACGCGCTGCTCATAAGTGACAAAGCTGGCTATTTTCGCCGGCTTTGATACTTTTTAAAAAAAAAAATTAAATTGCAAGGCCAGCGAAATCATTTCACTGGCCTTGCCCCACGAGACAGAAAGTCTCGTTAACAATGCCAGTGAAATATGAATTTTCGCTGGCATTGCTAATGGAAAAGCCGGCGAAACATAAAATTTTGCCGGCTTTGCCAGAGAAGCCAGCGAAATTTTGAATTTCGCTGGCTTTAATTAAAAATTATCGGCGAAATTAGATTCGCCGGGATTAGTTCGCCGCTAAAGCCACCTTTTGTTTTAGTGAATCAAAGACCAAAATGAAACACTCCAGCAATTAAAATCAATAAATTAAAAAAAAAAACAAAAAAACAAAACCCAAAACCCAAAACAATAATTAATAATAAATTAATAACTTTTAAGTAGAATTGATCATGCAATAAAAAGCACGAACATTGATCTTAAGAGGACTGATCGTCAAGAAGAGTAAAAAGATGAGAAGTTGAAAAGATTGACCATATATGAAACAAGCAGTGGATAAAGTATATTTTTAAGAAGGGTTAAATGCAAGTTTTTTCAGACTATCAATTTAGGTTTTTTCAATCCGACAATTTTATTTGTCCAACTTTTGTGAGAATAAACCATTCAAACTAATAGACCTTTCTTTTATAATATAATATATATAATATTAAGCGGTGTGTGCAAAGACATTTTACCACTCAAAATCATCTTTTTCCTCCTCTCCTCTTATTCCTCTCTCTGGTTCCAAGATTTTACCCCTCAAGCTTTTCCCTTCTCATGAGTGTAAATTGAAAAAGCTCGAAAATATATGGGTTATTGGTGCATACCCTTTTAGAAATCAAAGCTAAAAACGTCCTAAAGAGCACAGAATTCATATACAAAATAAAAGGTTTGGGATCGGTAGAAGCAAAACCCAGAGGAAGAATAGGATCGACGTAGAAGAAGAAATCGAATAACTTTTGTATTTTTGGCAAAAAAAAAATGATAAAACAGTGGCCATATTGAAAAATAAAGCAAATAAAAAAAAAAAATCTATGGAGACTCATCTCTCAAAAGAGTTGTGGGTTCAAATCTCTCCAATTTCAATATTTCTATTATTTAAAAAAAAACAATTTTGAAAAATGATTATAATTAATAGGTAAAGATATTAGTCCCAAAATTGATTACTATGAATCATTATTATTATTAATAACTAAGGCACTGTTTTGTAAGGCGAAAAAAAGATAAACATGTTTGGTAATTGTTTTTTTATTTTTGTTTCACTTTTTTTATTTTAAATATTAAAATTTTATGTGAAAATTATTTTTTTAAATAAATTATTAAAAAATATTATATCAATTTCATTTTTAGATATGTATATTATATTCTAAAGTCAAAATGGGACAAAGTAAAGATATATTAATATATTGAAAAAAATTGGAAACAAGAAACTATAATTTGTTGTTTCTAAAATTTCAAAACAATTTTGGGAAGGGTTTCTAAAAAAAAGATAAACAAGAAACAATAAGAGTTACCAAACAACTCTATTTCTTAAAAAACAAAAAAAAAAACAAGAAGCATAAATGGGGAAAGTTACCAAACTGACCGTAATTGACATGAATATTTTTATATTTATAAATATTTTTAGCACGTTGCTAACAATTGAATTTTCTATAACGTTAAGAAGAGTTAAAATTTTAACCGGGAAATTTTATTTGAATATGTCAATTAGTGATATATCATATATAATAAATCAATAGTTTTACTAACTATTTTAATTATTAGAATGTTTATTAAATAAAGATTCAATAAATTTTATTTATAATAAATACTCAAATGTATTACTAGTAAATTTATTAGAATTTTTTTTTTTTTATCAAATATGACTAACAAGTTAAATTACTGATACATCACATTGGTTTTATTATTTATGTGATTCTTAACATGACTACTTTATTTAAAAAAAAAACAATAAACAAAACCAAACACACTCGTTTAATAACTTTTTTTTTTTTTTTAAGGAAACAAGTCTAAAGATTGATATTATTATATAACAAAATGAAAGACGTGTTGCATGAAGTACTTGTTGATATAGACAAAGTCTTCGTTGGTTTTGTTTGAGCTTCATGTACCTGGAGGAATCTTATACATCCCATTATTTCTTCTTTCTTTTATTCAATAAAACTTGTTGACCTTGTAATCTCTGTAATACTATGTTTCATGTTTAAACTTAGATAAGTTTCATGTTTAAACTTAGATAAGTTTCATGTTTAAACTTAGATAAGTTTCAAGTTTTAGATCTATATATGGTATGAGGCGAGCTTTCCATTTTCCTTTCAAATTAGATATGTTATACATTTGTACCTTAAAATTATCTCTGTTAGTTAATAAAACCTTGTACACAATATTTGAGAGGCTATTTACAACAATCATAAATTAAAAAATAAAAAATTAAGGTTTCTAGCCACTCTATTAGAAATAGAATCAATACAAAAATAACCAAATGGTAAGGGCCAGCCTTAAAAAACATTGGCTTTAGCTGAAAATACTCCTGAATGTTTTTTTTTTAAATAAAAAACTAAAAAAGTCAAGAAGAGAAAAAAGAATTTAAGAATGAAAATCACTTATCAAAGACCAAAATGAAACACACAAAAATTAAAAAAAAAAGCCCCAAAACAATAATTAATAATAAATTAATAACCTTAAAGCAGAATTGAACCTTCAATAAAAGGCAAACATTGATCTTTAGAGGACCCATTGTAAGGAAGAGTAAAAAGACGAGAGATTGAAAAGATTGACTATTTATGAAACAAACAATAGACTCAACAAACTCCGTAGAAATAAATGAATGACTCGCCCAAGAATCAAATAATACAAAAGCAGAATGTCTCAAAACAGACAAGGTACCTGTCACCACTATATCTGCCGTCTCCGCATCCTCTCTTGTGGTAGCAAATACACGGGCATGCTGCTGTGCGGGTGTGGGAGGTGCCTAAGGTGGCACAGGAACAACTGGCAGGGCTCTATGCTGTTGAGTTAGCCTACCCTGGCCTCCACCCCTATCTCGGCCATGACCCTTATCTCAGCCTTGAGTTGGCGGTGCCTAAGGTCTCTACTGTCCTGAAACTGATTACCACGCGGTGGTGGCTAAGGCTGCTGTGACCTACAATCGGAAGAGCGGTGCCCAGAATATCCACAGTGATAACATCTCGGTGGAAAAGTACATCTCCCTGAATAGTAACCTGGTACAACTATGACAATAGAGGTAAGCCTGACCCTATCTTTTGAACTGTTCATGCTGGGCCCAACCTCGAGCCTGCTGCTGAGATGGAATCCCTCGACTAACATGGTCGTCCTCCGTCTTCCTCTTCTGAGAGGAAGTGTGTCCGGTCGCTGCCAGCTTGCCTTTCTTTTTGAAGACGCTACATCCAAAAAAAGGGCAATGACAAGTGCCTCCTCATAAGTGAAAGGACACAAGGCGTGCACATGTCCTCTAATATCAGCTCTTAGACCGACAATGAATCTCCTCTTCTTACTTTGAGCATCAATAACCTGTCTCACAACAAACTTGGAAAAACGATCAAAGTCCCTTTCATACTTTACCATAGTCCGATCTCCCTGCTTAAGTGTCAAGAACTCCACCTCCAACTGGTCTTGTAGGTCCTCTGGGTAATACTTGTCAAAGAATTTCTCACGAAACATCTCCCAGGTCACCTCTAAAGTAAGGGAAAGTGAGTTAACAATCGATTGCCATCAATAAAGTGCATCATCTACTAAAGAATAGGTCCCATAATGGACCTTCAGCTTATCCAGACACTGGATAAAGGTAAAAGCTCTCTCAACCCGGGTCACCCATCTCTCAACTAGGGCAGAATCCATAGATGTCCTGTCAAACTCACCCAGCGCATAGCGTTTATACTCTCTCAGGGTCTTAGCTGCATCAGTGATGCCACCCCGATCAGCTACCGGGTCAATAACTCTACGAGGAGGAGCAACATGCTCAACAAGCCTACCCTCATCCTGAAGTAAATCATAGTACTCATCCTCCTCCATACAAACTCTCCAGCCTCACCGAGGCGGTGGTACCATAGGAACATCCTCATCTGGCTCGACATCACTGGGTATTAAGCCTCTATCATCCTTCTGATCCTCATATGGTGGCCGCGGCGGAGCAGTAAGAGGTCTAGCCCAACCCCGACCTCGCCTAGGGGAAGCTGCCCTCGCTCCGCCCCACCTAGCACCACGTCTAGGAGGCATACTGCGTCACAACCATAGAACTGGATAAACTACTTAGCAAAATAGAACCCACTACTCTACTACTAAAGTATAAGTAAGTAGCTAAATTCTAAAGTTAAAGGTCTAGGGATACTTGGTGCAGCTAATTCAAACGATGACTAGATAATGAACTTAAAGCAAAAACATAAAAAAACAAAAACAAAATGTTTGATGCACGAAGTCTACAGAACCGTTAGGCTCTGATTCCAACTATAAAGACCCGACTCTTTAAAAATGGAAATAAATAAGTAAATAAGTATCGCAAGTGGAAGACTTGAAATAACAATTTAAAACTTGTAATCGAAGAATATCATCCTTCATCATTTCAAAATAAAATCCAAATACTTAACATTTAAAGATGGGAAGCGCTTCCCTTTTTATAAGTTCAAAAAGTAAGGAAGTTCATAAAGATAGAAATATTCAAGATAGACAATATCTTTAGTATGCTCAAGGAGTTCAACAACCAAATAGAAAGTAAAAACAGACAACATAAGTCCATGGACTAAAACCGACTCAAGTCCATCCACCATCATCAATCAAGGAATCATACCGCACCAGCTCCACGGTCACGATCGTGACCTCGTTCGGTACCTGAAAGTGTAATATCATTAACGGGAGACCCAATGAAGATAAATTGAAAATAAAGTAACTTTAGATCCCAAATCTGATCCAGTTTTGTGTCTAACAAAACCTACTATCTCTTGACTACCAAAACAAACTTCTGAATGAAAAATCATGCAATTCTCCTAAGAACAAAGAAAAAAGTACATACAAGTAGTCAAGTCTCCCAAACTCAAAAGAAACATAACACGTAATCATACGTTATATGTAACGTCCCATTACTTTTGGAGGTAAATTTTTAATTATTATTATTATTATTATTAATTAAAGTATTTAAGGTTAGTTTAAATTTAGTAGTTATTTTCGTTCAAAAACCTTTTTAATCTTTTTATTACTTTAAATTAGTTTCGGTGACATTAATAATTATTAACGGGTCAATTAATAATTATTAATCACCTTTTGATTAATTTAAGATCTTCGGGTTTCGTTTTTGTAACGTCCCGTTACTTTTGGGGGTAATTTTTATTTATTTATTTATTAATATTTTATTTATTTATTTTAATTAAAGTATTTAAGGTTAGTTTAAAAGTAGTGATTTCGATTTTAGTAGTTATTTTTGTCCGAAATTCATTTAAATCGTTTTAATACTTTAAAATTGTTTCGGTGACATTAATAATTATTAATGGGCCAATTAATAATTATTAATCACCTTTAGATTTATTTAAGAGCTTCGGGTTTCGTTTTTAAAGCAAAAAATAAAAGAAAAAGACGTAGGCGTCATTCCCGAAATTCTTAAATATCCTAACACTATTCACTATCTTCTTTATTAAGCCAAATTTAGACAAAAATCATATTTTTCTTCTCATCTTCTTCCCCAAACCCGAGCAAGAAGAGGAGGAAAAGAGAAGAGAAAGAACGGGTCGCTCCGGCTTCGTTTCTCTACCGTTTTGCGTGATTTCGGATGCGTTGGAAAGCTCTTGCCGAGACCTTTCTACCCATTCAACTCTTGGGACGATTCGACCTCTCTAAGGTAAGCCCTAGATTTCAAATCTCAACATTTTTCTTCATGGAAATTGAGTCAAATTTGTGATTTCTTTCAAGCTCCACTTCTCTCAAAATGTACTAAATGTTGTGGGAACACCTTTGGGAATCACTTTCTCAAATTTCCTTAGACTTTAAAACCGAGCCACCCCCCCCCCCCCCCCAAAAAAACCCCCCCCCCCCCCCCCCCTGGACTGCTTTTGGTCATGGTGGAAAATACCTTATTTTCGTTTTCCTTTAAATTGGTGGTTAATTCACCCCTAACCCCTAATTATGTTACCCATTATTTGAATCCACCTCAAAAGTGCCTAAAACGAACCCGAATACATCTAAAGTCCAAAACCCGCCAAGAAATGCTCTCTTCTCCAAATCCCTTTAGGGTCGTGAGCATCGTCCCCATCCCGGCTGTTTTCGTCTTTTTTTGTTACAGCGACGTGTTTTTTGTAACTTAATGTATGTTAGATGTTAATAAATTGAAGGTTTTGGAAACCATTCGCGGGATTTATCCTCCGGCTCGTAAGAGGATGACTTCTTCTCAAGGTGTGTTTAAAGCGAAAGTTAGTGGTTTTATGAATTGAGTTTCGTTATGTTATTGTTTATCGAGGTAAAGAAGGAAATAACTTTTTAGAATTAAGTTTTGGTTGGAGACTTTAATTCGGAAGTGAGTGGAGAGAATTTGGAGTTATAATGAGTTCGATGAAAAGGAAACATCGGAGTGGTTTGAAAGTATTGTAAAAGGAATTGGAGATGTTAGATGAAAGTGGAATGAAAGTTACTTTGATTGATTTGGAAGTTAAAGTAGTTAGAAGATACACTTGAGTGATAACTCGTGTAATCTAGTTAGTTAGGTTTCTGAATAACTTAGTAGGATTCTTTGAGATTAACTAACTTATTAGGGAGCTTAACCTTTTGTGATACGGCACATGATAGTATGTTGATTTGGATCCATACGTATCATGGTGCGATGGTTTGTGATATGGTACATGGTAGTATGTTGATTCGGATCCATACGTACCATGGTACTATGATTTGTGACACGACACATGATAGTATGTTGATTCGAATCCATATGTATCATGGTGCGATGGTTTGTGATATGGTACATGGTAGTATGTTGATTCGGATCCATACGTACCATGGTACTATGATTTGTGACACGACACATGATAGTATGTTGATTCGGATCCATACGTATCATGGTGCGATGATTGAGATATGGTACGACCGTACGTGGTATGTTTATTCAGATCCATACGAGCATGTTACGATGATTGTGATACGACACATGATAGTATGTTGATTCGGATCCATATGTATCATGGTGTGATGATTTGTAATACGGTGAAAGTCCTGATATCCGATGTGGTGAAACTCCTGATATCCGATGTGGTGAAATTCCTGATAACCGACGTTGTGAAAGTTACGATGATTTATGGATTGGTAAGACCGTACGTGGTATGTTGATTTCGATTCATACAATAACACGTTACGATGAAACTTGTTTGGTAACAAAGATAGTTAATGTTACATTTACATATTCTTTAGAATTGTATAGTAAGACTTACTAATGGTTGTTGCTTTTACTTTAAGTCTTTACTTCTATTACATGACATTGAAAGACTATTACGGGTAGTGCATTACTATCATATGATTGTATGGAAATTGGAAGTGTGGATATGGGTAGTAATGAGCATTATAGGCCTTTGGACACAATTTCGGGTATAAAATTTTATTCATAGGATTACTTGCTTTCGTTTTACTCTCACTAGCATTTTTATGCTAATGTTGCTACACTTACAAATTTTCGGGTAAACCCAGAGCCAAAAAGCGTGGTATAGGAGGTGGTGCCGCGTGACTTGTCGAGATGGTGTACGGACAATATTAAAACACTTTTGATTTAGCATTCGTATAAATGCTTGTAAATTATTTCCATTTTCCATACTTATGTCTTTTTGAGCCCGGAAGGGTAGTTGTGTAAAGTATGTCTTTGTTTTATGATTAAATTCTCTATTGGAATGCGCATTCCCGATTTATAGCTTTCTCTGAATTTGGGTTGTAAAACAAGTTTTGGTTATTCGATTTTTAAACGAACCCATGCCGTTTTTCTTTAAAAATCGAGTCTTCCGCTGTGCATTTGAATTTTAAAAATTTAACGGAAAGTGGGTCGTTACAGTTGGTATCAGAGCCTCTTTGGTTTTGAAGACCACATGCATCGTATGTTTTTCATATTTTAATATTGTCCAAACATAGTTCGAAGTCAACGACGCCAGGTATCCTTAGAACGCTCTCTTTTGATTAGTTTGTTTGTACTTTTGCTTTTACTTTCATGGTATCTCATGTGAGGCTTTTCTGATTGTGATTTCAAGTATGCCTCCGAGGACAGTTGCACCGAGGAGAGGTAGGAGTAAAGTACCGACTGTAGTACGAGGCAGAGGCAGTACTAGAGTAGTTACACCACCATCACCTCCTTCACCTGAGTATCGGAAGGATGAGCCCCTAGTAGATCAGCCACCTAGTCATGGTCGCAGTGTTACCATTTCTGAGGAGTACTTTAGAGATTTATTACGAGGTGGTGGAGGACTTGTTGATCATATAATACCACCTATTAGAGCACCTGCTCTAGTGGTAGATCAGTCTGGTGTTACTGATGCTGGGAAAACTCTGAAGAAGTATATCAGGTATAACACTCCTGAGTTTGATGGTACATCCACCGTTCCGGCTGATGCGGAGAGATGGATTACCAGGATTGAGAGGGTACTTGGGTTCATTAAGTGCCCAGATCAGCTGAAGGTTCACTGTGGGACCTATTCCTTGGTTGATGATGCACTTTACTAGTGGAATGGTATATCCCATACTCTCAGTCCTGATTTGCAGGTTAGTTGAGAGATGTTCAGGGAGAAGTTTTTTGATAAATACTATCCCGAGGATACACGAGATCAGTTAGAGATTCAGTTTCTTACACTCAGACAGGGTGATAGGTCTGTGGTGGAGTATGAGAGAGAGTTTGACAGGTTGTCAAAGTTTGCCACCAGACATGTTACCGATCTGGAGAGTAAGAGGAGAAGGTTTATAGTGGGTTTGAGGACAGAGTTACGAGGACAGGTACGAGCCTTGCAACCTACTACCTTTACCGATGCTTTAAATGCCGCTTTGGCATTAGATATTGGGGATTCAGAGAAAAAGGCTTTTGAGATTGCGGCACAAACCTCTTCTCAAAAGAGGAAGGCTGGGGACGACCTTTCAGGTCGAGGGACACAGCCACATAGACAGGCTCCTCCTTTACCCTACTGTCCAGATTGTACCAGGTATCACCTAGGTCAGTGTAAGGTGATGAGGTGCTTTCAGTGTGGACATACCGGACATATAAGACCTTTCTGCCCTAGTTTACAGACACCACAGCAAAGTGGGGGTCAGGGTCAGAGTTTAGGTCAGGGTCAGGGTCGAGGACAGAGTCAGGTTATTCCCAATCAGACACGACAGCAGGCCCATGTCTTTGCCACCACTCGAGAGGATGCTGAGGCATCTGATACTGTTGTTACAGGTACTTTGTCAGTTTTATAGCACTCTCTTGTATTATTTGTTGTCTGATATGGTGAAATTCCTGTGACTTGATATGGTGATATTCCTGAGACCTATATGGTGAAATTCCTGAGACCTATATGGTGAAATTCCTGAGACCTGATATGGTGAAATTCCTGAGACCTATATGGTGAAATTCCTGAGACCTGATATGGTGAAATTCCTGAGACCTATATGGTGAAATTCCTGAGACCGATATGGTGAAATTCCCTCGAGACCTATATGGTGAAATTTTGAGACCTGATATGGTGAAATTCCTGAGACCTATATGGTGAAATTCCTGAGACCTGATATGGTGAAATTCCTGAGACCTATATGGTGAAATTCCTGAGATGTGATATGGTGAAATTCCTGAGACCTATATGGTGAAATTCCTGAGACCTGATATGGTGAAATTCCTAAGACCCGATATGGTGAAAATTCTGATAATCGTGTTTATGAATGTTATATTCTATTAAGTGGTTTTTGATGCTAGCTAGTCTTAGAAGGAGACAGGGTTGTGATCCTAGCATCCGAGCAAAAATGTTGAGAAACAAAGTTATCCACTTGGTCAAAGTATTGTAAAGGAACCAAGTGTTGAAGTAGATTATGTGGGAATGTGAGGACGAAATGGAGTATAGTACCCTTGCTTATCACTTGGTAAGTGCACTTTTCGAGGACGAAAAGTCTTTTAAGGAGGGTAGTCTGTAACGTCCCGTTACTTTTGGGGGTAATTTTATTTATTTATTTTAATTAAAGTATTTAAGGTTAGTTTAAAAGTAGTGATTTCGATTTTAGTAGTTATTTTTGTCCGAAATTCATTTAAATCGTTTTAATACTTTAAATTTGTTTCGGTGACATTAATAATTATTAATGGGTCAATTACTAATTATTAATCACCTTTAGATTTATTTAAGAGCTTCGGGTTTCATTTTTAAAGAAAACAGTAAAAGAAAAGGACGTAGGCGTCATTTCCAGAATTCTTAAATATCCTAACACTATTCACTATCGTCTTTATTAAGCCAAATTTAGACAAAAATAATATTTTTCTTCTCATCTTCTTCCCTAAACCCGAGCAAGAAGAAGAGGAACAGAGAAGAGAAAGAAAGGGTCGCTCCGACTTTGTTTCTCGACCGTTTTACGTGATTTCAGATGCGTTGGAAAGCTCTCGCCGAGAAATTTCTACCCATTCCACTCTTGGGACGATTCCACCTCTCTAAGGTAAGCCCTAGATTTCGAATCTCAACACTTTTCTTCATGGAAATTGAGTCAAACTTGTGATTTCTTTAACAAAGCTCCACTTTCTTCTCAAAATTGTTACTAAATGTTGTGGGAAAACCTTTGGGAACCATTTTCCTCAACTTTCCTTAGACTTTAAACCAAGCCAAATGAAGAACCCGAAATTCCCTCCTCTCCCTTGCCGTGGACTGTTTTGGTCATGGTGGAAAATACCTTATTTTCGTTTTCCTTTAAATTTGTGTGGTTAATTCTAGCCCCTAAACCCCTAATTAATGTTACCCATTATTTGAATCCACCTCAAAAGTGCCTAAAACGAACCCGGATTACATCTAAAGTGCCAAAAAACCGGAAATGCTCCCTTCTCCGAATCACCCTTAGGGCCGTGAGCATCAAGTCCCCATCTCGAGTTGTTTTCATCTTTTATCTGGTTACATGTCAAACGTTGTTCTTTTTGTTAAATTAATGTATGTCAAATGTAATTAAATTGTAGGTTTTGGAAACCATTCGCGGGATTTATCCTCCGGCTCGTAAGAGGACGACTTCTTCTCAAGGTGAGTTTAAAGCGAAAGTTAGTGGTTTTATGAATTGATTTTCGTTATGTTATTGTTTATGGAGGTAAAGAAGGAAATAACTTTTTAGAATTAAGTTTTGGTTGGAGACTTTAATTCGGAAGTGAGTGGAGAGAATTTGGAGTTATAATGAGTTCGATGAAAAGGAAACATCAGAGTGGTTTGGAAGTATTGTAAAGTGAATTGGAGATGTTAGATGAAAGTGGAATGAAAGTTACTTTGTTTGGTTTGGAAGTTAAAGTAGTTAGAAGATACACTTGAGTGATAACTTGTGTAATCTAGTTAGTTAGGTTTCTTAATAACTTAGTAGGATTCTTTGAGATTAACTAACTTATTAGGGAGATTAACCTTTTGTGATACGGCACATGATAGTATGTTGATTTGGATCCATACGTATCATGGTGCGATGGTTTGTGATATGGTACATGGTAGTATGTTGATTTGGATCCATACGTACCATGGTACTATGATTTGTGACACGGCACATGATAGTATGTTGATTCGGATCCATACGTATCATAGTGCGATGGTTTGTGATATGGTACATGGTATTATGTTGATTCAGATCCATACGTACCATGGTACTATGATTTGTGACACGGCACATGATAGTATGTTGATTCGGATCCATACGTATCATGGTGCGATGATTGAGATATGGTACGACCGTACATGGTATGTTGATTCGGATCCATACGAGCACGTTACGATGATTGTGATACGGCACATGATAGTATGTTGATTCGGATCCATACGTATCATGGTGCGATGATTTGTAATATGGTGAAAGTCCTGATATCCGATGTGGTGAAACTCTTGATATCCGATATGGTGAAATTCCTGATAACTGATGTTGTGAAAGTTACGATGATATATGGCTTGGTAAGACCGTAGGTGGTATGTTGATTTCGATCCATACAATAGCACGTTACGATGAAACTTGTTTGGTAACAAAGATAGTTAATGCTACATTTACATATTCTTTAGAATTGTATAGTAAGACTTAGTAATGGTCGTTGTTTTTACTTTAAGTCTTTACTTCTATTACATGGCATTGAAAGACTATTAAGGGTAGTACATAACTATCGTATGATTGTATGGAAATTGAAAGTGTGGATATGGGTAGTAATGAGCATTATAGGCCTTTGGACACAATTTTGGGTATGAAATTTTGTTCATAGGATTACTTGCTTTTGTTTTACTCTCACTAGCATTTTTATGCTAATGTTGCTACACTTACAAATTTTCAGGTAAACCTTGAGCCAAAAAGCGTGGTAGAGGAGGTGGTGCCGCGTGACTTGTCGAGATGGTGTACGGACAATATTAAAACACTTTTGATTTAGCATTCGTATAAATGCTTGTAAATTATTTCCATTTTCCATACTTATGTCTTTTTGAGCCCGGAAGGGTAGTTGTGTAAAGTATGTCTTTGTTTTATGATTAAATTCTCTTTTGGAATGCGCATTCCTGATTTATAGCTTTCTCTGAATTTGGGTTGTAAAACAGGTTTTGGTTATTCGATTTTTAAACGAACCCATGCCGTTTTTCTTTAAAAATCTAGTCTTCCGCTATGCATTTGAATTTAAAGAATTTAACGGAAAGCGGGTTGTTACAGTTTTATAAACTAAATCATTTAAAAAGGACGTAATCGTCATTTTTGGATTTCTTTAAAACTTTTCCTTTTTTTTTACTATTTATCATCTTCAACTTTAAATAGTCAACTTAGTCAACAAAAGTTCTTAATTTCTCTTCTTCTTTCTCTTCAAGGCCGAGACCTATTTCTTCCATCCCTCTCTCTTTGGCTTTTCTTAAATACTCGGTGGATCATCGTAATTTCAGTTCGGTTGAAAAGCCCTCGGTCCAAGGATCGTTTTCAACCTAACAATCGAGGTTTTCATCCGTTTTCTAAAAGCCTCAAGGTATGAGAAAGTTTCTAAATTTAGCTTTCAATAGTGTTTTAATGGAGCTTGAGATTGAAATCTTCAAATTCACACACCGAAGCTTGAAGATTTCAATCAAGAAAGTCGTTTTAGGTAACTTTAGAAACTTTCCCTAACCCTAAAACCGAGTTTGAGTCGAAAGCCCGTTCCGTGTGATTTTCTCTCACTTGGCCATGGCTAGGGTGTTTAATTTGTTATGATTTAGTATTTTACTTAATTTTTCGGAAATCGATTATTGTGTAAAACCCTAAAATATGGTTACCCATTGATATAACGAACTTCCAAAGTACTTGAAACCGACCCGAAATGCCTCTAAATTGCATAAAAGACGGAAAACTGAACCCGAGCCTTTTACCCTTGTTTGGATGAGAGTATGCCTAGGGTCTATTCCCGGGTTTTTCATTGTTTTATGCGTTTAGATGTCGTTTGCTCGATTTTCGGTTAATTAATAATTGTTAGGTGTAATTAATTTGTAGGATTGTGATTGATCGAGATTTGATCTCGTCATATTGGGAAGCTTGACTACAAATCCAAGGTGAGTTTAAAATGGAAGTTAGTAATTATATGAATTAAGTTTCGTTACGATATTGTATATCAAGGTTAAGAGGGAAACTAATTTCTGGAAGTTAATACTTGGTTGGTGACTTTAGACTCGGAAGTGAGTGGAGTGACTTTGGAGTTCTAAAAAATTTGGGTGAAAAAGGTAAGATTTGAGTGGTTTGGAAGTCTTGTAAGATGAATTGAAGAGTTTAGATGAAATTGGAGATTTTAGATGAAAGTGGAAAGTTTAAGGTACTTGAGTGGTTTGGGAGTCAAAGTGGCTTAGAAGTTACACTTGAGTGTTAACTCGTGTAATTCAAGTAGTTTATGTTCTTAAGTAACTTAGTATAATCTCTTTTAAGTAATCTAACTTACTAGGGAACTTGATTACTTGTGATATGGTAAGACCGTACGTGGTAGTATGTTGATGTTGATCCATACGGTAACACGTTACGATGACTTGTGATATGGTAAGACCGTACGTGGTAGTATGTTGATGTTGATCCATACGGTAACACGTTACGATGACTTGTGATATGGTAAGACCGTACGTGGTAGTATGTTGATGTTGATCCATACGGTAACACGTTACGATGACTTGTGATATGGTAAGACCGTACGTGGTAGTATGTTGACGTTGATCCATACGGTAACACGTTACGATGACTTGTGATATGGTAAGACCGTACGTGGTAGTATGTTGATGTTGATCCATACGGTAACACGTTACGATGACTTGTGATATGGTAAGACCGTACGTGGTAGTATGTTGATGTTGATCCATACGGTAACACGTTACGATGAATTGTGATATGGTAAGACCATACGTGGTAGTATGTTGATGTTGATCCATACGGTAACACGTTACGATGACTTGTGATATGGTAAGACCGTACGTGGTAGTATGTTGATGTAGATCCATACGGTAACACGTTACGATGAAACTTGTATGGTAACAAAGAAAGTTTGATATACAATTACTTTATATATTAGATTGGTTAGAAAGACTTAGTAATAGTTAATACTTTTATTTCAAGTCTTAATCTCATTACATTACAGTAAGTTATATTACATATAGTATGATTGTGTGGAAATTGAAAGTGTGGAATGGGTAGTAAAATGCAACTTAAGCTTTTGGACACAATTTCCGGTATGGAACTTGGTTCATAGGATTACTTGCTTTCATTTTACTCTCACTAGCATTTTTATGCTAATGATGCTACACTTACAATTTTTCAGGTAAATCTCGTCGCAAGGGACGTGGTAGAGGAGGTGGCGCTGTATGACATGTCGAGCTGATGGATGGACAGGAACATGAACACTTTTGGTTTAGCATTCTTAGAAATGCTTGTAAATATTTTATCATCTTCATACTTTATATTTTTGAGCTCGAAAGGGCATTTGTTTAAAAATTGTAAATGTCTTCTGGTTTTAAGCTCTTTTGGAAGTTTAGGTCATAATCTGGAATGCGCATTCTCTGAAATTGGGCCAGTGTAAACAGGTTTTGGATAATCTGATTTTTAAACAAACCCATGACATTTTTTTAAAAAAAAACCAAGTCTTCCGCTGTGACTTTGAAATTATAAAATTTAACGGAAATCAGGTCGTTACATTAAATCTTTCAGGAATACAACTAGATCAAGTTAAGCTCACACAGTCTCAACAATGAATAGGAACAAAGAACATATAACATGTGAATAATATCAGAGGATGCAAGCACACGTAGTGATATGAATCATGGAACGTCACAAATAGCTCAATGATCAATCTCAAGATTAAAGTTCATGACAAACATTGAACATCCATTTGCAAGCCTATATTAGCAAAGTAAAGACAAGCTTTGAAGATAACGAGCATGGAGGCTTAAGGAAGAGAACTTGATGCACTTCAATCTATGGCAAATGCATTTTGAGGAAGATTATTGAAGACTTTTTCAATAAAAAATGAAGAGAAGAGCTAATTAGGAAAGTTACATCACTTTTGCAAACATTCCTTATTTGGACCACTTTCCTTATTTGGACCACTTTCTATATTTGTTCCCAAACTTTCCATATATGATGTCTACGAATTTACAATGTATTTGGGCATGTTTTAGGCCTTTATTTATCAGTTTTAACACTTAGAATAGTTTAGGAATGATATAATATCTTCTAAGGCAAAACATTCCTAAAATGCACCAAATGCACTTAAGGAAAGATTTGACAGATTTTGTGCCTCCTAGTAATCCAAATTTCCTTATTGTTTTTTAAGATTTCTTTGACTATTTATAGCCTCATTTGTAAGGTTTACACTCAGAATTAATATGATATAAAATAGCTTTGTTTTGCTTATTACTTGGTTGATTTTACCTTGCATTTTGTAGCCTTGTTCTTAGGTTACATGTTTTAGAAACATTCAAGCATAATTTGATCTAGTATGTTTGTGAATTGTTTTGATCTTGAAATAAGAACAAGTTCTCTTATTTCAAGAAATTAGATCATTGGAGTTTTAGGATTTGCATCTAGGGGTTCTTTATCTTTCAAAGGTAAATTCGTTTACTTCATCACCTATGTCTTCACCTGTAACATCCTGTTAATTTTGAAGTGAATTTTTTTATTTAATGTTATTTATTTATTTGTTTCAATTAAAGTATTTAGTATAATTTTAGTTTTAGTAATTTAGAAATTTAGTAGTTAATTTCGCTCGAAACCCTTTTTAATCGTTTTATTAGCTTAAATTAGTTTTGGTCGTATTAATAATTATTAACGGGCCAATTAATAATTATTAATCACCATTGGGCTAGTTTAAGAACTTCGGGTTTCGATTTATGAGTTAAAATCATTAAAAGGACGTAACCGTAATTTTTGATTTCTTAAAAATATCTAAAACACTATTCACTTCTTCTTAAATATCAACTTTGACCAAGAACAAACCAATTTTTCATTTCTTCTCCATGCCTTTGTCGTGGCCTTCATTCCACCATGGGAGGGTTTGGGTTTTCTTGGCTTTTCTTCGTTTCTCGGCGGATCGTCGTGTTTTCGGTTGCGTTGGATTGGTAGGGACGAAGGCTACATATCCAACCTACTTTTTTGAAGTTTCCCGTTCTTATAAGGGAAGTCCCAAAAAGTAAGTTTTCTAAAAATTTTATATGGTTTTGTTCGTTTTTTATTATAAATGAGTTTTGAAGTTGAAATCATGAATTTCTATCATGGAATTTGACGATTTTGAGCTCGGATTTTCGAAAAACACTATTCACCAAAAAATACTATTCATCCGAAAATACTATTTACCCGAAAATCCCACTTGTTCTCATATTAGATATGAGTTATAATATGTTGTGCAATTGATGAATTGTAGGTGCGATTGCTCGTTTGTTGGTTCGTGGGGACTCGGTTGTCACGGGAGCATTCGAGGTGAGAATAAATAGGATTTAAAGTAGCTTTAGAAACTGAATAAGTTGAACGGTTTGTAGGATCGGAAGTTAAGATTAAGGTTTAATCGAAAGGATTAAATTAAGTGAACTAACATGCTTAGGCTTGAGAGTTAGTTCAAGTTGAGTGAGAGAACTCGTAGGTACTTCGAAGGAAACGAGTAACTTTTGGAAGTTCTAAGTTTAGACTTACTTCGGAGTTTCCTATGGTTTATCGGGAGATGAAGGTTTCAAATGTAATAAGGATTGTGAATAAGGAACTTCGTTAGTTTAATGAACAATGGAGTAAGAAATTGGAGACTTTTATGTTAAGTCAAATTCTCGAGTTATCAGAAAGCCGGTTGGCTTGAATTATTCTTTGATTTTCAAAAGTTCCAAATTGCTCGTTTTATGTTTAAGAGTAATTCACGATCTATTTATTTTTATGTCCTTTTGATTATGTTGAATGTTTATATTTATTTACTTGCACTTGAAAGCATATGCATATCATATTTCACCATCACGATCTATTTACTTTTATGTCTTTTCGATTATGTTGAAAGTTTACATTTATTTACTTGCACTTGACAGTATATTCATATCATTTCACAAAACCTGCGGGAGCTTACACATAGCCTGTGGGAGCTATCACATAGCCTGTGGGAGCTATCACATAGCCTGCGGGAGCTATCACAAAGCCTGCGGAGCTTACACATAGCCTGCGGGAGCTATTATTATTGCCATTCATTACAAATTGTGTTTAATGAATATGTTAAGACCGAGAGAACTTAGCATAAGTTATTAAGGACCAATGGTGTGACGACCCGACACTTTTAAATAATTTAAATTAGAAAACACAGCGGAAGTCTTTATATTTTAAGAAAATTGGCGTGGTTATGTTTGAAAATTGGCTAGCCAAAACCTGTTTACATCTTAATTTCAAAATTTAAAGAAAAACACAAGGAACTTCAAGTTCCTATTTCAGGAGTTCAACAGAGTACATCATAAAAGTAAAACCAAAAGCTCTAAAGAGCTATATACAAATTTACATAACATATGATACAAATTAACAAAATAAGACCATGGTTTTTTAAAAGAATGTCTAGTCCACCTCCGTGTCATCATCCTCTCGATCAAGCGCGCACCAGCTCCTCTCCCACGACCCTAAACATTACCTGAAATGTTTGTAATATCATGAGCTAACAACTTAAGCCCAGTGAGAATAAACAGAATAAAAAGTAAAGTTAGACCCCAAACCCGTATCCGGATTCGTGTCCAAGAACATACTTACTCTTTGCTATCAATCCATTGAAAGAGTTTTATTTCAAGTGTTCCACTTTTACTTACCAATTCTCCATAATAAGATTGTGGAACTACATTCCAAGTATTTCTGGGTATGGTTTCGTAATGCATATAGCATTTATATCTCATTTCTTTTCCTATAGCATTCGGCTATCAAAAGTTTACTTTCCGTTATTTTTAATATAATAATGTTAAGCTCAATTGAACTTAACATATTCAACAATCACAAGTTGCGATTAATGACGATAATATTAGTACATGTAGTCTAATCATTATTCATTAATTCGTTAAACAAGTGTAAATGACATATAACCTTTTCATCGATATAACTATCACATGCGAATAATGTCAGGTAATGAAGCTCCTGTAGGTCAGTTCATTCACCTCATTATCTCGCTTTCCAAAATAAAATATACCAAGACTTTTCTATAATATCTTCCCATATCTAGTGAATAATGTCAGGTAATGAAGCTCCCGTAGGTCAGTTCATTCACTCTGTAGCTTCGTATATGTATCATAGTAATTATGGATAATACCAGATAATGTGAACTCGCATAGTTCCATCATTATCCCATTATCCATCTCCTTCGATCATGCAAAGTCCTACAGTCCTTTAGCATTCCTCATGTACATATATGGAAATATAAAACGAATAATACCAGATAATGCAAGCACACTCAGTCTATGCATTGCCTCATTATTCCTCCCAATAAACGATAATGCAATATGATATGATATGATTTATGCTTTCGAGTTTAAGTAAAGTAATTATAAACATTCAACATAATCGAAAGGGCATAAAGTAAAGGACATAAAGTAAGAGTGCATAAAGTAAAAGGATCATAGATGTCCTTATGCATAAAGTAAATAAATAGGGATTTCAGAAGAACAATAAGTAGATCGAACTTCCAATACTTTCATAAAAGTAAGCTCTTATCTTAAATAAATGAACTTCACTTTCAAGGATTCTAAACTCCCAAATAAAATCCATGATTCTATCTTCAAGTTCCTTTAACCATTCTATCTAAAAGTTTGGATCTTTTAACTTCCAATGATCCATTTAATCTCCGGAACAATTCTAACTTAGAACTTCCTAAAGTTCAATGTTTCCCTCGAGAAACTCCAAAGTTTTCACTCAAAGAACTAGCTCCTAATCCTAAGGGCACTAGCTCACTTTCTTTTACTGTTAGAATCGAATCTTAATCTCAACTTCCGATTCTACAAACCGTTCAACTTATTTGGTTTCTAAAACTACTTTAAATCCTATTTATTCTCACCTTAGCCAAATAAGATTTGCTCCAAGTCTCCAATTTCCCACGAATCAACAACCGAGCAATCACACCTACAATTCATCAATTGCACAACATATTACAACTCATATCTAATATGAGAACAAGTTTGAATTTTCGGATGAATAGTGATTTCGGATGAATAGTGTTTTCGGGTGAATAGTGTTTTTCGAAAATCCGAGCTCAAAATCGTCAATTTCCATGATAGAAATTCATGATTTCAACTTCAAAACTCATTTATAATAAAAAACGAACAAATCCATATAAAAAGTTTTGAAAACTTACTTTTTGGGACTTCCCTTAGGGAACGAGAAACTTCGAAAAGCTAGGTTGGATAGGTAGCCCTCGTCCCTACCAATCCAACGCAACTGAAAACACGACGATCCACCGAGAAATGAAGGAAGGACAAGAAAAAGTTTCTTCTCATCAATGGAGAAGTGCCCCACGGCAATGGCAAGGAAGAGGAAGAGAAAATGTGAATTTTGGTCAACTTTGTGATTTTTAAAGATGAGTAAATAGTGATTTTAGATATTTTTAAGAAATTGTAAATGACGGATAGGTCCTTTTATGACTTTTGACTTATGAATCGAAACCCGAAGCTCTTAAATAAATCTAAAGGTGATTAATAATTATTAATTGGCCTATTAATAATTATTAATGTCACCGAAGCGAATTTAAAGTATTAAAATGATTAAAAAGAATTTCGGGCGAAATTAACTACTAAATTCTAAATAACAAAATAATAATTAAACTAAATACTTAAATTGAAATAAATAAATAACATTAAATAATAATAAAAAAAATTCACTTCAAAATAACGGGACGTTACAAATGGGCATAAACCATATATTTCTTAAGAGTTATTAAGAATAAGGTATAAGAGAGAGAATTGTGATATGACAGTTTTCTTCTAAACGTTGGGAGTTATTATTCTCGAGTTTTGGAAGTTTTGGTAAGAAAATGTAAACTTTTCATAGCCCGAGTTGCTATAGAGAAAAGAGATGAAACGTTATGTATGACATACATTTCTATAGAGAAAAGAAATGAAATATGATGTATAGCCGAGTGCTATAGGAAAGAGGAATGAAATGGAATTGTATAATGAGAGAATACAAGGGTATATTGAATCTTGTATAATTATTAAGAGAACTAGATTCTCTTTTAGTTAGAAGATCCTGAATTGGAGATTAAGACTTGATGTAAACCTTATGGTTAGTATAAGGTATTTAAGAGAATGAAATACAAATGTTATGTGTGTTATGGAACACATCATCCTAAAGGCTTGGAAGATAGATCCTCAATTATTTGGGAGAATTGGTAAGTAAAAGTGAAATACTTGATATAAAACCATTTTGGTGGTTGAAAGGTAGAGGAATATGAGTTTTACTTGGACACAAATCCGGATGCGGGTTTGGAGTCTAAGGTTACTTTTTATTCTTTTTATTTTCACTGGGCTTCCTTTTAGCTCATGATATTACAAATATTTTCAGGAAATGCTCGGGGTCGTGGAGAGAGGAGCTGGTGCAGACTGATCTAGATGATGATGATGCTGAGATGGACTAGGAGTATTTTAATGTCCATGGACTTGTTTTTGTTATATTTGGTATCTTTTGAATGGTAAATATGTATATAAGCCCTTAAGAGCTTCTAGTTTTAACTTTATGATTATTAACTCTTTTAAACTCCTAAAATAGGGATCTGAAATTCCTTGTGTGTAATTTTTCTGATGTGAAAATGTAAACAGGTTTTGGCTAGCCAAGTTTCAAACATAATCACGCCGTTTTTTTTAAATATAAAGATTTCGCTGTGTTTTATTTTTTAAATGATTTAAAAGAGTCTGGTCATCACATCACCTTTTCTAATCCCCCTTGAAACTGCTTTCGTTAAAAAGAAAAAAAAACATTTTCAAGAATTTTCCAGATTTTTTATTCATCTTGTAAACTGATTATTGACCTATTCCTTTTATATTTTTCGGAAATTCTTTTTTTAAACTGAATTTCATTTAACCCTCTACAAACCCTACGAAGACATTACATCCAAAAAAGACCCGCAACAACTCCTACCATCGCCCCCAACGTGTGAGTGTCAAGCAGTTTTTATTGAAAAATTACATAAAAGTGTTCCACATTGTAAGTTACTTACAGACCTCGTCCCTTCATATTTTCCAACGAAATTTTTTCCAACCTATTTATTTTCCAACCCTTTACAAAACTACAGAAGACTCCAAATCCAAAATCAGAGCCAAAATCACCCAAACACTGTTTTCAAAGTTCAAATACCAAGTACTTTTTTTGTCAAAACTCTATTATTTGCAATCACAAAAATCTTACATTATGCCAACACGTACTAGAGATAGGGGTGAACATTGGATTGGTTTGGTTTGGATTTTACAAAAATTTCATATCCGATTGGATTTTATTTTTAGATTATATGAACCGAACTAAACCGTTCAATATGAAAAAACCAAACCAAAAGAAACCATTTTGGTTTGGTTTGGATCGGTTTGGTTCTTACATTTTTTATTTTTCTCAATTATTCATAAATACTTAATTTACAGCATGAATAAGTGTAACAAAATCTCAAAAAATAACTTCCAAAAACTGTAGGACTAATTTTAATTCATCTAAAACTTCAATAAAACACCAATTACAAATACAAACATAACAAATATATAACATATTTTTATAATTATACAACCATAACATATATAATATTTAAGATTCTTCCTATTTTTTCATTTTATTAAATTTTATTGATATTTAAAAATTCAAATATATGTTTTGGTTTGGTTTGGTTTGATCGCTGTAAAAGTCTATCAAACTGAACCAAACTGTTATTAATTGGTTTGGATTGGTTTGGGTAAATAAAGGTTTAAAAACCGAACCAATCCGGTTTGGTTTGGTTTAGTTTAGTTTGGGCAATTGGTTTGGTTTGGATTTGGTCACCCCTAACTAGAGATATAAAGTGTACTAAATATCATAGAAGAGGGCATAATCAGGAGATGTACCTTAACAAAATTGATTTGGCTCTAGAAGAAGATGAAGCTGAAAAGGAAGAAAGAGAGAGATTGAAGAGGATGGAACATGAACAACAAAAAAGAAGAGAGAGAAGGGAGTCTGTGAAGAGAGAGAGATTAGAGCGAGAAGAAAAAAAGAAAATAAAGAAGCAAGAAGAGTTGAGAAAATTTGAGTAAGAAAAACAAGTTCTAGTAAGAAGAATGGAGAGGAAAAGGAAATTATTGGCTGCACCACCCCTCTTTGCACTCGAGTATCATATGGGAAGTTTCATCCTCAACCCTTTGCAAGAGTTTGTTTATGATTTTTTTGCATAAAAACAATGACAATAATGGTGCCACAAACGCTTTAACATTTGGCGAACTTTTCAAGGGAGAATTCACCATGATTCAAACCTTTAGATTCGAGGACGAATCTTTTTGAAATTGGAGAGAATGATATGAATCATCCCAGACCCAAATGTCAAAGAATTGAAGATATAGAACTCCAAAGGTTTCATTCAAGAAAAGATCAAGAATCCGAAGACTAAACGAGTGAAGATTAACTTTCTTGGGCATTTGCAAGGATATTGGGTTACATATTGGACTAATGAAGAAAATGAATTTAAAACACTATTAAACTCATGGGATATTTTTTTTAAAGAGCTCCAAAGAAAACCGCGCATGAAAACATTCAAACGAGTGAAAATGACATCAAAGACGGCGACCGATGTTGTTTTGTCTATTTTAATCATATATTGAATTTTAGCCATTTATTTAGGTTTTATTAATTTAGTTTCAATTATTATTATTATAATTAATGTAATAGGGAGGAATTTACTTTTTTTCCTTAGTTTATCAAACTTGGAGCCCAAGTTTAGAAGATTAGGAAAACTTTCCTAATTTGAATTAGGAAAGTCTAGTTTTTGTCTTTTTTATCATTTGGTCTTTATTGTCTTCATAATTTCGACCAAGGCTAGGGTTTATTGGCTATTTAAAGCCTCATTTGTAAGCTTTACAATCAGAATATCAATGAATGAAAATCCCTTTGTTTTGGTTTAAGCTTTTGCTTTGAAAAACCTCTTTGTAATTCATGTTCTTGAATTGCATGTTTAGAGTCCTTCAAGTCCAATTGATCATTGTTCTTGTGGAGTGCCTCAATCTTAATTAAAGAAACATATTCTTGAATTAGGGGATTGATAGATTAAGTCATCATCTTCCGAACCTCGCCTAAAGGTTGATTCAAATTGTCAAGGGTTTTCAAGCTTTTCCGTTCAAGGATCCATCATCCGGTTCTTGAATCCATCAACGTTTGAGGGTTCGTATCATTTTAACGAATTCAAGAACCGGATGATGGACCCTTGAACGGAAAAGCTTGAAAACCCTTAACAATTTGAATTAACCTTTAGGCGAGGTTGGGAAGATGATGACCTATCGATAAATCCCCTAATTCAAGAATATTTTTCTTTAATTAAGGTTGAGGCACTCCACAAGAACAATGATCAATTGGAATTGAATGACTCTAAACATGCAATTCAAGAACATGAATTACAAAGAGATTTTTCAAAGCAAAAGCTTAAACCAAAACAAAGAGATTTTCATTCATTGATATTTTGATTGTAAAGTTTACAAATGAGGTTTTAAATAGCCAATAAACCCTAGCCTTGGTCAAAATTATGAAGACAATAAAGACCAAATGATAAAAAAGACAAAAACTAGACTTTCCTAATTCAAATTAGGAAAGTTTTCCTAATCTTCTAAATTGGGGCTCCAAGTTTGATAAACTAAGGAAACAAAATAAATTCCTCCCTATTACATATATTATAATAATAACAATTGAAACTAAATTAATAAAACGTAAATAAATGGCTAAAATTCGAAATATGATTAAAATAGACAAAACAACAATGTCGGTCGCCGTTTTTGACGTCATTTTCACTCGTTTGAATGTTTTCATGTGCGGTTTTCTTTGGAGCTCTATAAAAAAAATATCTCATGAGTTTAAAACTCATTTTATTCATTAGTCGACCAGTATGTAACCCAATATCCTTGCAAATGCCCAAGAAAGTCAATCTTCACTCGTTTAGTCTTCAGATTCTTGATCTTTTCTTGAATAAAACCTTGGAGTTCAATATCTTCAATTCTTTGATATTTAGGGTTAGGATGATTCATATCACGTAGTCTATGCATGATCCCATTATCTCACTCCAATATCATGTAAAGCTCATGAAACCTTTACATTATTAATAAGAACAAATGCAAGCTCACACAGTTTTTACATTTTAGAACAAGAACAAATGCAAGCTCACACAGTCTTTACATTTTAGAACAAGAACCTCCCCGATGAATAACGCCAGATGATGCAAGTACACACAGCCAATACATGATCCCGTTATCCACCAATAACATGCAAAGCTCATGCAGTCTAAGCAGTCTATAATATATATGTATCTGTAACGACCCGATTTTTCGTAAAATCCTTTAAAACAAATGCGCAGCGGAAAACTTGATTTTACAGAAAAATGGCATGGGTCCATTTAAAATTCGGATAATCCAAAACCTGTTTACAACCCAATTTTTCAGAAAAAGCAATAAACCTGGAATGCACATTCCAAAATATGATGAAAGTTCTAGAGAAAGTTTCAAAGTCCAAAATATGTACAAATGCTCCATCGAGCTCAAAACGAAACATAATAAAAGTGATACAATGTTCATGAGCATTCAAGAATGCTACACCAAAAATCGGTTATGTTCCTGTCCATTCATTATCTCGATCGGTCACACGGCGCCACCTCCTCTACCTCGTCCTCTACCGCGAGTCTTACCTGAAAAATTGTAATTGTAGCAACATTAGCATAAAAATGCTAGTGAGAGTAAAATGAAAGCAAGTAATCCTATGAACAACATTCCATGTCAGAGATTGTGTCCAAAGGCCTAGATTTCACTTTTTCTACCCATTCCACTTTCCAAATCCCACATATAATCAACAAACATAATATACTTCCTGAAAAGTAACGATATTAAGACTTAAAGTAAAAGTACTCGTTATTACTAAGTCTTACTACACAATTCTAAAGATTATGTAATTGTATTACTAACTTTCTTTGTTGCCAAACAAGTTTCATTGTACATAATACCGTATGGACCGAAGTCAACATACCACGTGCCATATCATGAATCATCGCACCATGATACCGTATGGAGCGATCAACACTATCATCGTAAACATGATCATGATACCGTATGGAGCGTATCAACATACTATCATGTGCCGTATCACATATCATCGCATCATGATACCGTATGGAGCGTATCAACATACTATCATGTGCCGTATCACATATCATCAAGCTCCCTAGTAAGTTAGAATAAGTTCCACTAAACTACTAAAGAACATAAACCGCTAGAATTACACGAGTCAATACTCAAGTGTAATTTCTAAGCCACTTTGACTCCCAAATCACTTAAAGTTCCTTAGCCATTCACTTTCATCTAAAGTCTACAAATCATCTTATAAGACTTCCAAACCACTCATGTTTCCTCTTTTACTTCCAAAACCATAAGTACACCAAAACCACTCCACTCACATCCTAATTTAAAGTCTCCAACCAAGTGTAACTTTAGAAAGTTAGTTCCCCTCTTAACCTCGATAAATAATAACGTAATGAAACATAATTCATAAAATTACTAACTTCCATTTTAAACTCACCTTAGATGTGAAATCCAAGCTTCCAAGGTGCCGGAGTCAAAGTCACGCAATCGATCAGAAACCTACATATCAAATACACCTAACAATCATTAATTATCCGAAAATCAAGCAAACGACATTTAAACGCATAAAACGTTGAAAACCCCGGATTTAAACCCTAAGGGACCCACGGCCAAACAAGGGAGAGAGAAAATGAAAATGAATTTTCTTTGACCAAAGTTGACTATTTAATGAGAAAGGAAGTGAATAGTGATTTGTGATATTTTTAAGAAATTGGAAAATGACGTATACATCCCTTTTAAGTGATTTGATTAAAAATACGAAACCTGAAGATCCGAAAATAATCTAAAGGTGATTAATAATTATTAATTGGCCCGTTAATAATTATTAATGTCACCGAAACTAATTTTAAGTCATAAAAGGATTGAAAAGACTTTCGAACGAAAATAACTACTAAAATCGAAATTACTAAGTTTAAACTAAACTTAAATACTGTATTTAAAATAAATAAATAAAAAAAATTTACCTCCAAAAGTAACGGGGCGTTACAGTATCATAGCAATTATGAATAATACCAGATAATGCAAGCTCACATAACTAAACATTATCTCATTATGCATCTCCTTCGTTCATGCAGCTCACGTAGTCAATGCATTTCTCATGATACATATATAGCCGAACAATGAATAATACCAAACAATGCAAGCACACGCAGTCTATGAATTATCTCATTATTCCTCCATGCAAACATGTGTGATAATAAAGAATCAGAAACTCGAATACAGAAATATAAACAGAGAACCAATTTTAGAATAACTCAACAATGTCACATTAATCAAGAACATTATAACGTATAGACTCATAAGCCCATACTTTCATCAATCACAATAATCTTGCAAAATCGAATAACTTATATGCTAAAGACTCCAATTGCTAGAAGAGCACAGTCTCAGAAAATAAGTCCAAAGTAATCAGAAAATCTCAATATCATAAATTAAACATCCAAGAACACATGATAACCAAACTTCAAGCATAAACATACTTGACCCAATAATTCCATACTTTAACTTCCAAGAATGTTAAATCCATAAATTCCCAATATCGATTATATACTCCCGAATCCTAATGAATCATATAATTAGCATGATCAAATCACTTAATTCCAATTTTAACTTAACTCTCGAGCTATAGATATCGGTCAAGAACTTAGTTCCTAAATTTACCGAAAATTATATTTGTCCTCACCTTTTTACAATTAGCTTGAAATCGAAACCCAAAGTGAGCAATCAAGTAACACCTACAATTAAATATACTTTAATTGCATTAATTTAACTAATCAAGCAACAAACAATGCGTAAAATGAAACGAATGAAAAACAGTCCGGTAAATCCCCAAGGAGGCTCTCGGCCAAAGAAATAAGAACAGGGGTGTGTCTCGGCCTTGTGAAGATTTTTCGGACGTTTCGGGTTCGTTCCGGGTATATTTAGGTAGGTAATTAACAATGGGTAAACCAATTTAGGGCATTTGAACAAGATTTACCAACAAAAATTAAAAAGAAAATTGAAAATTGCAACCCTAAACCCTAAACAGCCATGAGGGAAAAGATGATGGTTTGGGTTTGTGTGAATTTCTTCAATGTCTAAGCCAAGATTACTCAAGAACAAGCTTAAACAACCCTTTGATTTGAAATCTTCAAGTTCCATGGAATGGAATTGAAGATTTCAACTAAAACTTACAAAAAGCTTAAAAAGAAAATAAACCCCAATTGGAAAAACAAGTAATCTTACCCTTATGCTCCTTGAAAGTTGGAGGAAGGCTTCCAAGGTTAGTTCAAAAGATAGATCGAGGGCCGATCTATCCAACGTACCAAAAAACAATGGAATCCGAGGGCACAGGGACTGCTTTCCCACTATTACCATAACTGTTCTAATTATCATGCTGGGGCATGTACCATACCACTGAGGTGTTATACTTGTGGTCAGGAGGGTCATCGATCTAGACAGTGTAGGGTTCGTCAGGAACAGCCACCACAGTATGGATATCCGGGTCAGGGTGTTCAGCAGAGGCCAAATCAGGCACCACCTACTTTTTATACTCCTCCGGTTAGGGGCAGAGGTTAGGATTGAGGCAGAGGTCAGTACAGGGGTAAAGGTCAGGGTGGACAGGCTCAGCAGTATAGACTTCCACCTATTGTTCCACCGCCACAGATATTACCTCCACCACCACCGCCTTTTCCTCCGTCACCGCGCCCGATACCTCCTCCACCTATTCAGCATCAGGCTCGTGTATTTGCCACCAGAGAGAGGGAGGCTGAGGCTGTAGGTACTGTAGTGACTGGTACTTTGACAGTTTTCGGCCATTCGGCTTTTATTTTATTTGATTCTGGGGCTAGCCACTCTTTTATTTCTTTTGAGTTTGTTGAGTTGGCTGCACTTGAGTATGAAGGGATGATTTACTAAACTAGCGGAAATTTATTTAGTAAATTTATTAACATTTAATAACGGATCTATTAACATCATGCAAATTGTGATATAAACACGAAGAACATGTAGATTCATGCTTTATTTTTGAAAATTAAAACCAGTTTACTTACATTGAGTAATTAATGGAGAATCGGTTGGAGGTTTCTTTACAGCATCAAATCCTCAGCAACACCGGATCTTCTATGCTATATCCCGATCGATCAAACGAAACACGATTGTGGGATAGAATTTTAGAAGAAATTGTGAAGAAGAAAAATATTTTCTTCCCAATAATACCAAGGGAAAATCGGCCAAAGGGGGAGAAGGGAGGAAGAGAGAATTCCGAATTTCTAAGGAATTGAATTGTGTCATTTATGAATGACCCAACCCTCCTATTTATAGGAAAATAGGAATCCTAATCACATTAGGATTAATCTATAGAGATAAATACAAAAAGAAAAAAGATTATCTCTTTCCTTTATCTTGCAATTTCGAAAATGTCATAGATAAATAAGAGATTATTTTATTTTCTTTATTTTATTTATCTTGGGTAAATAAATCTATGTAATTATTTTAGGATATAATTCAAACAATTATCTCTTCCTAAAATACATGTCATGGCCGAAAATTGGCTTAATAATTAATAAATAATTCTAATTTATTTAATTAATTATTTTGGGCCAATTCCAATTGGGTTCATTAATCCAATTGGGCTTGAAATTCTCTCTTAAATTAATAAGTCCAACTTAATTAATTTATTTATTAATTATCATTTAAATAAAATATTTTATTTAAAAAATTAATAATATTAATATTTTCTCTCGACTAAATATTATCAAATTATATTTAATTATTAATTTCCATTTAAATAATTTTCATTATTCAAATAATTAATAATAAATATTTTAATTATTAATTTCCATTAAATAAACTCATTATTTAATTAATAATTTTATTGATAACATTTTATTATTAATTAATTAATTATAATTATTAATTTCCATTTAAATAAAATTAATTATTTAAACAATTAATAATTGTTAATTAATTTCAAATTATTAATTACCATTTAAATATACTTAATATTTAAATAATTAATAATGTCTAATTAATAATATTTCATTATTAATTTCCTGTTTAAATAAACTCATTATTTAAACAATTAGTAATGTTTATATTAATTACCGTTTAAATATACTCAATATTTAAACAATTAATATTGCATATTTTAAGTAATTCACTTTACATAAAATTTCCATTTCTTCTACTTGATTTCGAGACTACGATATCTGGGCTAGCATAGGGACCCGATGGACCTATAGATCATGGGCTTAATAATTAGTCAATTAAGTGATTAACACATAATCAGTTAATTACTTATTATCTAACTATGAATAATTCCACTATAGATTCATAGCTGAACTCCCTTGACTATAGATGAGTTATTGTCCATTTAGTTTATCATTATTTATATCTGTGATATTATCCTTCACGTGGAACCCTCATAATTACAGGCGGATAAATTTACCATTTTGCCCCTGTAATTACCGCTTTATCCTTGTGTTCCCACTGATTCTCCAATGAACTTTATCTGTAGTCGAACTAGAGATAAGATACTTCTTTGATCAATAGAAGTCGTGACATCACTTGTTCATGTCTCGAATCAGTACATCAAGGGAGTTTCCTAAAGTTCCTAAAATGTTTAGGTATCGCACTGATACCGTTAATTTATAGGAAAGTTATGAATTCCATCTCGTGAAAATGAGTTCCCAGCTACTTATCTAGTCATGTTCCCAAAACAGGAGTGTATTGAGCGTTCTTACAGATAGCTCTCAACTATGTGAATCAAAGAACATAACTCAACAAATAGGAGTCCGCATTTCACTCAGGATTGAGATCTATCATGGTTGATAAACTTACTTTGATATTCGATTATTTCTCGTAAACGGTACTAATGAGAAATTTGATTGAAACATCGTGGTCCTGTCTTATACAATCAACATTGCATATGATACTTCCATTTCATGTCTCCCACATGAATGATCAGGATTCGATCATTTGTCTATAAACAAAATGTGAAGCTATCAACAGTGTTACCAGGATAAGGTTCCCAAACGTTATCCGTTTACTGTAGACACGTTTGAGTTACTCATCTCGACTTTAATCCTCTCGTATGACTCACATACTAAGTCGTGATTTCATAAGAGTGACTTAGGGTTTTACTATTTGAATGTTTGATATTTATATATTTCCATATATTCCTAATATAATTAATTGAATCAATCTAGATAATATAAAGAACTTATGTTTATTTATTTAATTTATTCTTAATAAATTATTATTATTAAATAATTACAAGTTCTAGGACACCATTCCTAACAATCTCCCACTTGTCCTAGATCTTTGGAGATTTGACTTGTAATTCCAGTCAAACTGGATGACTATCAACTATTTAGCCATGGTAGTCATTTTAATACTTTATCAGTAACGTTTTCATCTGTTTAGTATGTATATCTTTTGTCTATTAAGTGTAATAGATTCCATATTTTATCGCCGTAAAATAATCTCTATTAACTATTGATTTGAAACCATCATGCTCATACACCTTTTAGTTACTAACGACTTAGCAATCACGCGAATTTAGAGTTTAGTTAGTAAAAGCTCATTTTACTTATACTTAACTCATTTAATGTTTAATTCAAAAAGGTCTTTTGTCGAATTCTTACATGGAAGTAAATTCATGTTCAAATTTGAGCCCGTGCAACTCATAAAATCTCTCATTTTATCTATGTGCACTAACATACTATTTGTAAATTTTATTTTAGTCACATTGGTTCTAGGATTCTCGAAATTCTTAAGCTCCCACTACAAAGTAATTCTCCATTACTTCCATTTGTTTAATGATTACAATTTTATACTTGTTATTATTTCAAAAATAATGTATAAGTATAAGTGACTCTTTTCAACTCTACTATTGAAACTTCGTGTCGGTTTTATTTCATTTATTTTTGAACTTTATTCATTGATTTTGAAGTCAATGAGTTTCACTTGGACTTTTAAAAGTCCCTTTTGGCTCATACTATGACGCTCCCACTCAAATAAAGTTCTACAAGTAATTTTACCATTTAAACTTTTAAATGACTACTTGTTTTTTTGTGAAATAAAATCATTGTAATTCTTTTCTATCTTAAGTATGGTTTAAACTTTTCAGTATCACTGATTTACTGAACTTTTCTTTTAATAATTTGTGAAATCAATTATTCACTAGTTATTACTTTTCAATTTCTATTTTGTTTATTCCATATCAGTTTGTATCTTTTAAAACATCCTTTTAAATAACTGAATGTTGGAATATAAGAAATCGATTTAATGTTTGCTTATCACTTAAGTTCTAACATCTAAATGTCCAACTTTAGTGATATTTAAGTCTAGTTATCTTTGATAAATCAAAGATATTCGATTTTACTTATCCCATAAGTTTGTGGATTAATATGGTTATCATCTCAAATTCCTTGAGAACCATCTTTAAGAGATTAATCCCTCTAACTTATTTAAGTAAATTTAGACTTAAGTATTTAAACATTTTTTAAACCTTTACAACTCATTTAGACATTCCGGAGTTTAGAATTTGGATTTGGAACTTATTTGTTTTATACTAAGTATTTTGAATATTTATCCAATCACACTTTGGAACTTTGTAATATAATTGTAAAGGAATATCTACCTAAATAACTCTTATTTAAAATATTCCCAAACTTGGTTCATAGGAAATGAGAACCAATATTTATTACATAATTCAAAATTAAAACAAAATGATTACTAAACTAAATTAGAAAACTATGGCTTTTGAGAAGAAGAATATTTTCTTCCCTTTTAGACATTGTAAAATCGGTTACGAGGAAATTAGGAAGAAAAAGATTTTTCAATTTCGAAAATTGAAATTAGAAGCTTTTGAATGAGCAACCAAGACGTTTGTATTTATAAGCAAAACAGTTTTCCAATCGAATTAGGAAATACTATCAAAATAAATACAAGATAAGTGCCAAGAATAAAATCAAATTTTATTCCTTATTTATCTTACGTGCCGATTTTATGTGTATAAAATCAATAAGAAAAACTAATTTTTCTTTGTTTAATTTGCCTTTGGTTGAACATTCTTTTATATATTTATTTTAGACAAAATAATTCCACAATTATTTCCTAAAATATTATATATGACTCGATTTTGGTATTTAATAATTCAAATAATTTGAACCAAAATCCATTGAATTCATTAATTCAATCCTAGATTCTTCCTTATTAATAAATCTTATTTATTAGTTCTTCATGATTTAAATAAAATATTATATTCCGATTTTTGTACTCTATTATTAATAAATATTTATTATTTTCTATTTAAATAATCGAAATTATTTAAATTAATAATAAATAGGTTATTTAATATTATCCTTTTAAATAATCACTATTATTTAAAATTAATAATAAATGTTTACTTATTGATTTCCATTCAGGTAAACACATTACCTAAATAATTAATAATTATTTATTAATAATATTTTATTATTAATTACCATTTAAATAAACACATTATTTAAATAATTAATAACAATGATATTAATTTCTATTTAAATAAACTCATTATTTAAATAATTAATATTGTCTGCTTTACTTAAATTATTCATTTCCTTTTATAGGAAACATAGTTTCATCGTTCAGTTTTTTCTTTCCAAGTATAGTGACTAAAACATATGCTATATTACTGAAATTTAAATAAACTTTATCTTAATAATCTAACATGCATTCAACATTCAAATACTCTAAGTTTAGACATATAATTAAATATGATGCATGAATGCGAACATATTAATGAACGCCCTAAAACATGTTACTATGTCACGATATTTTAATGATACCAGTGAAGTGCCGTCGAATGATAGGTCAGTTACCATCATTAAAACGAGATGCCACTCGAACAATTGACAACTCCAGAATAACTCATATTCCTATGTCATTGCTTACCGTGTATTTGGTCAAGAATTTCGATAACAAACTTTATCAAATTTATTTTTAAGTACCCACCAATTTAGTCTTTTAAATAAAAATTAAAGAGTGTCTACGAAGTGTAGATTCAGTCTTCAACCGCATTTAAAATTCTTTATCCCTTTCGGGAGACTCACTTTGGTATTGATTTATACAAAAGAACCTTCCTATGGGAATGAACACCTGCAGCAGTGTTACAGAGGCCTTGTATAAATCTCACATTTTGAGCCCATTAGTGGAGACCATAGGATACATTGACATGTCTCCTTCTCCCACTAATATTTCAAGTTAGGGTTTCATAACTTAGACTAATTCAGGCTAACTCATTAATCAAAGTTTTAATTAACCTAATCAACTTTAACTCTTAAATTGGTTAGATTAATTTTATAAACTGATTGTTAAAAAGTTTTCCTAATTAAAACTAATCACATTATGAGCCGTCTTAATAATTTTGATTTATTAATTTGAACTTTTCTCCCAGATCGCTCCCAATTAGAGGCGCTCCGTGTTAGGGGAACTTTATGAAACCTCATCGCTGGGCGAGCTTTCTCGCCCAGAGATCCATTCAATTCAATTAATCTCAATTATTAATTTTTAATTAACCCTTAATTAAAAGTTTCTATTTGTTTATCTTATATGGATTTTGGCCCAATTGTTTAAACAATAATTCCATATTACAAATAATTCATTTAGTTTCTATTCAACTTTTAAACTAGATTTAACTTTTGAATTTTAACTAAATAAGCATGCTTTTAATTCTAAAACAATTAGAATATAATTTTTGATAATAACATTTATAAAATAAAATTATAGCATGCTTCACATACATTAGCATATAATAACACATATTATATCATGATGCATGTATGTACAATTAATAAAATCATACAACCTATGGTCGGATTTTCTACATGACATACTTTTATGCATGAACATTATTTAAAACAATTATATCATACATATAAACAATTTAAATAATAAATAGCTAAATTGACCGGTATTCTTGGCACTAATTCTAAAACGGAAAATTAAAATTACAACTTAATTAAATCTTCCATTGTAGAACTTGAGGCTTCAACTTTCTCTCTCCTCCATGGTGTAGGCGTGGGCATGGGTATTTATGGGGAAAATATTATCTCCTTAATATTTCCATAAATACTTGTTTTAAAATAATTATCTTTTAATTATATGGAAAAATAAAGAAAATATTTTCCTTGTAATCTTATATCAATTTCTAAATTTATAATTTAAGATAGGGATATAATCTTTTAAAAAAATATAATCCTTATCTTAAATATTTAAATTTTTAAATTGAGAAAACAAGATAATTATGATAAAATATCTTACCATATTTTTACCTTTTCTCTCTCCTTGGGCGTGGACATCAGTGTCGCCGATTTTGCTCCTCTTTGGTATGGGAAAATTACAAATTTTTCCTATACCCTAAAATTAGGGTTTACAAATTTTCTACTAAAATTTAAAAACCTAAGTGCCTCAAGAATACCTAAACAGTCAATAAGCAAACCTCCACAATTTATATAACACAATTTATATAAACATACATAAAACAATTTTTATGCAACCCACCAAAATTTTCAAAAACTCACAATTTTGCATGATAATTAAAATTAGCTCTGATACCAATTGAAGGGATGATTTACTAAACTAGCGGAAATTTATTTAGTAAATTTATTAACATTTAATAACGGATCTATTAACATCATGCAAATTGTGATATAAACACGAAGAACATGTAGAATCATGCTTTATTTTCGAAAATTAAAACCGGTTTACTTACATTGAGTAATTAATGGAGAATCGGTTGGAGGTTTCTTTACAGCATCAAATCCTCAGCAACACCGGATCTTCAATGCTATATCCCGATCGATCAAATGAAACACAATTGTGGGATCGAACTTTAGAAGAAATTGGGAAGAAGAAAAATATTTTCTTCCCAATAATACCAAGGGAAAATCGACCCAAGGGGGAGAAGGGAGGAAGAGAGAATTCCGAATTTCTAAGGAATTGAATTGTGTGATTTATGAATGACCCAACCCTCCTATTTATAGGAAAATAGGAATCCTAATCACATTAGGATTAATCTATAGAGATAAATACAAAAAGAAAAAAGATTATCACTTTCCTTTATCTTGCAATTTCAAAAATGCCATAGATAAATAGGAGATTATTTTATTTTCTTTATTTTATTTATCTTGGGTAAATAAATCTATGTAATTATTTTAGGATATAATTCAAACAATTATATCTTCCTAAAATACATGTCATGGCCGAAAATTGGCTTAATAATTAATAAATAATTCTAATTTATTTAATTAATTATTTTGGGCCAATTCCAATTGGGTTCATTAATCCAATTGGGCTTGAAATTCTCTTTTAAATTAATAAGTCCAACTTAATTAATTTATTTATTAATTATCATTTAAATAAAATATTTTATTTAAAAAATTAATAATATTAATATTTTCTCCCGACTAAATATTATCAAATTATATTTAATTATTAATTTCCATTTAAATTGTAGCATCCCGTTACTTTTAGAGGTAAATTTTTTTTTATTTATTAAAGCTTTTAAAGTTTAGTTTTAATTCAGTAACTTCGATTTTAGTAGCTATTTTTCGTCCGAATTTGTTTTTAATCGTTTTAATACTTTAAATATGTTTCGGTGACATTAATAATTATTAACGGGCCAATTAATAATTATTAATCACCTTTAGATTTATTTAAGAGCTTCGGGTTTCGTTTTTAAAGTTAAAACAAAAGAGGGACGTAGGCGTCATTTCCCAAATTGTTAAATATCTAAACACTATTCCTCCTTCTCTTTAAATAAGCCAAAATTAGACAATATGAAATTTTCTTCTCATTTTCTTTCCCAAACCCGTAGGTTAGAGAGAAAAAAAGAGGAGAGAAAGATTTTGTCGCCCCGGATTCGTTTCTCATCCGTTTTGCGTGATTTCGGATGCGTTGGAAAGCTCTTGCCGATACCTTTCTACCCATCCTAACAATCAAGGTTTTTGCTCATTTTCTCGAGGCCTTAAGGTATGACAAAGTTTCTTAATTTTTATGTGAATAGTGTTTTAATGGAGGTTTTGAGTTGTAATCTTCGAATTCGTTCACCGGAGCTTTAAGATATCAATCGGGAAAGTCGTTATAGTCATTTTTAGGAACTTTCCCTAAACCCTAAAACCAAGTTTGAGCCGGAAACCCGTTCCTTGTGGTTTTCCTTCTTTTGGCTTGATTTAGGATGTTTTAGTTTATTATGTTTTTGCTTTTTTTTAATTGTTTCGGAAATGGTTTAATGCTCAAAACCCTAAATTGTGAATACCCATTGAGGTTACCAATCTCCAAAGTACCCAAAACCAAACCAAAATGTCTTTAAAGTGCTTAAAATCAGGAAAACAAATTCCTTTTCTTCCTTTCCCTTGGGCCTCTTGGAATAAGTTCCGGGTTGTTTTATCTTTTATTTTAGTATCGTGACGATTGTTATTCGATTCGGTTAATTAATATACTTTAGGTGTATTTAATTATAGGTTTCGTGCATCGATCGTGATTTTTGGTCAACTGGTGTTTCGGAGTTGACTTCGTTTACAAGGTGAGTTTAAAATGAAAGTTAGTTGTTTTATGAATTAAGTTTCGTTATGTTATTGTTTATTGAAGTTAAGCGGGTTTTAGCTTCTTAGAAGTTAAGTTTGGTTAGAGACTTTAATTCGGAAGTTAGTGGAGGGATTTTGGAACTATAAATAGTTCGATGAAAAGGAAACATCGGAGTGGTTTGAAAGTGTTACAAAGTGAATTGGAGATGATAGAGGAAAGTGGAATGAGAGTTACTTGAGTGGTTGAAAGTTAAAGTAGCTCAAGAGATACACTTGAGTGTTAACTCGTGTAATCTAGATAGTTAGGCTTCGTATTAGCTTAGTAGGATTCTTGGAGATTAACTAACTTTTAGGAAGCTTAACAGTTTGTGAAATGGTGAAAGTCCTGATATCCGAAATGGTGAAATTCCTGATACCTAAATGGTGAAAGTCCTGATATCCGAAATGGTGAAAGTCCTGATATCCGAAATGGTGAAATTCCTTATACCTAAATGGTGAAAGTCCTGATATCCGAAATGGTGAAATTCCTGATATCCGAAATGGTGAAATTCCTGATACCTAAATGGTGAAATTCCTGATACCGAAATGGTGAAATTCCTGATACCTAAATGGTGAAAGTCCTGATATCCGAAATGGTGAAAGTCCTGATATCCGAAATGGTGAAATTCCTGATATCCTAAATGGTGAAAGTCCTGATATCCGAAATGGTGAAATTCCTTATATCCGAAATGGTGAAATTCCTGATACCTAAATGGTGAAATTCCTGATATCCGAAATGGTGAAAGTCCTGATATCCGAAATGGTGAAAGTCTTGATATCCGAAATGGTGAAATTCTTGATACCAAAATGGTGAAATCCGATATCCGAAATGGTGAAATTCCTGATACCTAAATGGTGAAATTCCTGATATCCGAAATGGTGAAATTCCTGATACCTAAATGGTGAAAGTCTTGATATCCGATGATTGAGATATGGTACATGGTAGTACGTAGATTCGGATCCGTACGTACCATGGTATTATGATCTATGATACGGCACATGATAGTATGTTGATTCGGATCCATACGTATCATGGTGCGATGGTTGTGATATGGTACATGATAGTATGTTGACTTCGATTCATACGGTATCATGGTACGGTAACTTGAGACATGGTATGACCGTACGTGGTATGTTGATTTCGATCCATACAATAGCACGATACGATGAAACTTGTTTGGTAATAAAGATAGTTAATGTTATTTTTACCGATTCTTTATAAACGTGTAGTGAGACTTAGTTGTGAATGTTAATTTTACTTTAAGTCTTATTTCTATCTCATGGTATTGAATGATGTGTACGGGTGGCATTCTACTATCGATTGATTGTATGGAAATTGGAAGTGTGGATGTGGGTAGTATTGAGCATTATAGGCCTTTGGACACGATTTCGGTTATGAGATTTTGTTCATAGGATTACTTGCTTTCGTTTTACTCTCACTAGCGTTGTTTGCTAATGGTGCTACACCACAATATTTTCAGGTAAACCCCGTGCCAAGAAGCGTGGTAGAGGAGGTGGAGTCGCGTGACTTGACGAGATGGTGAAAGGACAATGTTAAAACTCTTTTGGTTAAGCATTCGTAAAAATGCTTATAAATCATATACTCTTTACATACTTGTGTCTTTTTGAGCCCGAAAGGGTATTTGTGTAAAATATGTCTATGTTTTATTGTCTAAATGTCTTTTGGAATGCGAAATTCCCGATTTATCGCTTTTTCTGGAAATTTAGGTTGTAAACAGGTTTTGGTTATTCGATTTTTAAACGAACCCACGCCGTTTTTCTTTAAAAATCGAGTCTTCCGCTGTGCATTTGAATTTAAAGAATTTAACGGAAAGCGGGTCGTTACATAAATAATTTTCATTATTCAAATAATTAATAATAAATATTTTAATTATTAATTTCCATTAAATAAACTCATTATTTAATTAATAATTTTATTGATAACATTTTATTATTAATTAATTAATTATAATTATTAATTTCCGTTTAAATAAAATTAATTATTTAAACAATTAATAATTGTTAATTAATTTCAAATTATTAATTACCATTCAAATATACTTAATATTTAAATAATTAATAATGTCTAATTAATAATATTTCATTATTAATTTCCTGTTTAAATAAACTCATTATTTAAACAATTAGTAATGTTTATATTAATTACCGTTTAAATATACTCAATATTTAAACAATTAATATTGCCTATTTTAAGTAATTCACTTAAAATTTCCATTTCTTCTACTTGATTTCGCGACTACGATATTTGGGCTAGCATAGGGACCCGATGGACCTGTAGATCATGGGCTTAATAATTAGTCAATTAAGTGATTAACACATAATCAGTTAATTACTTATTATCTAACTATGAATAATTCCACTATAGATTCATAGCAGAACTCCCCTCACTATAGATGAGTTATTGTCCATTTAGTTTATCATTATTTATATCTGTGATATTATCCTTCACGTGGAACTCTCATAATTACAGGCGGATAAATTTACCATTTTGCCCCTGTAATTACCGCTTTATCCTTGTGTTCCCCCTGATTCTCCAATGAACTTTATCTTTAATCGAACTAGAGATAAGATACTTCTGTGATCAATAGAAGTCGTGACATCACTTGTTCATGTCTCGAATAAGTACATCAAGGGAGTTTCCTAAAGTTCCTAAAATGTTTAGGTATCGCACTGATACCATTAATTTATAGGAAAGTTATGTATTCCATCTCGTGAAAATGAGTTCCCAGCTACTTATCTAGTCATGTTCCCCAAACAGGAGTGTATTGAGCGTTCTTATAGATCGCTCTCAACTATGTGAATCAAAGAACATAACTCCACAAATAGGAGTCCGCATTTCACTCAGGATTGAGATCTATCATGGTTGATAAACTTAGTTTGATATTTGATTATTTCTCGTAAAAGGTACTAATGAGAAATTTGATCGAACATCGTGGTCCTGTCTTATACAATCAACATTGCATATGATACTTCCATTTCATGTCTCCCACATGAATGATCAGGATTCGATCATTTGTCTATAAAAAAAATGCGAAGCTATCAACAGTGTTACCAGGATAAGGTTCCCAAACGTTATCCGTTTACTGTAGAAACGTTTAATTTACTCATCTCGACTTTAATCCTCTCGTATGACTCACATACTAAGTCGTGATTTCATAAGAGTGACTTATGGTTTTACTATTTGAATGTTTGATATTTATATATTTCCATATATTCCTAATATCATTAATTGAATCAATCTAGATAATATAAAGAACTTATGTTTATTTATTTAATTTATTCTTAATAAATTATTATTATTAAATAATTACAAGTTCTAGGTCACCATTCCTAACAGTGTCTACACCGTTAGGTTTTTTTTTTGATAGAAGCGATTTCATTACAAGGGTTACAAAAACGGTGTCTACACCGTTAGGTTTTGAGATGCGTGTTTCTACCTCGGTGGGAAAGTTTGTTATTGTTGATAGTATGATTAGCACTGATGATTTGTGTTTTACGGGTTGTTGTTTGCATTCTACCTTGATTATCATGCCTATGTCTGATTTCGATGTGATTTTGGGGGATTGACTATCAGCTAATCGTGCCACCATTGATTGTACGAGAGAGTTATTGACTTTATGAGTCCATGTGGGACTAGTCTATGTTTTCGTGGGTCTAGTAGATGAGTAACACCCACTTTGATATCTATGTTAGAAGCTAGTATGCTTCTAAGTGATGGAGCCTTGGGCTATTTAGCTAGTGTTGTTGATACTTCTGTACCAGAGACTAGCTTGAGTTCTGTGCTAGTAGTGAGGGATTTCGTTGATGTTTTCCCTGATGAGTTACCCGGTTTTCCACCGGTGAGACAGTTTGATTTTCAGATTGAGGTTGCTTCTGGGACAGCTCCATTGTCCAAAGCACCTTATCGTATGGCACCGGCTGAGTTGAAAGAACTCCAGAGCCAGTTACAGGGACTTTTAGACTTGGGGTTTATACGCCCGAGTGTTTCACCGTGGGGAGCTCTGGTGTTGTTTGTGAAGAAGAAGGATGGTTCCATGCGTTTATGCATCGATTATAGAGAGTTGAACCGTATAACGGTGAAAAACAAGTATCCTTTGCCTAGGATAGAAGACTTGTTTGATCAATTGAAGGGAGCCATTATCTTTTCGAAGATAGATTTGAGATCTGGCTATCATCAGTTGAGGATTCGAGATGAGGATATTCCCAAGACTGCATTCAGGACGCGTTATGGACATTATGAGTTCGTAGTTATGTCCTTTGGCTTGACCAACGCGCCTGCAGCTTTTATGGACCTTATGCACAAGGTGTTCAGGAGGTTCATTAACTCTTTTGTGATTGTTTTTATTGATGATATCTTGGTTTATTCCAAGACAGAGGAGTTGCATTGTATGCACCTACGGGAAGTATTGACGGTACTACGAGATCAGAGATTGTATGCCAAGTTCTCCAAGTGTGAGTTTTGGCTGAAGGAAGTGACATTTTTAGGCCATGTAGTATTGAGTAGAGGAGTATCTATTGATCCCTCTAAGATTGAGGCAGTTACTAACTGGCCTAGACAGACGAGTGTGGCTGATATTCGCAGTTTTCTGGGACTTGCAGGCTATTATAGACGATTTGTGCAAGATTTCTCCAAAATTGCTTCAGCCTTGACACGTTTGACCCGGAAGGGAGTTGATTTTGTATGGTCTGAGGATTGTGAGAGGAGCTTTGAGGAGCTCAAGAGGAGGCTTGTGACAGCACCTGTTCTAGTGTCGCCTGACAGAACCGGTGGTTTGACTGTGTACACAGATGCTTCCCACAGAGGTTTGGGATGTGTATTGATGCAACACGGGAAAGTTATAGCTTATGCTTCCCGTCAGTTGAAAGAGTATGAGAAGAAATATCCGACTCATGATTTAGAGTTGGCAACTGTTGTTCATGCATTAAAGATGTGGAGACATTATTTGTACGGTGAGAAGATCCTGATATTTACTGACCATAAGAGTCTCAAATATTTCTTCACTCAGAAGGAATTGAATATGAGACAGCGGAGATGGTTAGAGCTCGTTAAGGATTATGACTATGACATTCAGTATCATCCTGGGAAAGCCAATGTAGTGGCTGACATGCTCAGTAGGAAGTCTTCTCATTCATCAGCTTTGTCAGCCATACCTTTGAGATTGAGGTGGGATATGGAACCAGCTGAGATAGCATTTCTGACTGCCGAGGTCACTGTAAGTCTGGCTAGTTTGACAGTGGGACCTACTTTGAGGCAGAGGATGATTGATGCACAGAGGGGAGAGACTCATTTGCAGGCCGGTTTTAGAGAGGCTGAGTCAGATATTCCTAGCCATTTTACCTTCTCTACAGATAGTGCTTTGATGTATCGTAAGAGGCTATGTGTGCCTTTAGGATCGACTTTTAGAAGGGAACTACTGGAGGAGGCTCACAGTTCTATCTTCTCTATTCATCCAGGTAGTACGAAGATGTACAGGGACCTGAGAGAGCATTATTGGTGGCCTGGGATGAAGCTTGAGATCGCAGATTATGTTAGTAGATGCTTGACTTGTTAGCAAGTCAAGGCTTTGAGGAAGAGTCCATTGGGTTTTCTTAACCCTCTGAGTGTGCCAGAATGGAAATGGGAGGAGATTTCCATGGACTTTATTAGTGGATTGCCGAGAACGCCAAAGGGTTATGATACCATTTGGGAGATTGTAGACCGTTTGACGAAAACCGCACACTTTATACCTGGGAGGATCACCTACCCAGTTGAGACATGGGCACAGTTGTATTTACGGGAGATTGTTAGATTACATGGTGTGCCTGTGAGGATCGTATCAGATCGGGACACTCGTTTTGTCTTGAAGTTTTGGCAGAGTTTGCATTCAGCCATGGGTACTGGCTTGGATTTTAGCACAACTTTTCACCCCCAGACAGATGGTCAGACCAAGAGAGTTAACCAGATTCTAGAGGATATGTTGAGGGCTTGTGTTCTTGATTTTGGAGGTAGTTGGGATTCTCAATTGTACTTGGTAGAGTTTGCTTATAATAACAGCTACCAGGCTACTATTGAGATGGCACCATTTGAGGCACTTTATGGTAGAAAGTGTCGATCTCCAGTTCACTGGGATGAGGTTGGGGAGAGAAGGCTTTTGGGACCCGAGTTGTTACAGTTGACTAGTCAGTTGATTGACTTGATTATAGAGAGGATGAGGGTTTCCCAAAGTTGACAGAAGAGTTATGCAGACAAACGACGTAGTCCACTTGAGTTTTCAGTGGGGGACCACGTGTTTTTGAAGGTAGCACCTATGAAAGGTGTTATGAGATTCGGGAAGAAGGGTAAGCTGAGCCCTAGGTTCATTGGCCCTTTCGAGGTATTTGATCGAGTAGGAGCAGTAGCTTACAGGTTGGCTTTACCACCTTCTTTATCGGCAGTTCATAATGTATTCCATGTATCTATGCTTCGGAAGTACATGGCGGATCATTCTCATGTGATCGATCATGAGCCGATAGTTTTGGATGCTAGTATGTCTTATGAGGAGACACCGGTTGAGATTCAAGCATTCGAACAAAAGGTGTTGAGAAACAAGACTATTCAATTGGTTAAGGTCCTTTGGAGGAACCAAGTGTCTGAAGAAGCTACGTGGGAGCGTGAGGATGATATGCGGGCAAAGTATCCTCACCTTTTCACTTAGTAAGTTTACTTTTCGGGGACGAAAAGCCCTTTTTAGGAGGGTTGACTATAACATCCCGTTATTTTTGTGATAAAATTTTTTTTTGATTTATTTTATTTTAATTTAAGCATTTAAATTCTATTTTAGGATCGGTAATTTAGAATTTAGTAGTTTATTTTGGTTTAAGTCCTTTTAATTACCTTTTTAGTTTAATTTCGTTCTAATGGTATTAATAATTATTAACGAGCCAATTAATAATTATTAATCACCATTGGGATAGTTTAAGAACTTCGGGTTTCGATTTATAAGTCAAAAGTCATAAAAGGACGTAACCGTCATTTCCAATTTCTTAAAAAACTATCCAATCACTATTCACTTCTTATTTAATTTACCATTTGACTTCCTTTGACCAAAAATCACTTCAACTTCTCCACCATTTCTCTTTCAATGCCGAGAGCTCCAAAGGGGAAAAAGGAGATTTTCAGGTTTCGTTCGTTTCTTGCCGGATTGCTTTGATTCACGTTCTATTGGAAAGGTATCGGTCTTACGATTCATTTCCACCTAACCATCGTGCTTGCCACACGTGATACACGGAGTTCTCGGAAAGTAAAGCTTTAAGCCCTAAGCTCCAAATAGTATTTTAATGGAGTTTTCTTTGATTTCCTTCGATTTCTTGTCGTGAAACTCGATGTTTGTTAATACGGGAGTTGTTTTTACTGATTTTGGAAAGTTTCCCTTAACCCTAAAATCGAGTTTCAGTCGAAGCCTTTCCCGTTTGAAATTTACCTTTTGGGATTTGATTATGGGTTATAAATTAGTGAAATAATATTTATTGTAATTCAATTCGGGATTTGGCATATTATTCAAAAACCCTAATTATCGATACCCATTGAAATCGGGAATATCGAATTTGCTTGAAACCAACTCGAAACACATCTAAATTGCCTAAAAGCCGAAAAACCAAAACCATAACCCTTTTTTTTGGGGGGCGAGAGCCTCATTGTTGGGGTTGTTGGGTTTTTCGTCGTTTTGTACGCTTAGATGTTGTTTGATCGTTATTTGGTAATTTATTGATTGTTAGATGTAATTCTAATTGTAGGTGGTTTGAACTTTGCTTGATCGCTCTATCGGAGGTTGGGAGCGAAGTCTTCTTTTACGAAGGTGAGAATAGTTAGGATTTAAAGTAATTATAGAAAGCGAATAAGTATGTTGATTTGTAGAATTAGAAACTAAGACTAGGATTAGAATATAATATTAGAGGGAAGTGAGTTAGTGCCCTTGGATTAGGAGTTAATCCTTTAAGTCAGAACTTAGGAGTTCTCGAGGAAAACATTGAATCTTAGAAAATTCTAAGTTAGATTCGTTTCGAAGCTTAGGATGGATCACCGGGAGTTAGAAGATCCATACTTTTAAATAGAACGGTTAAGGAACTTGAATGTACAACCTTGGATCTTATTTGGAAGTTTAGAATCCTTGGAAGATAAAGATCATACTTTAGTATGTATCGGTTCTACGGTTTACTTATCGTTTTTCCGAAAGTTACTATCTATTTATTTTATGTCTTTTACTTTATTCCCCTTTACTTTATGCTTGTTTCGGCTACTTTAATATTCGTACTTTACGTTTATTTACTTTTGCGAGCATATCATAACATCTCGCACCATAACATATTGCACCATAACATCTCGCATCATTGAAAAGAAGGAGAGAATGTTGGACCCTTCGAGGAATGTCCGCATCGCCTTCCGAGAAAAAGAAAGGAAAGTGAGAAAGAAAAGAAGGAGAGAATGTTGGACCCTACAGGGAATGTCCGCATCGCCTTTAGAGAAAAAGAAAATAAAGAGAGAAAGAAAAGGAGGGAAGAATGTTGGACCCTTCGGGGAATGTCCGCATCACCTTCTTCATTCATTCATGCATAAAGGGCAAATGCGTATCCTACGGGATGTTCGCATTACCTTCATTCATATGATCGATGGAAATATATATCATGGATAAAGAATTGAGATGTTATATTTATGTATAGTTTATTTACTTTTCTTACTTATGACGTAGCAAGTTAATGGATGAGTATTAGACTACGTATGTTAGCAATATCATCCCTTGGAAATTATAAAACGAGATTACCTAGAGTTTGAGAACTTAGGATTGAATTGTGTCAAATTAATTTGACACAAATCAGAATACAAGTTTGAGGTCTATCTTTACTTTTTATTCTTATTATTCTCACTGGGCTTAAGTTGTTAGATCATGATATTAAAACCAATTTCAGGTAATGCCCTGGCTAGAGGTTGTGGGAGAGGAGGTGGTGCTGCATGATCGAGGGATGATGACCTCGAGATGGACTCAGTTGTTGTAAAGTCTATGTATTTAATTTTGTGAAGTTTAAAAACTTTGAAGATTTGTACATTTGTATTTAGCTCATAAGAGCTTATTGTCGTTATTTTATGATATTAAATCTTTGAACTCCTGATTTGGGACTTAAATTTCCTTGTGATTTTACTAGATTTGGAAATTAGGATGTAAACAGGTTTTGGCTAGCCAACTTTCAAACATAACCACGCCAATTTTTCTTAAAATATAAAGACTTCCGCTGTGTTTTCTAATTTAATTTATTTAAAAGTGTCGGGTCGTCACACTAAGACTACGTGTACTTAACATGTACTTGTTGATATGATTTTATATGAGGCATGAGATCATGAGTTGGATGGAACTTGACCACTTGTAGTTTTAAATGTGAATGCCTGATTGGGAGATGTAAGAAAATACGATCGAGACTATGTTTTAGGTAGTCAATAGTTAGCAGACACAAATCCGGATTCAAATTTGGGATCTAAAGTTACTTTATTTTCTGTTAATCTTCACTAGATGTTTTCGCTCATGATACTACATTTCAGGTACGAGAGTCGTGGTCGCACCATTTTTCTAAAAAAATTAATCTTATTAATTATTGTTCTCAATTACATGCATTAGCCTAGAGAACTTAATGGACCTATAGGACTAAACTCCAATGATCTAGAATTACACTGATTCTTATTCATTAACACCTAGATAACTCCACTATATATCTAGAGTTGCACTCTTAGTACTATAGACATAGTTATGTCCATTGGTTATAATCATTAAGTACATTTTGTCCTTCACAAGTAGTTCATATCCATGTCTAGGTAATTTACCGCTTTAACCTCTATGATACATCTTGTTCCTTAAGCCCAATTGATTCTCTAATGAACAACCTTACATAATCTCCATTATGCATCTTTACTTTATTCCTTGATCAGAGGAATATAGGGTTCCGTTGTTCAAGCAACGAATCAGTCCATAAGGGAACTACTTATCTATTTTCCAATAAAGAAAAGAGTGAATTTCATTCTTATGTAATTACGTTTCCAGCTATAAGCAAGATGCAATCCCCAAAGTGGGAGGCATATTGTGCAAACTATATCGATTCACTCTCACCCATGCAAATTAAAGGTTTGTCTTTTGCGAACAAGAGTTCGTAGTCCACTCAGGATTAAGATCAATTGTACATGATCAACCGATTGGTATACAAAGTTTCTTTTTGTAATGGCTTTACTAGAAGACAGTAAGTATATCTTAGTCTAGTCTACAATCTCTATTGCAGCAACACCCCGACTCACATATCTCTTTATGAGTGATCCATATGAGATCACGGTGTTAGTGGTGTTACCAGAAATAAGGTACCCAATCTTTATTCATATACCACAGACTCTTTGAGTTACAAGTTAAGTGAATCTTCCTCAATCACATGCCGACTTTAAGTTATCATAAGTAACTTCAGATCTTATAATGGATTAGATTTATTATATAACAATAAAATACAATGTAAATATTACTAATTAAAGAATTCCTTTATTTATTTATAGTGTAATTGGATTTCATAAGATTTAGGGCAGAAACCCCAACACAAGGATCAAGCCATGTTGGTGAATGTCATCCAGCAATATAATGGGAGAGAATTTTGGAAGGGCCGAACAAGATCTCAACAATATTTTCAAGATCCTAGAGTGATAAACAATTGAATTTGACCTAAACTTTTAGATCCTTTAGCTATGATTCCTATACTTCCGGTGTTTGTTTCCGGGTTTGCATAGGAATGAGATGCCTCAGAATAAAATGTATGGGGACGAGATGCCCAAAGACGAGATCACTGTGTTTGGTTTTGGATGGGGATGAGAATGATAAAAAAATTATTTCTAATTAATTTTTCATCTCTCCCCTCTCATCTCTTTCTTTCTATCTCTTTAAATCTATGGGTTGATACAAATCTCATGGAATTTGAAGGGGATCTAAACCCCATGAAGGTGGGCTAATAGATCCCCATGATATTTGGATCCCCTTTCCTCCAATAATTTTTTGACAAAACAAACATGAGATGGGGATGAGATTACCATGGGGTTTAGATCCTTATCCCCAAACACTAAAATAAAAGCCCCCTGGGGCTATTTGTTTCTGGATATGTATGGGAATGAGATATCTGGGAATAAAATGTATGATGATGAGATCATTGTCTTTAGTTTTGGATGGGATGAGATTGGAAAAAAATATATTTATAACTAATCTTTTCCTCTCTCCCCTCTTTCTCTTCCTTTCTCTCTCTTTAAATCCATGGGTGATACAAACCCCATAGATTTTGAATGGGATCCAAACCCCATGGACTATGAAGGAGGGCTATAGGATCCCTATGGGGTTTAAATCCCCTTCCCTATAATATTTTTTTGGCCAAACAAACACAGGGATGAGGATGAGATCAGTATGGGATTTAGATCCTCATCCTTAAACACTAAAAACAAACGCCCCCTACGTGATAACATAAGAGACTTGAAATTCTTTTTAGGCCATGAAGGAATTTCCCCCTTCGTTGCTTTGTTTTCGAACCGAGGTGGAAGTAGATGTACCCATAAGTTTCTTCACTTTTCGCGTCCCAGCCTTCACAGTTTTCAGAGCAGTCGCTTTTGACTTGATTGTATCTAAAGGAGTAGGGTACTTTTTCTATAACGCCCCGTTATCTTTGGAGGTAAATTTTTTATTTTATTTTAAATAAAGTATTTAAGTTTAGTTTAAACTTATTAATTTCGATTTTAGTAGTTATTTTCGTTCGAAAGTCTTTTCAATCCTTTTATTACTTAAAATTAGTTTCGGTGACATTAATAATTATGAACGGGCCAATTAATAATTATTAATCACCTTTAGATTATTTTAAGACCTTCGGGTTTCGTATTTTTAATCAAATCATTTAAAAGGGACATATACGTCATTTTCCAATTTCTTAAAAAATCACTATTCATCTTCCTCATCTTTAAAAGTCAACTTTGGTCAAAAGAAAATTCATTCATCTTTTCTCTTCCTCCCCCTTAGGGCCGAGACTCCCTCTCTCTCTTCCTCTCTCTTTGGCTTTTCATAATTACTCGGTAGATCGTCGTAATTCCAGTACCATTGAAAAGCTCTCATCCCGAGGATCATTTCTAACCTAGCAATCGAGGTTTTCGTCCATTTTCTAAAGGCCTCAAGGTATGACAAAGTTTCTAACTTCAAGCTTTGAATAGTGTTTTAATGGAGGTTGGGATTGAAATCTTCAAATTCACACACCGAAGCTTGAAGATTTCAATCTAGGAAGTCGTTTTATGTGATTTTAGAAACTTCCCTAAACCCTAAAATCAAGTTTGAGTTGATAACCCGTCCCGTGTTAATTTCTCTCACTTGACCAAGATTAGGGTGTTTAGTTTGCTATGATTTTACATTTTACTTAATTTTTCAGAAATCGATTATTATGTAAAACCTTAAAATATGGTGACCCATTGATATCTTGACTTTCAAAGTATCCTAAATCAAACCGAAATGCCTCCAAAGTGCATAAAAGCCAGGAAAACCGAACCTGAGTTCTCTCTCCCTTGTTTGGCCGTGGCTCCCTTAGGGTTTAATCCGGGGTTTTCATCGTTTTATGAGTTTAGATGTCGTTTGCTCGATTTTCGGATAATTAATGATTGTTAGGTGTATTTGATATGTAGGCTTGTGATCGATTGCGTGACTTTGACTCGGGCACCTTGGAAGCTTGGATTTCACATCTAAGGTGAGTTTAAAATGGAAGTTAGTAATTTTATGAATTATATTTCATTACGTTATTGTTTATCGAGGTTAAGAGGGGAACTAACTTCCGGAAGTTATACTTGGTTGGAGACTTTAAACTCGGATGTGAGTGGAGTGGTTTTGGTGTACTTATGGTTTTGGAAGTAAAAGAGGAAATATGAGTGGTTTGGAAGTCTTATAAGATGATTTGGAGACTTTAGATGAAAGTGAATGACTAAGGAACTTTAAGTGATTTGGGAGTTAAAGTGGCTTAGAAATTTCACTTGAGTATTGACTCGTGTAATTCAAGCGGATTATATTCTTTAGTAGTTTAGTGGAATTTTATCTAACTTACTAGGAAGCTTGATGTTATGTGATACGGCACATGATAGTATGTTGATAGGCTCCATACGGTATCATGATGCAATGATATGTGATACGACACATGATAGTATGTTGATAAGCTCCATACGGTATCATGGTGCGATGATATGTGATACGACACATGATAGTATGTTGATACACTCTATACGGTATCATGATGTGATGATATGTGATACGACACATGATAGTATGTTGATACACTCCATACGGTATCATGGTGCGATGATTCGTGATATGGCACGTGGTATGTTGACTTCGGTCCATACGGTATTATGATATGATGAAACTTGTTTGGCAACAAAGATAGTTAGTAATACAATTACATAATCTTTAGAATTGTGTAGTAAGACTTAGTAATAACATGTACTTTTACTTTAAGTCTTAATATCGTTACTTTTCAGGAAGTATATTATGTTTGTTGATTATATGTGGGATTTGGAAAGTGGAAAGGGTAGTAAAAGTGAAATCTAGACCTTTGGACACAATTACTGACGTGGAATGTTGTTCATAAGATTACTTGTTTTCATTTTACTCTCACTAGCATTTTTATGCTAATGTTGCTACAATTACAATTTTTCAGGTAAGACTCGTGGTAGAGGACGAGGTAGAGGAGGTGGCGCCGTGTGACCGACCGAGATAATGAATGGACAGGAACATAACCGATTTTGGGTGTAGCATTCTTGAATGCTCATGAACATTGTATCACTTTTCTTATGTTTCATTTTCAGCTCGATGGAGCATTTGTACATATTTTGGACTTTGAAACTTTCTTTAGAACTTTCATCATATTTTGGAATGTGCATTCCAGGTTTATTGCTTTTTCTGAAAATTGGGTTGTAAACAGGTTTTGGATTATCCGAATTTTAAATGGACCCATGCCGTTTTTCTGTAAAATAAAGTTTTCCGCTGCGCATTTTTTTTAAATGATTTTACGAAAATTGGGTCGTTACAGTTGGTATCAGAGCCTTCTTGGTTCTGTAGACCACATGCATCGCATGTTTTCATGGTTTTATTTTGTTCTTGTCCAATCATTATTCGAGGTCAACGGTGTCAGGTTTCCTTAGAACCTTCTCTTTTGATAAGTGTAATTGTAGTATTGTCATTCCTTTCCTAATATCTCATGTGAGGCTTTTCTGATTGTGATTTCAGTATGCCTCCGAGGACAGTGATACCTAGGAGAGGTCGGAGCAGAGTACAGGCTGGGGTATGAGGTAGAGGTCGGGTGAGGGCAGTTACACCGCCACCCCCTCCACCTGTTTATCGGGAGGATGAGCCTCCGGTTGATCAGCCACCTAGTCATGGTCATAGTATCACTATTTCTGAGGAGTACTTTTTAGACCTGTTACGAGGTGGTAGAGGACATGCTGATCAGCTTATACCACCTGTTAGAGCACCTGCTCCAGTGGTAGATTAGTCTGGTGTTACTGATGCTGCGAAAACTTTGAAAGAGTATATTAGGTATAACACTCCTGAGTTTGATGGGACATCTACTGATCCTGCAATTGCTGAGAGATGGATCACCAGAGTAGAGAGGGTACTTGAATTCATTAAATGTCCGGATCATTTGAAGGTCCACTGTGGGACCTATTCTTTAGTAGATGATGCTTTGTACTGGTGGAAGGGTTTATTTCGTACTCTCAGCCCTGAGTTACAGGTTAGTTGGGAGATGTTCAGGGAAAAGTTCTATGAGAAATACTATCCAGAGGATACACGAGATCAGTTAGAGATACAGTTTCTCACACTCAGACAGGATGATAGATCTGTTGTGGAGTATGAGAGAGAGTTTGATAGGTTGTCAAAATTTGCTACAAAACATGTTACTGATCCTGAAAGCAAGAGAAAAAGGTTTATTGTAGGTTTGAGAGCGAACTACGAGGGCAGGTACGAGCCTTACAGCCTGGTATGTATGCTGATGCTCTGGCTGCTGCTTTAGCTTTAGATATTGGTGATTCTGAGAAAAAGGCCAATGAGATTGTTGCTCAGACCTCTTCTGGGAAGAGGAAGGCTGTGGACGACCTCCCTGGTCGAGGGACACAGTCACATAGACAGGCTCCAGGTAGGGGCAAGGGACAGACAGGACCTCAGTTCCATTTAGGTCAGTCTAGTGATCGAGCCCCTTCTTTGCCCTATTGTCCTTATTGTTCTGGGTACCACTTGGGTCAGTGTTATGTGCCGAAGTGCTTCCAGTGTGGATAGGTAGGGCATGTTAGACGATTTTGTCCTAGTTTACGGATATCACAGCAGCGTGGGAGTCAGGGTCAGAGCTCAGGACAGGGTCAGAGTTCTGGATAGGGACAGAGCTATGAGGACAGGGTTAGGGTCGTAGTCAGGCAGGTGGTAGAGGCCAGATTAGGCCTACTCAGTAGCAGAGAGCACCACCATCAGTTCAGGCATAGCCCAAGACATGACAGCAGGCACGTGTCTTTGCCACTACTCGAGAGGATGTTGAGGCATCTGGTACTGTTGTTACAGGTACTTTGTCGGTATTAGGGCACTCTGCTCTTGTATTATTTGATTCTGGGGCTAGTCACTCATTTATTTCTGCCGAGTTTGTTGAGTCTGTTGCCTTTGATTCTGAGCCGTTATGACACAAGTTGCATGTTACTACTCCGCTCGGGAAATCTGTGATTATTGATAGAGTGGTTTATACTGATGATTTGTGTATTATGGGTTACTTTCTGCATGCTATGTTGATTGTGATGTCGATGTCTGACTTTGATATTATTTTGGGTATGGATTGGCTGTCAGCCAACCACGCCAACATCGGTTGTAGTGAGAAAGTGGTAGACTTTATTGGTCCATATGGGACTAATTTTCGATTTCATGGGACCCGAGGTAGGGTGACACCTGCAGTTATCTCGGTGATCCAGGCTAGAGCACTTTTGAGTGACGGTGTTTGGGGTTATTTAGCTAGTGTAGTGGACACGTCTGTTAGTGTGACTACCTTAGCTTCTGCACCGGTTGTGAGGGATTTCATTGATGTTTTCCCTGATGAGTTACCTGGTTTGCCACCAGTGAGGGAGTTAGACTTCCAGATTGAGGTGATTCCTGGGACCGTTCCATTGTCCAAGGCACCTTATCGTATGGCACCAGCTGAACTTAAAGAGTTGAAAAGGCAGTTGCAAGAACTTTTAGACTTGGGGTTTATACGCCCAAGTGTATTGCCTTGGGGAGCTCCGGTATTTTTTGTAAGGAAGAAAGATGGCTCCATGAGATTGTGTATTGATTATAGAGAGCTAAACCGGGTCACAGTGAAAAACAAGTATCCTTTGCCCAGGATAGAGGACTTGTTTGATCAACTGAGGGGAGCTACTGTCTTTTCAAAGATAGATCTTCGATCGGGATATCATCAGTTGAGAATTAGAGATGAGGATATTCCCAAGACTGCCTTCAGAACACGATATGGTCATTATGAGTTTATTGTCATGTCTTTTGGCTTGACTAATGCTCCTGCGGCCTTTATGGACCTGATGCATACAGTGTTCAAGAGGTTCATTGACTCCTTTGTGATAGTCTTTATTGATGATATCCTTGTTTATTCGAGGACTGAGGAGTTACATTCTATACATTTAGAGAAGGTGTTATCGACTTTGAGGGCTCATAAGTTGTATGCAAAATTCTCTAAATGCGAATTCTGGTTCTTCTCTTCTTCTCTCTTTTCTTTTTGTTCCATCTTATTTTAATTTTATCAGCTTTTAATAATGGATGTATATATATATTTTTTTATAAAGTAGAATCAATCTTAATAGGTTTTGAATAGTTAATACAATGTATTTAATATGGTATATAGAGATGGCAAAATTCCCCGCGGGTTAGGGGCCCCATCCCTATAGGGGCGGGGAATCCCCGCTTTATACGGTTTGGGTTAGGGGGGAAAATTTTCCCAAATTTGTTATAGGGTTAAGGGATGGGAACACATTCTCTGCCCGCCCCAAACCCCGAACCCGATATTTTAACAACATCTTATGTATTTTTGTTTACTTTTATCTTTAATTATTAGAAAAAAAATATATAAAATATGATTATATTAACTTATAAATTATAAAATGTTTAACATTGTATTTTCTTTTTATCTTAAAATGTATATTTTAAATATATATTCTTTTTTTATATTTCTTTTTAAATAATAATTAAAATATAAAAAATAGAATTTTCCCCGCGGGGAACCCGATCCCCGAACGGGGAATCCCCGAACCCGCTCCTATTCTTCGATTAGGGGATAGGGTAGGGTATGGGGATTTAAAATCCCCGCGGGTTAGTAGATGGGAATGGCATCCCCGACCCCGCCCTGCCCCGTTGCCATCCCTAATGGTAGACAAACTTATAACATATAGATAATTTGTTTCATCTTATCTAACAAAAAAAAAGACCTTTATTGAATGATTTTCTTTACCTTTTAACCCCACCATGCGCTTCAGGGAAGTTTTTATATACATTATACATATATATAATAAACATCATGAGATGAGGAAAGGAAAGAAAAATAATAATGAAATAGTACAATGCTATTGAAACAAACTGATATTCAAAATATGAAGATTCGTTAATACCAAAAAGGAATAATAAGATCAAATGTTTCTCCATTTCATGATCCCTTCATCATATCTTGAAAAAATAATTTATTAAACATTTCATGATCCCTTCATATATTACATAAAATGCCTAAGATATGTTTCATATATTCAGAAACTCATTTTAAGACATTGAAAGATTTGTTCCCTTTTTCCCTTAGGTCTATTGCCCAAATGTAATTTAGTTTTCAAAATTTGGGGTCATAAGTTATCTAGGTCATTAAACTAATGAACGCCATATTTATCCAAAAGAATTTAGCTAAAAATAGTAGAAAAAAATATAATAAGACAATTGAGCAGTATAATATTATGTCATAAAAAACTCTGGAATCTTCCATCATAGAATTCAAACACTATAAGAAAACACCTACAAAAACCTTTGGAAGGAAATGAAATACAAATTTTAAAGATGACATGTTAAAAAAAAAAAAAGAACCATCCCATCCCAAATCCAACTTTTAGAGATCCAACTTCATGAAATAGTGTCATCCCTTTTTTATGAGATGATCATTCCAATTCCCAATAAATTGAATTATAGATGGTCATTTGAACGTGATCATATAGGAATAAGCAATGAAGATTACGATATATGAAGGATGTAAATACATTGTCAAATATCACTCACTTTTTTGCTCAGTCAATTCATAGTTCATTGTAGTTAACTGGTTATAGCAGAAGTCTATCCCATGAACTGTCACAAGTTAAGAAAAATCAAAACATAACATAACAAATGAGGTACAGAGATTAAGAACAATAACACGTGAAGCAAAATTTTAACAATCTAAAACAAAAACAAAAAATAAGAGGGAAATTTACATGAATGTTATTGCTATGGGTGGATTTTCAAGCAACTATACGATCACGTGGCACCCCTCTGGAGGACCACGTGGGATGATCAAAGACGTCCACATCACCATTGGAGTGGGCCGGATGAGCACACACCATTCCCAACAGAGTGGGTGCCCATCCTGGAAGACAACTTGTAGAGACTTCTAAAGAGTTTGGCCTCCAGAAGAGGACCGAGCACCGAGACGACCAACTTAGTGGAATGAGCGCGTGAGGCCTAGCAAGGTGCGTGCTCATCCCTAAGAGACCAACTCACCTGAGCTCGGTAGAGTAGATGGCTATCCATATATAGGATGGACAAAGATGGGCTCATAAGGCCAGAAGAGGCATGAGCCCACTTGGTATGGAATCATTTCAAAACTAAGGCAAAGAGCCTTGCTGCTCTTCCAGACCACTAAGGCCCTCTCTCAGACGATCATCCAATCGAGAGCCGGCTCATGGAATAGGGCCTACGCCTGAAACCTACATGGTAGGGTCATCATTACACCTCTCTTATAAATACCAGAGGAGACCCACTAGTGAGGTACGCTACTTCTACTTCTACTCTGCTCGGCACCACCTCTGGTCTGACTTAGGCATCGGAGTGGATAGGCCGGCACCACACCGGTGTTCAGTTGTTTCCTTGTGTAGGTCACCTCTGTGCCAGGTTCTAAGCTGCTCTACTCACTTCTCACTCCTCTTCTCATTCTTTAAAGTTAGTTGCACAGTTGCGGTTCGGGAGACACCCGACCCATAAGTCAGTTCTCGGTCCTCCCATTTTTAAGCTACAACATTTGGCGCCGTCTGTGGGGATGCATATCTAGTTGTGTGTCCTATAACCGAGAATGAGCCGTAGAAGCTATGCTCAGCATCAAGATGAGGAGGGGCATCTAACCTCCCTCCTACCAGGAAGAACCCACCTCGGGGCGCGAAGGGGCAAACACATGACCTCGACTGGCAACCGGAGAGAGCACGCCCCGAGGATGAACGGATCGCTGCTCTGGAGGAGTATGCTCACAACACGGACCTAGGCCTTAGAAAGGTCCTGGAGATACTTACTCAAAAACCTCATCAAGAGGCCCCAGCTAATCACTATGATCCTCAGAAGGACGAGGGCAAGGGCCACCTGCGTGAAGAGCAGGTTGATGAGTCAAATTCTTATGAAGAGGGAGCTTCAAGAGGGAAGCATAGGCCGAGCAATCAGCACACTTCTGTTCTTCACCCTGGGCACTCCCATTGTGTGAGCGAGGACCGACCTCGGAGAAGTGCTCGACCAAAAGAGAAAGACGAATGTAGAGGGCGTGAGGTCAACCGCGGAGAGCACACAACCATGGGTGCCTGAGCTGAAGAGGCTCCAGGAGGAGCTCGAACACATGAACAAAGAGTACCGAGGTAAGGCCCCTCTTTCCTTAGAAGACTTGTTGGAGCAAACCAAGCCCCCCATCACCAATGACATCATGGAGGTAGAGTTGCCCTCTAAGTTCAAGCTACCAACTATGTCCTCTTACGATGATTCTAAGGACCCGGTAGAGCACGTGGACACCTTGAATCGGACCTGCATGGAGCTCTAGGGAGTCCGAGACACCATCAAGTGCAGGGCGTTCCCCCTCACCTTGGACGGCCCTGCTCAGGGGTGGTATAGGCAGTTGAAAGCTCGCTCCATCTCTTTCTTCAAAGAGCTCACCCGAGCCTTTGTTAAGAAGTTCATGGGAGGGAGAGACCACAAGAAGCCCGCCACTCACCTCTTGACCATCCGCCGGAGGTCAGGAGAGAGCTTGAGAGACTATGTTGTGAGATTCAACAATGAAGCCTTGAAGGTAGAAGGCTACAGTGACGACATAGCCCTAACCGCCATGATGGTCGGGCTCAAGGATGAGAAGTTCCTCTGGTCACTTGGGAAGAGGACTCCAGCCACCTACTCTGAGCTCCTCTACTGGGTACAGAAGTACATGAGCGCAGGAGAGCTTCTCACTTCAAGGAGGGCTACCAAGGAGGGAGGCAATAACAGACACCCCCACGTCCAGCATAAGGGAAAGTCTCCAATGGAGGACCCTAATTCTGACAACAAATGGAAGAGACATGGGGATCGACCTGAGAAGCGAGGTCCTCCCTGAAGCAAATGTCAGAAGTATTCGCCTACCACCATCCCAGTAGAGCAGGTGCTCATGGAGATTCGGGACAAGAGCCTAGTCAGGTGGCCGGCTAAGATGAATGCCAGAACCAAAAAGTGAAATAAAGATAAGTATTGTCTCTTCCACCGAGATCATGGCCACACCATTTCAGAGTGCTTTTACCTGAAAGAGGAGATTGAAGGCCTCATCCAGAAAGGATACTTAAAAGAGTTTGTGAGGGGAGGAGGGCACCGCGACGCTCGACCTGACAGAGAAGACCGGCACAGAACTGAGCCACAACCCCCTGGTAAGGACATTCGAACTATCTTTGGGGGCCCTCTCGGTGGAGTGTCCGCTAGGAAGAGAAAAGATAGAGCCCGAGAGGCTAGGCACGCACGGCCCCTCCGGAGGAGAAGTCTTCTCCACGCGCGGCTGACCAGGAAGAGGTACTAACATTTAGTGAGAAAGAGGCTGAAGGGATCCTCCAACCTCACAATAATACCTTATTCGTGATAATCATAGTGGCTAATAACCAAGTCCACCGAGTTCTAATTGATGGAGGGAGCTCGATCAACGTCCTCTCCTTTAATGCTTATGATGAAATAGGGCTTGGGAGAGAGAAGCAGAGGAGGAGCACCGCATCTCTTGTCGGATTTGGAGGTGAAAGAGTCATCCCTGAAGGGAATGTAGAGTTACTAGTCACCTTCGGGGAGGAACCCAACAATGTCACAAAGATGGTAGAATTCCAAGTTGTGGAGTGCCCATCTGCCTACAACATCATCTTAGGAAGACCTACCTTCCACGCTCTTAGGGCGGTGCCCTCTTCATACCACTAGATGATGAAGTTCCCTACCCCGCGCAGAGTAGGGTTGTGACGACTCGACTATTTTTAAATAATTTAGATATAAAACATAGCGGAAGTCTTTATATTTTAAGAAAAATGGTGTGGTTATGTTTGAAAATTGGCTAGCCAAAACCTGTTTACATCTTAAATTCTGAAATCTAAAAACACAAGGAACATTAAGTTCCTAACCAGGAGTTCAAAAGAATTATAAACATAAAAGTAAAGACGAAAAGCTCTTAAGAGCTATATACAATTTACACTCAAAAGACACAACATAACAAAATGAGACCATGGTCTTTTAAAAGTATGTCTAGTCCATCTCTGTGTCATCATCCTCTCGATCAAGCGCGCACCAGCTCCTCTCCCACGACCCCAAATATTACCTGAAATGTTTGTAATATCATGAGCTAACAACTTAAGCCCAGTGAGAATAAACAAAATAAAAAGTAAAGTTAGACCCCAAACTCGTATCCGGATTCGTGTCCAAGAGCATACTTACTCTTTGCTATCAATCCATTCAAAGAGTTTATATCAAGTGTTCCACTTTAACTTACCAATTCTCCAATATAATTGTGGAACTACATTCCAAGCATTTCTGGGTATGGTTTCATAAATGCATATAGCATTTATATCTCATTTTCTTTATAAACCTTATACTATATACAAGGTTTACGTCAAATCTTATTCTCCCAAATAAGAGATCTTCCAATTTAGTGAGAAACTAGTTCTCTTACATATGTAATTTATTGAGAAACTAATTCTCTTACATATGTATCACATAATAATTATACAAGGTTCAATACGCCCTTGTATTCTCTTATTATCCAATTCAATCTCATTCCTTTTTCCTATAGCACTCGGCTATACATCAATTTCATTACTTTTCTTTATAGAAATGTATGTCATACAAAATGTTCAATTCTTTTCTCTATAGCAACTCAGGCTATCAAAAGTTTACTTCCCGTTATTTTTAATATAATAATGTTAAGCTCACTTGGACTTAACATATTCAACAATCACAGTTTGCGATTAATGATGATAATATTAGCACTCGTAGTCTAATCATTATTCATTAATTCGCTAAACAAGTGTAAGGACATACAACCTTACATCAATTGCTTATAATGACAGTATTGAAGTCCCACAGTCCTTTCAATACTTCATTATCTCGCTCAACAAATGTAAAGGACACACAACCTTTACATTAATATAACATCATCAATGCTTATAATGACAGTATTGAAGTCCCGCAGTCCATCAATACTTCATTATCTCGCTCAACAAGTGTAAAGGGCACTCAACCTTTACATCAATATAATATCAATATAGTCTTACCACCTCTAGTGAATAATGTCAGGTAATGAAGTCCCGCAGTCCATCAATAGCTCATTAACTCACCCACCGAATACAGGCTTCAATGCACACCTGTATCCTCGTATATGTATCACAGTAATTATGGATAATACTAGATAATGTGAACTCGAATAGATCCATCATTATCTCATTATCCATCTCCTCCGATCATGAAAAGTCCCGCAGTCCTTTAGCATTCCTCATGTACATATACGGAAATATAAAGCGAATAATACCCGGACAATGCAAAGTCCATGATCCTTTAGCATGTCTTATTATTCCTCCCAATAATCGATTATGCAATATGATATGATATGAATTATGCCTTCGAGTGCAAGTAAAGTAAATATAAACAGTCAACGTAATCGGAAAGGGCATAAAGGTAAAGTGCTTAAAGTAAAGTGCATAAAGTAAAAGGGTCATAGATGTCCTTATGCATAAAAGTAAATAAGTAGGAATTCCGGAAGAACATTAAGTAGATCGAACTTCCGATACTTTAAATAAAGTAGATTTTATCTTAAATAAGTAATCTACACTTCCAAGGATTCTAAAGTTCCAACTAAAATCCAAAGTTATATTTTCGAATTCCTTTAACCATTCTATCTAAAAGTTTTGATCTTTTAACTTCCAATGATCCATTTAATCTTCGGAACGATTCTAACTTAGAACTTTCAAAAGTTCAACGTTCCCTCGAGAAACTCCAAAGTTTTCACTCAAAGAACTAGCTTCTAATCCTAAGGGCACTAGCTCACTTTCTTTTACTCTTAGATTCGAATCCTATTCTTAACCTCCGATTTTACAAACCGTTCTACTTATTCGATTTCTAAAGTTACTTTAAATCTTATTTATTCTCACCTTAGCCAAATTAGCTTCGCTCCAAATCTCCGAAACACGATCAATCAACGATCCGAAAACACCTACAATTTAAAAGTATAACTAACGATCATTACTAAATCATACATCGATCAATTAACATATAAAAGCTAAAAACGACGGACAACCCTGGAAAAACCCAAGGGTGCTCTCGGCCCCTCAATGAAAAATGGGTTTCGGGTTCGGTTTTCCTGCTTTTAGGCACTTTAGAGGTGTTTTGAGTTGGTTTTAAGTAGTTTCAAAGTTCCCGATTTCAATGGGTATCGATGATTCGGGTTTTTAAACAATAAACGATTTCCCGAATTTAATTACAATAAACATTATATCAATAAAAGTAAACCCCAAAACAACCCCCACGATGTAAAATTCAAACGGGAGGGGCTTCAACTGAAACTCGGTCTTAGGGTTTAGGGAAAGTTATCAAAATTACTAAAAACAACGCCCGTAATAAAGTCATCGAGTTTAACGGCAAGAAATCGAAGATTCAAAAGGAAAGCTCCATTAAAACACTATTTGGAGCTTAGGGTTTGAAGTTTAACTTACCGAGAAGTCCGTAGATCACGAGTGGAAAGCACGATTGTTTGGTGGAAAAGCATCCTAGACTCGAGGGCTTTTCGATGCAACCGAAATCGAGCCAATCCGCCGAGAAATGAAGAAAAACCAAAAATCCCCTAATCCCCCATGATAGCTACGGTTTTGAGGAAGAAGGAGGAAGAAAAAATGAAGACTTTGGTCAACTTTGTGATTTTTAAAGATGAGTGAGTAGTGTTTTGATAGTTTTTAAGAAATCAGAAATGACGGTTGCGTCCTTTTATGACTTTTGACTTCTAAATCGAAACCCGAAACTCTTAAATTAATCTAAAGGTGATTAATAATTATTAATTGACCTATTAATAATTATTAATATCACCGAAACGAATTTAAAGTATTAAAATGATTAAAAAGAATTTCGGACTAAAATAACTACTAAACTCGAAATCACTACTTTTAAATTAACCTTAAATACTTTAATTTAAATAAATAAATAATAAAAATAAAATAAAAAAAAATTCGCTTCAAAATGACGGGACGTTACAAGGGTTGATCAGGGGAGAGCAGAGAGTCTCCCGAGAATGTTATTACACCGTCATACGAGGTGCCCAGCCAATGCACATGATCGTGCAAGAACTCCCCAAGGAAGAGGAGCAGTCCACCCCCGTGCACCTAGCTGAGGGTGTTGAGCAACTTCCCTTTGTGATTTTTCTAGAAGAGCCCAAGCAAAGAGAAACCTCTACCGAGGACCTAGAGTCTGTCCGTCTTTTGAACAATGTGTCAAGATTGGCACAAGACTAGGGGCCGACCAGAGGGAAGACCTCATAAAAATTTTAAAGAAAAACTCAGACATATTTGCTTGGAGGCACGAAGACATGCCGAGCATAGACCCAAGAATCATTGTCCATCGTTTAAATGTGGACAACACCTTCCGTCCGATTAGGCATAAGCGTACAGTATTTGACCAGGCTAGGAATGAGGCCATAGTAGAGGATGTGAGGAAGCTACTTAAGGTAGACTGCAACCGAGAAGTGCACTACCCTGATTGGCTCTCCAATGTAGTACTTCTCAAAAAACCCAATGGAAAGTGGAGGGCGTGCATAGACTTCACCAACCTCAACAAGGCATGTCCTAAGGACAGTTTCCCCATGCCTCGTATTGACCAGCTGGTAGATGCAACGGTCGGGCATAAGATGCTCACTTTCATGGATGCTTACTCGGGCTACAACCAAATAAAGATGCATGAGCCCGACCAGGGGAAGACCTCGTTCATCACCAGCCAAGGTCTTTACTTCTATAAGGTCATGCCCTTTGGACTCAAGAACGCAAGAGCGACCTACCAAAGAATGGTGAATAAGATGTTTGCAAGGAAGATAGGTTGGAATATGGAGGTTTATGTGGATGACATGCTAGTCAATAGCCATCAGGCAGACCAGCACACCACCGACCTCTCTGAAGCGTTCGACGTCCTGAGGAAGTATCAGATGAAACTCAACCCAGAAAAGTGTGCCTTCGGAGTGACCTCAGGGAAGTTCCTCGGTTTCATGGTCCACCAATAAGGAATAGAGGCCAAACCCGAGAAGGTAAAGGCTGTCCTGGAGATGGAGTCTCCAAAGAACTTGAAACAATTACAAAGTTTGAATGGAAAAGTAGTCGCACTCAACAGGTTCGTGGCTAGGGCAACAGACAATTGCCTTCCATTCTTCAAGGTCCTTAGGAAAGGGAGCAAGTTTGAATGGACGGAGGAGTGCGAGGTGGCCTTCCTACAGCTAAAGGAGTACCTCAGCTCGGCACCTCTACTCTCCAAGCCCGTCAAAGGTGAAAAGCTCATTCTATACTTAGCCGTATCTGAGACAGCAGTCAGCTCGGCTTTCATCCGGGAAGAGGACGGTGCCCTACTATCTGTCTACTACACCAGCAAGGCCTTGGTCGATGCCGAGACCAGGTACCCTCAAATGAAGAAGTTGGCACTAGCTCTAGTAACCTCGGCCCGAAGACTAAGACCTTACTTCCAGGCGCATGAGATAGTAGTCTTAACCAACCATCCTCAAAGACAAGTCCTCCAAAAGCCTGAAGCGTCCGGGCGTCTGATGAAGTGGGCAGTAGAGCTTAGCGAGTACGATATCAAGTACAAGCCGAGAACCGCCCTGAAGGGGCAAGCCGTGGCAAACTTCATCACCGAGCTGCCCCTAGTGAAGAGCTCACTTCTGAAAAGGAAGAACAACCAATTGCCCCCATCGACGAGCTCACTCCTACGAAATATCAAGTTGTTCCAAAAGGAGGAGAGTTCGCTTGGACACTCTTTGTGGATGGTTCATCCAACATGAAGGGGTGCTGCGCCGGACTCATACTTGTCTCCCCCAGGATCGAGCCCATATTGAATATACCCTAAGGTTTGGCTTCGGAGCCTCCAATAACGAGGTCCAAGATGAGGCCCTACTAGTTGGGGCCGCGACTAGCAAAGAAGGTCGAGGTGCGACAAGTGAAGGTACTTAGTGACTCTCAATTAATCATCAATCAGATCACTAGGGAGTACCAAACCAAAAGAGAGAGAATGGCAGCCTGCCTGGCAAAGGCCAAAGAACTTCTCCTAAGTTTTGAGTGGTGGGAAGTTAGACAAATCCCCCGATCTGAGAACTCCAATGCGGACTCAGTTGCACGCCTGGCATCGGCATATGAGACCGAGCTGAGCAAGATCGTGCCGGTTGAGGTTCTCCTAAACTCAAGTATTGATGAGGTGGAGGCTATGGAGGTGGATGGGGACGCAGAACTGACCACTCCCACTTGGGTGAATCTGATCATCAACTTCCTAAAGAGTGGAGAGCTCTCTTCTGATAAGGCAGACACTCGGCGACTCCAACGTCGAGCAGCCCACTATGTTTTGGAAGGAGACGTGCTCTACAAGAGAGGTTTCTCCCTACTGCTGCTGAGATGCCTCACACCTGATGAAGCAAACTATGTTATGAGGGAAATACATGAAGGGGTGTGTGGTAACCACTCAGGTGCTAGGTCCATAGTTCACAAGATTATAAGGCAAGGCTACCACTGGCCTACACTCTAAGAAGCTGCCAAGGCATTTGCCAAGAAGTGCAACCGGTGCCAACGGTTCACGGTCGTGCCAAGGCAACCACTTGAGCCTTTGACCAACGTCATGAACCCCTGACCCTTTGTTCAGTGGGGGGTCGACCTGATAGGGCCCCTCCCTCAAGGAAGAGGCCAGACCAAGTTTGCCATTGTGGCAGTAGACTACTTCACCAAATGGGCCGAAGACGAGCCCCTGGCTACCATCACCAGGCACAAGACCACAGATTTCATATGGAGGAACGTGGTGTTCAGGTTCAGCATCCCTCACGTGATTGTCACTGACAACGGAAGACAATTCGACAACGAAAAGTTTAAGTCTTGATGCTCGGAGCTAGATATTAAGCACCTGCGCTTCTCTCCTGCTCATCCTCAAGCTAATGGCCAAGTAGAAGTAGTCAACAAAATCATCAAGAATAACTTGAAGACCAAGCATGAAGGGCTTATGGGGTTATGGGCAGAAGAGCTTCCCAACGTGCTATAGGCATACCGAACCACTGCTCGATCGTCCATCGGAGAGACCCCCTACTCACTCTCATTCGGGGCCGAGTCAATTGTGTCGGTTGAGATAGGTCTCCCTCTCCGATAACTCAACACTTCAACCCAGAGATGAATGAAGAATGTTTAAGGCTAGGCCTAGACCTCCTAGAAGAGGACAGAAAGACCTCCCGCCTCCGTGTAGCCGAATACAAGAACCGGGTGACCCGTTACTACAAATCTCAGGTCAAACCACTAAGATTCAAAGTGGGTGACCTCGTTTTAAGGAAAGTGATGTTAAACACCCGGGACCCGAGCGCTGGAGCCCTAGGATCGACCTGGGAGGGACCATAAAAAGTAGTGGAGAAAGTGAGGATGGGCACCTACAGGCTGACCAAACTCAACGACAAGGTTTTGCTTCACCCTTGGAACGCCGAACACTTTAGGATCTATTATCAATAATCATCTTGCTCTACTTTGTACTTGAACTCTACTATGTAAGATTGCCAAAAAATCAATAAATCTACTATGTTTTTCTCTACTATTGCAAGTGTATGTATGGAGAGTTCAAGGTATGGGGGCCAGAGTCAAGGCTAAGGAAGTGTAGGAGAGGAAATGCCTAAGCATCCTAGCTGAGCTCGTGCCTAACCACCACCGAGAACCTGAGACTCGAGAAAAATTTCTAAGTATGATATTCAACTCGAGTGGGGGCCAACTACACCAATACATTACAAAATCTACAATTCAAAATCAAATCAATAAATGAAGACAAAAAATTCGACAGAGCTGAGGCCTTGCTGTAAGGAAATGCTCAGCTCACAACTCTACACCAAGGAAAGAGGCTAGCGAACTAACCTCCCTCGATGGATTCAAGTCCCACTAGAGTGCAGGGCTACTCTAAGCCACCTTGGTGGATAAGCTCAAAGTTGAAAACTGCACCCCACCAGGGAGCGGGGTTCACCTGAGCTCGACCTGGGAGAAGGGCTCTAAGAAAATAATAATTCCGCCTAGACGAGGGAGCTTCTCAAGGCTCTCCCTAGTGAGAAAAATTCTAAATCTTTTTCCACCACCAAGGAAGAGCTCCTCAAGGCTCTTCGGGTGGAAGGCCTTGGAATTCAATAATTCCGCCTAGACGGGGGAGTTTCTCACAGCTCTCCCTATTGAAAAAAATTCTAAGTCTTATTCCACCACTAAGGAAGAGCTTCTCAAGGCTCTCCTGGGTGGAAGGACTTGGAATTCAATAATTCCGCCTAGACGGGGGAGCTCCTCACGGCTCCCCCTAGAGGAAAAATTATAAGCCTTATTTCGCAACCAAGGAAGAGCTCCTCAGGGCTCTCCTGAGTGGAAGGACTTGGAATTCAATAATTCCGCCTAGACGGGAGAGCTCCTCAGGGCTCTCCTTAGCGGAAAATATTATAAGTCTGATTCCACCACCAAAGAAGAGCTCCTCAGGACTCTCCCGGGTGGAAAGACTTGGAATTCAATAATTTCGCGTAGACGGGGGAGCTCCTTAGGGCTCTCCCTAGTGGAAAAATTCTAAGTCTTATCCCGCAACCAAGGAAGAACTCCTCAGGGCACTCCCGGGTGGAAGGACTTAGAATTCAATAATTCCGCCTAGACGGGGGAGCGCCTCAAGGCTCTCCCTAGTGGAAAAAATTCTAAGTTTTATTCCACCACCAAGGAAGAGCTCCTCAGGGCTCTCCCGGGTGGAAAGACTTGGAATTTAATAATTCTGTCTAGACGGGGGAGCTCCTCAGGGCTCTCCCTAGTGGAAAAATTCTAAGTCTTATTTCGCCACTAAGGAAGAGCTTCTTAGGGCTCTCCCGGGTGGAAGAACTTAGAATTCAATAATTCCGCCGAGACAGGGGAGCTTCTCAGGGCTCTCCCTAGTTGAAAAAATTATAAGTCTGATTCCACCACCAAGGAAGAGCTCCTCAGTGCTCTCCTGGGTAGAAGGACTTGGAATTCAATAATTTTGCCTAGACGGCGGAGCTCCTCAGGGCTCTCCCTAGTGGAAAAAATCTAAGTCTTATTTTGCCACCAAGGAAGAACTCCTCAAGGCTCTCCTGGGTGGAAGGACTTAGAATTCAATAATTCCGCTTAGACGGAGGAGCACCTCAGGGCTCTCTCTAGTGGAAAAAATTCTAAGTTTTATTTCACCACCAAGGAAGAGCTCCTCAGGGCTCTCCCGGATGGAAGGACTTGGAATTCAATAATTCCGCCTAGACGGGGGAGCTCATCAGGGCTCTCCCTAGTTGAAAAATTCTAACTCTTATTTCGCTACCAATGAAGACGTTCTCAGGGCTCTACCGGGTGGAAGGACTTAGAATTCAATAATTCTGCCTAGACGGGGGAGCTCCTCAGGGTTCTTCCTAGTGGAAAAATGATAAGTCTGATTCCTCCACCAAGGAAGAGCTCCTCAAGGCTCTCTCGAGTGGAAGGACTTAGAATAATATAAAGATGAAGAGTAACATGCAAGAGCCAAGAAGTGAAGCAACATAAACAAGAATTTTCATTAAGTAAACATAGATGAAGCTGCTCGGTGGCATGCTTTAGTACAACATAAGGTGGCCAACCACCTGGGAAAAACTACAACAAAATTAAGTTAAGTTCAAAGGTGGACACGCCCCACCAGGAAGAAAGCAAATAAAACAAGATAATCTTCAGCTAAGGAGGTCATCCCTCCACATTAACATCAACATCTACGGTCTCTTCCTCAAAGACCTGATCTCCACCACCACTTGCCCTACCAGCCTCAACGTCTGTAGCCTCAATCATACTGTTAATGAAACGAACCAACACCTCCTGCACATACAAGGTGTCGAGCTCGGGAGACCTCTTATGGATGAGAGCACGTGCATACTCTCCCCCGACTTTGAAGAGCTCAGCCTCGAGCTTCTTATATCTGGCAGTCCCCCTAAAGAGGTCGTTCACTTTCTCTCCATCAGTGAGTTGAGCTTGAAGTTCTCTTATCTTCTGCATCGACTGAGTAGACACTTGCCTTTCCTTGCGAAGGTCGATTTCCAAAACATGCAACCATGGACTCTGCTGCCTCTCTTAAATGAGCTTGCTCCGCCGCACTCCGCTCATGCTGAGCAATTTCCTCTCTCACCTTGCTCAGCTCTCGGATGTTCCTCATCCCAACTAAAGACATCTTGGTCGTGCTCTGCAAAGAAAAGACATGAAGTCAAGAAAAGCTAAGTAAAAATAGGGAAGAGGGAAGGGCACCTAGCAAGTCTACTTACCCGATACTGCTGGCGAATAACATCCTCGTATAGCTAGTGGTGTCCATGTTGACTAAGTTGGAGTGGCCTCCTAAGACAATATCCCCCATGCACTGAGTAAGGGAGTGCACCTCACTCTCTAAGGAAGAGAAGTCCTCTCCCTGGCTATAAGGGACATCGCAGATAAGTCGACTCCTTCGAGAAAAAGATGCCCAAGCAGCTAAGAACCGAATGAGCCCCAACCTGAGGTGACCGAGAGAAAACCCGACGAGGATGTTGCCCCGCTCTATGGACCTAAACCCAACCACCCTGCTCTACCTCTTACGCTGGGCGATCATCGCCCGCCTGAGCTCGACGACTATTCTGAAGGAATTCAAGCGCATCGAACGATATATCTGAAATGGAAGAGATGATCAGCTCATGCCTTAGTGAAATTTTCTAAAGTAAGACGAGTAGTGAGCTCACCTGGAGTCTAATAGCCTTTCTTCGGTGAGCAGGCGAGAGTAGCGGCGATGTTGAATGGGGATACCTAGAATCTTGGTCACCACAACTTTGGAAGACCTCGGTTGAGTCGGACGTTCTCTAGGCCAAACTGAAAAATAAACTAAGTGTTAAAGAAGAGAACTTAGAACATCAACGAGAGTTATCTTTAAGACATGCCCACCTGGAACTTGGAAGGAGCTAGGGACTGGGTAAACATACTCCCTCCGAGGCTCATGCAACATCCAATCGCCGCCCACGAAGAACCACTCAGCTTTCCAATTTTTTATGGAGGAAGGACTCTCCACTAAGGGCGCGTCTCGAGAAGAAAGGTAATACCTATGATCTTTTCCCGGTAATACTTTTAAGTGATAGAGGTATGAGATGGCCTTAGAGAAAGGGGTGGCTCCTTGACCAAAAAGGTGCCAGAGAAACCCAGCAGTCTAGCAAGATGTTCCAACCATTCGGACTAAGCTGAGCAGGGGCAAGACCAACCCCTGACAAGAAATTTTGAGGAAAAATGTAGCGAAAGCCTAACCCCGCAGCTAAACATTTTAGAGTCGAAGGCCACCTCCCCTGGTGGTTGGCTATGAGGAAGTTCACCCTCTGAAGGGCACCTAAGACTAACATAAGGAGGGATGTGAAACCTCTCCCTTAAGTACACTAGGCCCTCTTCGGTCATAGAAGACTGAAAAAACGATATCTCTAACCCTTGAGGTTGAAGGGAATGACCCTCTAGAAGAGCACCTAGCTCTACCTCCGCTGCAAATTCAGTATAGGAATATGAATCAGAAGCGTGATATGACCCGTCGGGATGAGCTCCCTCTAGCGACCTATAGTTCGATCCATCATCTGACATCCTAATATAAGAGGCTCTAACTTAGTCTCTACCAAGGAGTGAGCACCGATCAACTACTCTACTTCAAATAAAATTAAGCATGGAAGAGAAGTGACCAGAATTACACACCTAAATTTCAAGTGTAGAAGATGCGTTGATTAAATACGAGCAAAGTACTCCGTGTCACCACTTAGCACTCCTACAAAAATACCGACATCAAATAAGTTTGGTGAGAAGCTACTCGGTTCAAGTATCTCAGCTCAGCACCGAGCAGCTCAAAAATTGAAATAAGCAAATGAATTAAGTCTACTCACTTTGGGGGCAGAGGAATGATCAAGCGGATCGTTCAAGTAACGTACCTGAGATAACAAAAGAGAGATCAATTAATTCATTTAAAAAAAAAGCTGAGAACCGAACAGCCTCTTATTAGAAGCTGAAGCCAATCCAATGGCTAAGACAGCTTATATCAAATTTGAAAGCCCAGCCCAATTGGGCATGTCTCCCATTCACGCCTAGAAGCTTGAAGGCCCACATGAACCTCTCCAATGAACAGACATGGGCCAGCCCGCAACGCAACTGAGCATTGAGAATTAATTCTCATTTTCTCCTCCACGATTCAGCCGAACAGAGGACCTACAACTGAGAACCATGCAGGCAAGCGACGTCTTCTCGTTCTTATATCAAATCAAAAACTGAGGACCTTTCTCTCTCTCTTAAATGAGCATTCAACATTTTCTCTCTCTCCATGCCACCAAGAACCGAGCAGATGAAAGAATCTCTCATGAAGCCACGTGTCAAGAGTTTGAAGATAAGAAGAGGAACGAGAACCCACAACCGAGCTCCTTCTCTCTTAAATGAAAAACCATATCGTACACGTTGCTGAGAACAGATAACCACCTCCTCTCTCTCTCATGAACCAGCAATGGGAGATCGAATTTAAAGGAAATTCAACAGCTTCTATGGAAATCGCCCCTGATTCCTTCTCTCTTGCTAGCAAATTAGACCAATTTTAGTATAAAGGAGAATCAAGCCGAGAAACGAGGGCCATGAATCCCAAAACGCTGAAGCTATGGACTCCTATTAGAGCTCTAATTTCACCTTCTTCTTCACGCCACCGTCAATCTGATCTGAAGCAAATTTGAATGCAAAACCCATGGAAATCGCCCCTGGTCATCTCTTTTCATCTTAATCACCACCGTGTATCAATAGTTGAAGACCGAGAACTCCACTCGTTTATTCTCGTTTCTCTCTCCAACAACCGTGAGCCGAGAACCCAGGAGGCAAGTGACGTCTTCTCGTTCTCTCTCCCTATCGCCGACAATTGAGAACCCGACCCTTGGCCATGGTAGACGAAGCCATTGAAGAACAAAATTTGAAACTAGGAGCTTAGTCGAATCTCTCCCCTCCACCGTGAAGAACAAAATTTGAAACTAGGAGCTAGACGAAGCCATTGAAGAACTGCCAAAGCGAATCAAATAATCGGTCGAATCTCTTCCCTCCACCGTGAACCGAGAACATGGAAGCTTAATCCATCGATCTCTCTCGCATGCGGCCATGGAAGACAAATTGAAGCTACAGGTCAGGATAATTAGAGATTGAAAGAGGACCGTGAACCGGCCACAAAGAACTGAGCAGCTATCCCTCAATTTATCTCTCACAACTAGTCATTGAAGATCAAACTTGAAGAAAATTCAGGCAAAAATCCACAGAGTAATGGAAGAAAATTCGAAGCACATTTCAAATGGCGTTGAAGCCCCCTTCATCCTGATGGCAGCCATTGATGGCCAAGAGAAATCAAGAAAAGAGAATCAGTCATCTCCCTCGCTCACGCCTGACGCCTCTATCCATGGAAGTCATCTTCTTCCTCGCTTGACGGCCACAGAGAAGCCATCTCTTTTCTTGTGATTCAGCAACCAAGGCTTGTCCTCACGCCTCTCCCAACTGAATAAATAAATCAATTTTGCTTCTCCCATATTCTGCGAACCGAGGAATTTTACCACCGTGTATCGCTGGTTGAAGCGGATTCAAGCAACAAATTCAAGGGAGAAGTCACTTTTGCTCTCGGTTCAATGGAGTTTGATGTGATCTTAATTGCTAAATTCTAGAACTCTTCTTCACGCTTCAGTTTCAAACGCTAAACTGAGAACCCTTGCTCTTTGATTCAAAGCTACGGACTGAGTTAGGAGAAGAGAAAGTAGGATCCAATTGATGCATCTGCTCTGTTTCTTTTCTTCCTCTCACTGTAAACTAAATCACCGCAAACCAACCATCAGGCTACTATGAACGAGAAACTAAAGTTCACCCCTAATTAGTCATCACTAAATCAATAGGGTTGATATATTCTTGCCTAAGTTCACGGTTAGGAAATTACGATTTCAGTCTCTCACCAAAACCTGTTAAAAAACGCACCAGAGCCAATAGAATATCTGAAATTAAGCGTTAAACTCACCTCAGTCTCGGTGGATGAGTCTGTGATTCAAAGAAATTGAAGAAGCAAATCTAACGTCTCTCAACTTCGTGCCTGAATACAAGAAAAATAGAGTAAATTCAGTTTGTTTATTTCTCTTGTTCTCTGTTCTCAAGAACCTCAGTGCTCGGTGGTCAGGTGAAAAATGAAGCTACTGAAATCATGAAAGTCTCTAGTGAGCCACTCAAACAAGAAATTCCAAGTTCACATTTAAGAATGAAAGTTGCCCAGTCCTCCTCGCAATTTAGTTCAACAATCAAAATGGAGTATTTGAATAATTTTACCTGCTCCTCTGGTAGGTTCTCATGCCTCAGTCCACGTGTCAAAGTTTGCAAGTTTGAAGTTGAAGCTGAAGGGATATGACACCTAAAGCTGCGTGAAAGGAAAAGAAAATTAAAGTTATGTTTTCTTTCTTTTGATTTAAAAGAAATGGCGAACTCCAGCAGATTGGTGGAACTCAAACTCGACAAAATTTGGTTAAGTGGTTCACCTCTAGAGCTCCCTCCTTTGCACCAAGCTTCCCAAAACTTGGAAATATCTTCTTGGCTGCGTCCTACTCTCAAGTGAAATAAGATGACAAAATATGTGTGGATAAAGGGAACAAAACCTCCTATTTATAGTGGGACATTGTTGCTCCCTGACCGTTGGATGAAAAATAAATCAATGGCTTTCAATTCTTGAGAAGACCACACACCTCACCTAACAAGAAAATGCATAAGTCTTATGATGGGATAAAAGCTTCCATGGAGGAGACAAGGCAATGGAGAGATTCTCAAGGAATCTCCAAAGTACAAACTACTAAAGGGAGATTTGATTGGTCAAACAAGCTACTACTTAGTCAAATATGCAATAAATACTCTACATACAAGATCACTCCCAAGCAGTCCGGTACTCTCCTTAAAACCTGAGAAGAGCACCCTAGCTCGGCTCGGGAGTGGGGGGCAACTGTTATGGGTGGATTTTCAAGCAACAATACAATCATGTGGCGCCTCTCTGGAGGACCACGTGGGATGATCAAAGACGTCCACGTCACTCGTGGAGTGGGTCGGATGAGCACACACTAGTCCCAACAGGGTGGGTGCCCATCCTAGAAGACAACTTGTAAAGACTTCTAAGGAGCTCGGCCTCCAGAAGAGGACCGAGCACCGAGACGACCAACTTAGTGGAATGAGCGCGTGAGGTCTAGCAAGGTGCATGCTCATCCCTAAGAGACCAACTCACCTGTGCTCAGTAGAGTAGGTGACTATCCATATAGAGGATGGACAATGATGGGCTCACAAGGCCAGAAGAGGCATGAGCCCACTTGGTACGGAATCATTTCAACACTAAGGCAAAGAGCCTTGCTGCTCTTCCAAAGGAAGAGCACCGACCACCGAGGCCCTCTCTCAGACGATCATCCAATCGAGAGCCGGCACGTGGCCTAGGGCCTACGCCTGACACCTACACGGTAGGGTCATCCTTACACCTCTCTTATAAATACTGGAGGAGACCCATTATTGAGGTACGCTACTTGTACTCCTACTCTCCTCGTGCAGGTCACCTCTGTGCCAGGTTCTATGCTGCTGTGCTCACTTCTCACTCCTCTTCTCATTCTTTAAAGTTAGTTGCACGGTCGCGGTCCGGGAGACACCCGACCCACAGGTCAGTTCCCGGTCCTCCCATTTTTACGCAACAACAGTTATTATAGGTTGAAATATTTACCAATTTGTTAGAAAGTTTTTATTTTTTACAAAAATGTTAGAATTTAAAAAGTCGAGTATATCAATCAATACTATTAGTATATCAATCAATAACTAATAGTATATCAGTGATTGAATATTAATGATCGACTGATAAACTATCATTGATACACTAATAGTTCACTGATATACTAATAGTGATTGACTGATATATTCAGAATCTTTGAAATTCTAATATTTTTATAAGGAAAAATTTCTAACAAATTTGTAAATATTATAAAAAAAATTTAACATATTTAAAATTGCCCTAAAATAAAAGAGATCTCAATTTAACCAATAACCAAATAATGAAGAGGAAACATCATTACTTTCATTCGTGTTATCGAGAATTTCGTCGTTCTCGTGTAGAGGAGCATAGTTTGATGTCGACCAATGTGATTGTCCAAAACCAATTTGCTGAATCTGCATTCAATTCAAAGACGCCCTAAATAAAGCTAAATGTCATTATCTTCATAAGCTAAAGAGAGAATTTAATTAGTTCACTTTAGAGAAAGTCTCTTAATAACTAGAAAAGATCAATTTTGAGAACTAAAAAAAAGAAATACTTGCAAGCTTTCACAAACTGCCCATGGATATGATGGAAACATAGTGGGAACCTCATGTCATTTTGAAAACCATCAATTTCAAAATTGATTATGCAACCGCCCATAGCCATAGAAGAAGCAGAATTATAATTAAATACAAATTATTAAAATGAATTAGAAACTAAATTGGACCTTGAGATTCACGGATGAATCTGCCAAGTAGCTTTTCACTTTGCCCATTAAATTTTCCAGTACCATAGGAATCAGCAAGATTGAAAACTTATTGAAGCTATTAAAGTTAGGAGGAGGAAAATCTGAGAAAAAAAGAAGATTTTCCTCCTGGGGCCGCGGCCTGCAGCGATTTTGGCATTCTTAGGCCAAAAACCCGAGAGTGGGCGCCACAGCCGTGGAACCTGTCGCTGTGGCGCCCACAATGGCGAAAGAATATATTTTTCGCTCTTGTGGCCGCGACCACCAGCTTCTCCGGCCGCTGCCACGGTTCAATTTTTGCAATATTTTATTTTATTTTATTCCTTTTCTAGTTAATGTTTTAAATATTTGTTTATCTTCTTTTAACCTAGGAATACTTGTATAAATATGGGCTATATGCCATTATAATCTACGAGAAATAAAATCCTTCAAATTCTACATGGTATTAGAGCGGGTTGATGTATTCGTCGTAAATGACCATGCAAACCGAAGAACAGAAGAAAGAAGTAGAAGCCGTCATGGAAACGGTGAAGCCTATGGATTCAACTTCACCATACTATCTTCACCCTTCTGATGTACCAAAAATCAGAATCTACAAAATTGTGCTTCGTGGTGAAAACTACAATGAATGGGTATAATCAATGCGAAATAATTTTCGCGCAAAGAATAAATTAGGCTTCATTGATGGAAGCATTACGAAATCAGCATCGGGGTTTTCTGAAGAAAATTTATGGGTGAAGGTAAATTCGACACTGGTTGGATGGATACATAATACTTTGGATCCAGGATTACGATCTCCAGTCCCACAACCGAATGAGGTTAAAGATATGTGGGAAGATATAAGAACACGTTACTCAATGGGAAACGACCCAATAATCCATGAATTGAAGACACTTCTTAGTGGAAGCAGACAGAGAGGCACTACTGTGGTGGCCTATTATAATAATTTGAGAAAGATTTGGGATGAACTTGAAGGATACACAATTGTTCCAACATGTGCATGCGAAGCAGCAACAGTTCTTGCCAAGCAAAGGGAGAGCGAAAAGGTACATGAGTTTCTGGTCAGTTTAGAACCCATATGATATGAATCATGGAACATCACAAATAGCTCAAGGATCAATTTCAAGATCAAAGTTCAAGACAAGTATAAAAACATCCATTACAAGCCTACATGAGAAATGTCAAGACAAGCTTTGAAGATCCAAGCATGGAGGCTAACAAAGAGGACTTGATGAACTTCAATCTATGCCAAATGCAATTTGAAGAAGAGTATTGAAGACTTGTTCAATCAGAAATGAAGAGAAGAGCAAATTAGGAAACTTGCATCACTTTTGCAAACTTTCCTTATTTGGACCACTTTCCATATTTGTTCCCGAACTTGCCATATATAATGTCCACGAATTTACAATGTATTTGGACATGTTTTAGGCCTTTATTTATCAGTTTTAATGCTTAGAATAGTTTAGGAATGATATAATATCTTCTAGGGCAAAACTTTCCTAAAATGCACCAAATGCACTTAAGAAAAGATTTGGCAGATTTTGTGCCTCCTTGTAATCCGAATTTCCTTGTTGTTTTTAGGGTTTATTTGGCTATTTAAAGCCTCATTTGTAACCCTAAACATGAAGAATTCATATGATAATAATATTGCTTTTTGCTTTGCTAAAATTGCTTAGTTTTGTAGCCTTGTTCTTAGGTTGCATGTTTTAGGAACATTCAAGCAAACCTTGATCTAGTTTGTTTGTGAATTATTTCAATCTTGAAATAAGAACAAGTTCTCTTATTTCAAGGTCTTTGATCATTGGAATAATCTTCTTTTCTTGTTTTTCCAAAGGTTTTACCTTTTTGTTCATGGGGTTTTAGGATGTGCATCTAGGGGTTCTTTGTTCTTTCAAAGGGTTTCTATTTCAATTCTAGGGTTTCATATCACCATACTTTATGGGAACGCGGTGTCAAATATTTTGATGATGGAGCCTCTTCCATCTTTCGGCGGCATTATTTACAATTTATTATTAATTTTATATTTTAATATAGACAATGCCGATGAAATCCAAACTTTCTCTTGCCTTGTGATTTAGAACAATTTTTTTAAAAAATTTAAATTACCAAGGCCGACGAATTTCGCAGGCCTTATGACTTATATATATATATATATATATATATATATATATATATAAATTAAATTACCAAGGCCGGCAAAATTCGCCGGCCTTGTGACTTATATAAGAGGGACGCGTGCGTCCCTCTTATAGGCTATGCCGGTGAAATCCATTTCGTCGGTATAGAACCTGGGATTAAATCCCAGGTCGTGGACAGAAAGGGGAAGTTTCTCCCCCTTTCTCATTTTCTTCCCCCTCTTTTTTTCTCAAGTCCCCCTCCATTTTTTCTTCGATTTTAGCACTAATCCGGCTGTAAAAGGTAAGATTTCTTCATTTCTTTTGCTTTTCCATTGATATAAACCATTGTTTCATACTAATTTAAGTTTTTTTAACCTAAATCCATAAATTGAATGTTAGGGTTTTAAAAAAAAAAGATTTTTTTGTTAAAGTTAAAAAGGTTTCTCTAATTCATATTCAAATTTTGTTAGAAATCAAGTATTGTGATGAGTTGTTAGTGTTAATTTTGCTATTTTTATAATTTGATATTTTTCTATTGCAATTTGAACTTTTGAAGGGGAATGTAATTCGTGTTCTAATTCTATGAAATTTATGCTTTTTTTTGTTTAGAAATGTGTTTGATCATTTTTTTTCCAAAATAAATGGTAATTTTGTTAGATGGTGATATGTGTTTATTATTTATTACTTTATTTTGTAAGTTAAATGGAATGTGTATAAGAGAAAAGAAGTCAAATACCTATTTATGCCTAATAATTAATTACATGTCAGTTTTTTTAAAAAGTACTAAAATTAATCAAAATTATTTTGTTATATCAATTTTGTATATGTAAACTAATTAATTTTTATAACATATTTGAAGATGTAAACTAATTCATTTGTATAACAAATTGAAGATGTAAACTAATTAATTTTTCGAATGTTGTATTTTTAGGATTATATTGTGGAAAACAAACATGGTGAGCAATGATAGGTAAATTTTCAAGTACTCATTAGTAGGGGTGAAACCGGTTCGGTTCGATTTGGTCCGGTTTTTCAATTAATTTTAAAAATCTGATTGGTTCGGTTTATAATAGAAACCAGTCCGGTTTTGAATGGTTTTTATCTGTTCAGTTTTCGGTTTTTCCGGTTTTTCTAATATAGAACATTTGCATTTAGTTTAAAAAAAAATCCTCCAACATGGAAGGATGAAAGAAAATAAAATCAAACATAAACAAAAACTTAGTTGAAAAAATTATATTAATAAAATATATATAATATAAATTAAAATAAAGTGACACATAAATATATAAAATAAAATAAATAAATAAAAATTAGGGGGAAATAGGGAAGGAGTATGAGATTTTTACTTGCTTTTTAGAAGCCGGTTCGGTTCCGGTTTTAATCGGTTTTAGCTTGGTTGAACCGATTGATTCGGTTGTTTTGAAGAATGGAAACCGGAATGGTTCTGATTTTTACTGTTTCGGTCCGGTTTATTTTTCTTGTTTTCCGTTTTTTCGGTTTTTTCTTTCACCCCTACTCATTAGACCTAATTATCATAGTCTATTAAATTATGGTTGTTATATATATATATATATATATATTTTACCATTGTTCAAAACTTGGGTGTGGCTAACCTGCAGCAAAGTTAGCCACACATATAATTTGTTATACTTTATTTATTTGTTCATGCATAAAACTTAGGGGTGGCTAACCTGCAACAAAGTTAGCCACACATATAATTTGTTATACTTTATTTATTTGTTCATGCATAAACCTTGGGTGTGGCTAAATTTCAGCAAAATTAGCCACACATATAATTTGTTATACTTTATTTATTTGTTCATGCATAAATCTATTCATTGTTTATACTTAGTTTATTGAGCCACATTAAACAGTATACCTAACTTTATTACTTCATGGGTTATGGATCAGGAGTTGGATAGTACTTAGGGACAGATTTTTTTCGGAATATATTAAAGGGGTTAAGTCTTTCTTATAGGTAGCAAGGACCGTTGTCAATGAAAATGGGAGGGTTCGTTGTCCTTGTATAAAATGTGTGAACACTGTATTTGGAGAAATTGATAGCATCGAAAGACAAATGTATATTAATGGAATGACTTCGACTTACTCTCGGTGGGTATTGCATGAAGAGCAAGCTAATGTTAAGGGGTTGACGAGCCATGTCGGAAGTACACCACACGTTGATGAGAATTTAGGGGGACATTCGGATGATGGGAGGGTAAGTGAAACGTATAAAGCTATTCATGAGATACGAAGCCCTTTACATGAGAATGTTGAGAATGATAGATCCTCAAATAATGATTTCTCACTTTTATTAGGTAAAGCTGGAAAAGAATTATACCCCGGTTGTACAAGGTTTTCTGCTCTAAACTTTTTGGTGAAACTGATGCATATAAAAGTTTTGAACAAATGGAGCAACAAGTCTTTCGATATGTTTATGAAACTATTGAAAGAAGCATTGCCACTTGACTCTGCATTACCGGGGTCATATTACTCTAGTAAAAATATGCTTAGTGGATTGAGTTTAGGTTATGAAAAAAATCACGCATGCAAGTATGATTGTGTATTATATAGCAAAGAATTTGCTAACTGTGAGCATTGTCCGGTGTGTGGAGAATCACGATATAAAGATGTGTTCAATGGGAAAGGTAAGAAAGCTCCTCATAAAATATTGTGTCACTTCCCAATTAAGCGTAGGTTGCAACATATGTTTGCTTCTAAACACACCGCTTCTGATATGCGATGGCATAAAGATATGAAAATGGAAACTGATGGTGTGTTTTGCCATCCATCAGATGTAGAAAGATGGAGACATTTGACCAAACATATCCATGGTTTGCGTTTGATCTAAGAAACGTGTGTTTAGCTCTAGGCTCAGATAGTTTTAATCATTCTATGAGTACATCCTACAGCATGTGGCCGGTTATGATAATTCCATATAATTTACCTCCTTGGAAGTGCATGAAAGAATCTAGTTTTTTTATGTCATTGCTTATTCCCAGACCAAAATAACCAGGGCAAGATATTGATGTGTTTTTGGAGCCTTTGATTGAGGAGTTGTACGATTTGTGGGATGAGGGGATTAGAACATTTGATAGTTCAAAATTCGAATACTTTCAAATGCATGTTGCACTTTTGTGGACGATTAACGACTTTCCAGCATATGGTGATTTGTCAGGATGGAGCACTAAAGGATATAAGGCGTGTCTTTTATGTCTAGATGATACATCGTCACGAGGGTTGAGAAGTAAAATTTGTTATATGGGTCATCAGAGGTATTTACCATTAGATCATGTAATGTGTAGAAGTCAGCTACATGATGGTTTTCATGAGTTACGAGATAAACCTCGGGTGAAGACCGGTTCTGAGATATTATCTGAAGTTAGTCGTTTACAGTTTGTTAGAGTAGGCAAGCATCCTAACAACATTGACAAAAAAAAATGAAAACAACCTGAAAATAACCATAATCGGAAAAAGATGAGAATATTTTTTTACTCTCCCATACTGGTCAACCTTATTTATACGCCACAAGTTAGATATCATGCATATTGAAATGAATGTCTATGATAACTTGATAGGGACATTATTTTTTATAGATGGAAAAAACAAAGATACTTTAATGGCACAGTTAGATTTACAAGATTTGAAAATAAGGAAAGAACTGCATGTATACAAGGCCGGTAATAAGTTTGTAAAACATTTGGCATCTTTTACCTTGTCTTCCAAAGAAATAGTTCAAGCATGTAAATTTTTGAAAGGTGTTAGATTCCCTGACGGTTTTGCATCAAATATATCTCGTTGCGTCAATGTGGAAAATGGAAAATTCTCTGGACTTAAGAGTCATGATTCACATGTTTTATTGCAACGTCTTTTACCACTAGTAGTTCGATGTTTCGTGGACAAGAACATAGATCATGTTATTACTGAGTTTAGTAATTTATTCCGTTCTTTGTGTTCGAAGGTTATTCGAGTTGAAGAACTGGATAGGTTGGAAAGAGACATTGTAACTATCTTATGCAAACTTGAACGGATATTTCCTCCGGCTTTTTCAATGTCATGGTTCACTTGTGTGTGCATTTGTAATACGAAGCGAAAATAGTTGGGCCTATTACATACAATTTGAATGTACCCAATAGAGTGAAGTCTTAAAATATTAAAACAATATGTCAGGAACAAATCTCGAGCAAAATGATCTATTCTTGAGGCATATGTGCTAAACTAGTCAATAAGTTTTTGTTCAATGTATTTGGAAAACATTGAGACACGACATAACATAGTTGTGAGAAACGATGAAAGGTCATCACGCATCCGCGCAAATCAGGAATACTTGTTTCTAGACTCCAAGCTCGTGCATTTGGGAGGTTTATATTTCGATGACTTTCACGAGATGAAATGAACAAAGCCCATTGGTACATTTTAAACAATTGCGGCGAAGTTGAACCTTTATTCGATACGTTTGTTTAAAACCTTCAATAATATTTGGAAAAATCAATGAACATGTAAGCTTTATGAAATTGACTATCTTTCTACAATACGAAATATTTTGACATTCTTTAAACGGAAAGATCAAATGTAAATATATACACACGTCAAGAGAGACAATTCGCAGAATGGTTCAAAACTCATGTAAGGTTGTGTTTTTGTTATCAATTCCTTATTTGTTATAAATTAATCCTAATCATATGATTATGTCACAGGCCCGATAACTACGTAGTGCGGGAAAAATTAGAGAGGATATGTGTAACGACCTGATTTCCGTTAAATTTTATAATTTCAAAGTCTCAGCGAAAGACTTAGTTTTTTTTTTAAAAAACGGCATGGGTTCGTTTAAAAATCAGATTATCCAAAACCTGTTTACATTGGCCCAATCAGAGAAAGAAATAAAAATGGAATTCGCATTCCAGATTAATATTTAAACTTCTAAAAGACCTTAAAACCATAAGACATTTACAAATTTAAACAAATGCTCTACCGAGCTCAAAACACAAGTAAGAAATGTAGCAAGTATGAATAAAGCATTTCAAGGATGCTTTACAAAATATGTTCCTTTTCTTGTCCATCCATCCTCTCGACAAGTCAAGCAGCGCCGCCTCCTCTACCACGTCCCTGACGACGAGATTTACCTTAAAAATTGTAAGTGTAGCAACATTAGCATAAAAATGTCAGTGAGAGTAAAATGAAAGCAACAAATCCTATGAACCAAATTCCATACCAGAAATTGTTTACAAAGGCCTAAGTTGCACTTTACTACCCATTCCACACTTCCAATTTCCACTCAATCATACAATATGTAATATAACTTCCCATAAATAGACTTTCAATTTCGTAAAGTAATGAAATAGAGACTCGAAGTAAAAGCACTAACTATTACTTAGTCTTTCTAAACAATTCTAATGAATATAAATAATTGTATCTCAAACATTCTTTGTTACCATAAAAGTTTCATCGTAACGTGTTACCGTATAAATCAACATGAACATACTACCACGTACGGTCTTACCATATCACAAATCATCGTAACGTGTTACCGTATAGATCAACATCAATATACTACCACGTACGGTCTTACCATATCACAAGTCATCATAACGTGTTACCGTATGGATCAACATCAACATACTACCACATACGGTCTTACCATATCACAATTCATCGTAACGTGTTACCGTATGGATCAACAACAACATACTACCACGTACGGTCTTACCATAGAACAAGTCATCGTAACGTGTTACCATATGGATCAACATCAACATACTACCACGTACTTACCATATCACAAATCATCATAACGTGTTACCGTATGGATCAACATCAACATGTTACCACGTACAGTCTTACCATATCACAAGTCCTCGTCAAGTTTCCTAGTAAGTTAGTTTACTTAAATAAGATCCTACTAAGCTACTAAAGAACATAAACCACTTTGGAATTACACGAGCTAACTCTCAAGTGCAACGTCTAAGCCACTTTGACTCCCAAACCACTCAAAGTACTTTAACTTCCACTTTTATCTAAAATCTCCAATTTCATCTAAACTCTTCAATTTCATCTTACAGGACTTCCAAACACACTCAATCTTACTTTTCCTCCCAAAATCACTAAAACTCCAAGGTCACTCCACTCACTTCCGAGTCTAAAGTCACCAACCAAGTATTAACTTCTAGAAGGTAGTTTTATTTCTTAACCTCAATTAACAATATTGTAACGAAACTTAATTAATAAAATTACTAACTTCCATTTTAAACTCACCTTGGATTTGTAGTCAAGCTTCCCAAAGAGTCGAGATCAAATCCACGGGAGCAATCACAATCCTACAAATCAATTACACCTAATAATCATTAATTAACTGAAAATCGAGCAAACGACATCTAAACGCATAAAACGACGAAAAACCCGGAAATAGACCCTAGGCATGCTCTCGACACTACAAGGGTAAAAGGCTTGGGTTCGGTTTTCCGGCTTTTATGCACTTTAGAGGCGTTTCGGGTCGGTTTCAAGTACTTTTGAGGTTTGTAATATCAATGGGTATCCGTAATTTAGGGTTTTGCACAATAATCGATTTCCGAAAAATTATGTAAAATGCAAAATTATAACAAACTAAACAAACGGAATGGGTTTTCGACTCAAACTAGGTTTTAGGGTTAGGGAAAGTTTCTAAAATCGCCTAAAACAACTTTCTCTATTGAAATCTTCAAGTTTCTCGGCAAGAAATCGATGATTTCAATCTTGGACTCCATCAAAACACTATTCAAAGCTAAATTTAGAAACTTTGTCATACCTTGAGGCTTTTAGAAAATGGAGGAAAACCTCAATTGATAGGTTGGAAACGATCCTTGGACCGAGGGCTTTTCAACGAAACTGAAATTACGTCGATCCACCAAGTACGAAGAAAAGCCAAGAGAGAGAGAGAGGGAGAAGAGAAGGTTTTGGCCCTATGGATGAAGAAGAGAAAAAGATGAGTGAAAGATTTGACCAAAGTTGACTTATTTAAAGAAGGAGAAGGTGAATAGTAAAAATGGATAAGTTTTAAGAAATCGGGAAATGACGATTACGTCCTTTTTAAATGGTTTATTTATAAAACGAAACCCGAAGATCTTAAATTAATCAAAAGGTGATTAATAATTATTAATTGGCCCGTTAATAATTATTAATACAACCAAATCTAATTTAAAGTGATAAAAGGATTAAAAAGGTTTTCGAACAAAAATAACTACTAAATTGGAAATTACTAAATTTAAAATAACCTTAAATACTTTAGTTAAATAAAATAAATAAATAAAATTTACCTCAAAAGTAATAGGATGTTGCAATATGTTTGCACTTTCACTAGGACCAGATAATAGAGCTCGTTCGTATAGTGGATATTGTGTGAACGAATTGCGCTTTCACACATTAGATCGTTCAAGTGCTCGTATAACTAGCATTTGTGGTGTTTCAGGTCCAGGGGAACACAAGACTGGTGCTATATCATTTTATAGATTGCTAAGCGAGGTTTTAGATTGTACATATGTAGGGGAAATGAAGTTATTATTTTCAATTGTGAATGGACAGAAACATCCTCCAATAGAGTCCATAATGACTTGGGTTTCCTTTCTATTAATATATCTCGTCGGTGGTATGTGAACGAACCTTTCATTCTTGCTAACCAAGCCAATCAAGTGTTATACTTGGAAGACATTAAGTACGGTGAGGAATGGCGAGTTGTTCAACCTTTGAAAGAAAAAAAAAGTTTGGGGCGTTCAGAGGTGGATAGTGATGACGAGCGAAGAATATGATCTTACTATTGGACCACTTGAGACGGAAGTTCTTGATATTGTAGATGATATTATAGTTTTAAGAAATGACGTACCACCTGAATTGATAAAGGTTGAAGTCATGGAACAAGCTATTGGTAATATTGGTTCTAGAGAGGATGAGTTCATTGACGATAATGCTAATGAAGATGATTATGATTTTACCGAGGAAGACGTTGCAGGCATAGTTACATCAGAATCTGATTTTAATGACTAGGTTAGTAAGTAGGTTATCTTAGTGAGTTTACATGTATATATTGTGAGTTTAATTTATTTTACATATGCAGGCCTCCTACTGGTCCATGTAAGACACGTAATAGTGCATTACAACGAGTTAGTATGCAGTCTAACAATGAGGCTGGAGGTAGTCAGCAAGCTTCAGGTTCGTTACATCGAGTTAGTACACATGAACATTATATATTATATACATATTCAAATTCAAATTCATGCATAATATATATCAATTTGTACATTTGTAACAGGTTCACAGGCACCAAATACAAAAGGGCCATCTAAAAGTCTAGCGCTTGCCCAAGCGGTCCGGGATAATGGAGGGAAACTACCTGTGGACATCCCCGACAAATTATGTGTTCCTATTGGTGTCAATGCCACATTCTTCATCAATGAAGTTGGTGTTCTTTGTCTCACGTACATTCTCATTCGTCGTCTCGTGAAGTGGAAGTATGTGAGACAAGAAGACAAGGACAATATAGTTCACCGCCTTTTGGTAAGTATATTCAATTTAATAATTGATATTATGCGTATTTTTGTAATGTGAATTCAAACTAATTTTATTGTTTTCGTGTACATTATACATTGACGTAGGATAACTTCATTTTCGACCTTACTCGAGAGGCAGTAAATGTTTAACTCAATCACAAAATGCCCGACACATTGAACGAGTTTCGTTCAAAGTTGCATACATATTATAAGAATAATAAAGAGAAAGATGGCATTCAAGTAGCCCAAGGAAAACAACACAAACAAGTGGAGAACTTAGATGATCGGATCTTCTTGTGTGATATGTGGGAGACGCCTAAGTTAAAGGTAAACACATAAAAATAAAGATTTAAAGTTTTATCATTAATAAAACAATACACATATAGTAACCTTACTTTGATTGTAATGTAGGCCATGGCTGAGGCTAATACCGAGAATCGGGGAAAATTAAATACAATCACAAAACAGGACTCGAGATCACATGTGCGAGTCATGATGGATCATGTAAGTATATGTTGAAGTTTAGATTACTAAACTTATTTTTACCTAATATAACTTGTATTTTTTTTATTCTAGCAAGCGGAAGATGAAGATCATGAAAAAGAGTTCAATCAGATTGATCTATTTTGAGAGACGCATACAAATGATGATGGTGTATGGATCAACGATGCAGCGAAGGAAGATTATGTAAGTTGCACGAGACTGGAAGATTTTATATTAGAAAGTGTTGGTTTTACAATTTTAGTTCAATCATAATTATGTAGATACGTGCAGGGCATGATGTGTGATTTGCTTGTTGCCCCTGAAGTGAAGGTGGACGGAGTTGTCCAACCGCTCCTAACTGATGCCGAGATAATTAAGAGAGTTCGAGGCTATCGTTCAAGATATATTAAAGGTTTAAGGGCGGGACCTGCATATAATAGGGTGTCTTCTCATACATGTGCAGGCCGATCACGCTTCACAGAAGATCCGAGGGTCGATAAGCTAGTGGCGAAAAACTTAGAGCTTAGAACGACATACAACGAGATGCAATCTACTTTAGATGAGTTTAAACGTAATTTCGGTGAGATGAGGAACTTATTTTCTACCTTTACGCAAACTCCTTGGCCTAGTTAGATTATTATACTAAAACTTGTCTTATAACTCTTTTATGTTTTTTTAGATAATGAATAGTACTTTTGTATTAACTATTTGATTATGTATGTACTTGGGAAGTTAAGAACTTTTATATAAATATTCGTTAACCTTTATATAAATATTCGATATTGATTAGTAGTGCATTAAACAGGAAAAACAAGTTCTAAATTAGAAATGTAAACATTTTGAGAAGAAAATGAAAAAAAAAAAAAGGAACAGTGGCTATTGAAAAAAAAAGAACAGTTGTTATGCCTCATAAATGGTTGCAGCCCCATTTTGGCTATACTGGCGAAATTTCTCATTTCACCGGCATAGCCTATGCGGCAAAATATGAATTTCGCAGGCAAAAGCTATTTCGACGGGGCTTTACGCAACGAAATATTTTCGCCAGCATAATTAAATAGAAATAGGACCTTGAGATTCATGGATGAATCTTCCAAGTAGCTTTTCACTTTGCCCAATCAATTTTCCAGTACAACTTGCTATTAAAGTTAGGAAGAAGAAAATCTGGAAAAAAAAAGGAAGATTTTCCTCCCTGGGCCGCGACTGCAGCGATTTTTGCATTCTTGGGCCAAAAATCCAAGAGTGGGCGTCGTGGCCGAGGCCCTTGTCGCTGCGGCGCCCACAATGGCGGAAGAATACATTTTCGCTCTCGTGGCCATGGCCACCTGACTTCTCATGGCCTGATTCGATTTTTGCAATATTTTATTTTATCTTATTCCTTTTCAAGTTAATCTTTTCAATATTTGTTTATCTTCTTTTAACCTAGGAATACTTGTATAAATATGGGCTATATGCCATTATAATCAACGAGAAATACAATCCTTCAAATTCTACATGGTATCAGAGCGGGTTGACGATATTTGTCGTAAATGACAACGCAAATCGAAGAACAGAAGAAAGAAGTAGAAGCCGCCATGGGAACGGTGAAACCTATGGATTCAAATTCACCATACTACTTCACCCTTCTGATGGACCACAAATCACTATCTGCCCCAATTGTGGTTCGTGGTGAAAACTACAATGAATGGGTATGATCAATGCGAAATAATTTTTGCGCAAAGAATATATTAGGCTTCATTGATGGAAGTATTACGAAACCAGCACCGGGGTCTCTTGAAAAAAATTTATGGGAGACGGTAAATTCGACATTGGTTGGATGGATCCATAATACTTTGGATCCAGGATTACGATCTGCAGTCCCACAAACGGATGAGGTTAAAGATATGTGGGAAGATATAAGAACACGTTTCTCGATGGGAAACGACCCAAGAATCCATGAATTAAAGACACTTCTTAGTAGATGCAAACAGAGAGGCACTACTGTGGTGGCCTATTATAATGATTTGAGAAACATTTGGGATGAACTTGAAGGATACACAATTTTTCCAACATGTACATGCAAAGAAGCAATAGTTCTTGCCAAGCAAAGGGAGAACGAAAAGGTACATGATTTTCTGGTCAGCTTAGATCCCGTACTTTATGAGAACGCGATGTCAAATATTTTGATAATGAAACTTCTTCCATCTTTGAACACGGTGTTTGCGAAGATAGTAATAGAAGAACAACATCGTACTATTTCTAGGTCCCAAGACAGCAAACTAGATGCAATTGGATTTGCTGCTCAAGGGGCATTTAACAAAGGAAGAACACAATCTTGTGGTGGCAATCGATCTAAGGCAAATTTATTTTCCTCTCATTGTTCGAAGAAAGGTCATGATGATTCCACCTATTTTCAAATTCATGGGTATCCTAAATGGTGGCCGGGAGATAAAACAAATTTAGGATAAGGGAGAGGAGGAGGTCGCACGGGTAGAGGCGGTGGAAGGAATGGTGGTGGTCGCGGTCAAGCTGTTAATGCTGTCACCACAACAAATTCCGGTATACAAGAACGAGTCACTACCACGGATCGAGGCGGTCTCCATTGTCTAACTGATGACCAATGGTCTACTCTTGTCCACTTGCTAAACACAAAAGGAAAGTCATCTTCAACTGACAAATTGAATGGTTAGCGGAATTATACAGATTTATTGATCATCGACACGAGATGCTCGAATCACATGTCTGGTAATTTAAAGTGATTTCATAATCTAATTGATATAGCACCAATTTCGGTTGGTCTCCAAAACGGCAAACAAACTTTTGCCCGGACGACAAGGATCGATCCACATTGAGTCGAGAATATGAGTCAATCGTGTTTTATACATCCCAGATCTATCTTGCAATCTATTATTTGTATCTTATTTGCTTAAAGACTTGCTTTATTTTATCATATTTACTGATAAGCTTTGTGTGATACAGGACAATGCTTCGAAGATCATGATTGGTGCGGGTGAACAATGTGAAGGTGTTTACTAGTTCCGTCCTTTACAACATCAACAAGCTTGTCAGATATCTGTGAAAGCTAGTAGGAGTTTATGGCATCAGCGTCTTGGACATCCCTTCCAAAACATAGAGTAGTCTTTATCGCATTTATTTCATTTTAATAACACAAATAGGACTAGTTCTGTTTATCGTAAGTCTTGTGACATTTGTCTTCGTGCTAAACAAACACGATGTAGTTTTCCTTTAAGTATTAATAAAGTCAAAGTAATTTTTGATCTAATTCATTGTGATATTTGGGGTCCTTATAATCACTATAAGAAATATGTGATTAGGTGACACTACACATTATAAAGGGTTACACTTCTATAAAATACACGGATGAACAGTACAATTTAAAAAAAAAGACGTCACCTTTTCGGCTATTCCCTTACTATATATTCTCGCTTTCTCGCTCATACGATTAAAACCTAGAAAAAAAAAACTCTCGCTCTCTCGCTCAGACTTTTCTCTCAACTTTCTCGTCTCAATACACAGAAACCCTAATCGAAGTCAAAATCATTGAAGGCTACAAGGATGAATCGAATCGAAGGGTGAACTAATCGAATCGAAGGAAGCACAATGACTTTGGTGAGTCGAATCGAAGAGTGAAGCTTGGAATCAAGATTCACCTTCGAATCGTCTTCCCTCTCTCTCACACGCTCTCTTCAACTTGGACTCAAGATTCCGCTCGACTCGATTTTCCTCAAGCTTGGAATTACAGTTGTCTTGAATCTGTGTAAGATGAATCATCTAACTTTACCTATATTTATTTAATCTGTGAAAAATCCCTCAACGAAATCGCTCAGAAGAATCCCTCGATCTCGCTCTCAAATTGCTCTCGTTCTCGCTTTCTTTCCCCTCTCTACGAATAAAAGCCCTAGATTCAAGCTCTCAGTGTAGTCGAGAAGCCTATTCAGATATAAAGCACATTTGATTCGAAAGGCATAATTCGTCGCATCTCGGATTTGTTCTATTTGTTTTTTTTTTAAATCAAGTTTATTGTTTTTTATTTGTTTAAATTCAGATCTGTTTGAAATCTCAGATCTCTGCCGTTGTTTTACCGTTGCGCCGAACAACGCTTCACATGACGATCTCAGGTACATTTCTTTTTTTCCTTTTACATTGCTCTTATCAATTTTTATTCGTATTAATTTAAGTTTGCCAATCTACTTTGCCTGATAAGAACCCCTAATGTATTCTAGTTTACCTAATGTTTTGCTCAATCTATTATGGAATGCTCTCTATGTGTTTGATGAAATGTTTGAATTGGATGGATTGGATTTTTCCATAACAAATCTAGGAATGGAAGGCAAAGATTGGACTTCACTCCCTGGTCTTCAGTTCGTGCCAAGTATTTGCGTGCGATTCTTGCTAAGGTTAATTACAAGTTCGATATTTTCTTGTTTTTCTTTAATCGTTATACTATCTTCTGTTGAATTGAGATTTAGCTTAGCTAGTATAGTTACTGATAGTAGATGTTGCTTCGTTTATCTAGTTGTCTTTATCTTTCTCTATGCTTTGTTGAGTAGATAATGGGCTTTTGGTAAATCTCTTACCATATGAGAAAGGTGGTTTTGAAGTAGAGAGGCAAGGAGTGATGAGGTTTATGCTCAGGTTTCACTGTTCCCTGTAAATGAGGTTAGATTCCTCTGAGCTTTTTTGTTGTTGTTGTTGTTGTTGTTTGCTTCAAGGCTTAAAGATGTTGGTTTTTATTTTTTTGAAAGAGTTTTTCTGTTCAAAGTGATATTATTGAAGTTTCTTTATGCCTTTCTTCAGTTGTTAGTTTTTATGAACTATATGTATTTCACAAATTCATTACTAGAGGCTATAATTTGTCTATGGTAATGAACAATTGTTTTTTACCCACTCCTGCACTCTTTGCTTCTCCGTTTTATACTGTTTTTTAAATCTTTTTTGGTTTTACAGCAAATAGAGGGGAAAATGCAAGAAGAAGACATAACCACTGACAATGAGGAGGATGTTGAAGGAGCCGAGAAATCTACAACACCTCACATGTTCTGTAAGACCCTTACTGCTTCGGATACCAGTACTCATGGAGGCTTTTCGGTTCCCTGTCAAGGCGCAAGATTGCTTCCCCCCTGGTAATTGTTAATCTCAAGTTTATATATCTCTATTTTGTTTTATCTTATGTTTTCCTAATACTTGTTTTCATTATGACATTTATGATCTATCCAAGGTTATTTTCTTACTATTATTTAATGGTCTTTAAACTCATTGTTACCGCAGGATTATAATCAACCAGAGGCCTTCACAAGAGCTTATTTGTTAAGCCTTTAAACTCGTCTCTTTCTCTGTCTATCTTGAATTCAAGACTTGATTTCAATTCCTATTCGTTAAGCCTGACTCTCTTAAGGTAATATTAATCAGCTATTTCTTTTCTATTTTTTGTATATTTTCTCATTTTCAGTTCTTTCAATTCCTGAATTTGATTTATGATAAAACTCCATGAATCTTGAGAAAGGTAGAAAAGGTTTATAAGATATAATTGTTTGGATTTGTTTTGCGGATTTTTCAACTTCTGTCTAATGTTTATTTTATATTTTTCAGTTCTTTCAAGTTGTGAATTTTGATTTCTGATGAAACTTCAAAAGATTTAAATTTCATCACATAGATTCATCTCATGCCTTAGTTCTCCATTAATTTCTCTTAGACCATCTCATGCCCTAACATGTATGTTTGTAATGTTTAAATTTTGCGTCCGTTGAGCGGGATCGATTTCCTGAGGGCCACAACTGTATCGCGAAGATAATTTTGGATTTGGTAATAAATCTTATCAAATTCATGGACTCTGTATTTGAAGTTGATTTTGTATTAGTTATGTATACTTCATTTACAATTTAGCATAAATCTTAATAATTCTTTGAATTATGAACATACATAATAACCTTATGGATACTTGTCTGATGTTTCATATCTTAATTATGGACCTAAGTCATGTAATCTAATCAATCAGTTACTAAAACTTCTTCATCTTATTGCATAAAGTAACACTCTGGAACAACAAAATGTCTTTACTCTTGTTCTTGTTATGTGTTAGATTTAATGAAGACTTTTGTAATAATTATTGCATTAGAGTTCTTATTTTTTAATATTATAATGAATGAGAAGGTATCGCATTAATTTGTAATATTTACAAGAAAATTAATTGTGCTTTGTCTGGGGATAGTTTTGCAGAATATCGATAGTTTCATGTTTCTCAGTTTATTCAGTTCTGATTCGTAAATCACAATTTTCTTCTCAAGTTATCTCTTTACTTGCTCGCATTTTTTGTTTTTTACTCTGTAATTTTCTTTGCTTTATGTGTGTAGTTGTTCAGAGACAAAGAAATCCTCCACAAGATGAAGGTTCATGTAATTTCTCACATGGGTATATATTTTATTTTATTTTTTTCATTTTAAGAAATGGGATTCAATCCGTTTGGTTAAGGGGAAACATTTTATCATTGAATTTTGAAAAGAATTAGAAAACCTATATATTTTTATTTGAACCATGAGATGGAACGAGTTTGATGAATTAAGCATAACTTTCTTTGTAGATGATATAAACTTGACCAAGGAGTAACTAGAAACACATACTATATCTGCTTGGAAAGATGGTAAAGCATATTTGAACGGTAGAGTTGACGGGCAAGGGAGATTCTTAACAAGACAGTTTGTTCATGTGAGTATGATATCATCTTTGAATATTTTAGTCTTTGTTGGTTTTTTTTAATCTTTGTGTGGTATTTTATCCTTTTGAGTTTCCATTTTATAGCTGTTGAAGTTTTGTAGGGGACTGAACAGTAGTGAACGGTAAGCTAGGCTGATATCATCATTAACAATTTATGTATTCCTTTGCTTGCCTTGTGAATTTATACAACCAATACAATGGCTCAGTAAATAATATAACCAACTCACTTGTCACTTCTAGGTATTGGTATTGCATAATTGTTGGTTGCAGGTTGTCTACTGTTGGTTGATTTTATTGCCACTGGAATGGACCTCCTGTGTGATTTTATCATTTTTCTAGTACTGACTGCTTGTTTCTTAATTAATTTGGATTCTGATCACGATTGTTTTTTTTTTATATTTTTTATGGTTATCTTTTATAGTGGACCATCAAGATTTATGGGAGAATGAAGGTTTGGTGACTGAGATGGCTACCGTGGAGGTCCCCGTGGATATGGTGGTGACTTTGCTGATAAGGGTGGAGCTCTACTGACCTTCATTCGGGGTAATCAATTTTACTATACCAACAATCTTTTGACTTTGATTCGCATATTTAAAATCGATTAAAGTCCCTCACCCCACACACAAAAAATATGATGTGATATGAGAGATGTTGATGGAATGCTTGGATGACATTCTTGTTCTTGATATTACATGGATTGTTTTTCTATTAGTTTTTGCACATGGATTACTTTTCTATTAGTTTTTGCACACATAAATGCTCATGTTCAAAACCAATAGGCCTCCCTGAAGCCCTCACATGCATATGATATGACATGATATGGGAGATGTTGAACAGGGAACATTTAAAAATAGCATTCTTGTTCTTGATATTATGTGCATTGTATTTCTGTTAGTTTTTTCCATACTTGAGATCCTAAATTTGATATGGGAGATGTTACAGAGTGAATGTTTGGATGGCATTCTTGTTCTTGATTTACATAAATTGTATTTATGTTAGTTTTTGCATACTTAGGATGCTAAATTGATATCCATTACATTGGTTTCTCGATTATTGTAGGGGTCTTGGTGGAAGACTGACTTTGTCCCGATGACCGGTGGCTATGGCGGGGGTCCTGCACCTTCAAATGCTGAATGGGAGAACATCATAGGTTCTTGCTGAGTGTTTTAGCTAGTTTTAGTTTCTGAATGGATGGGAAATGTTATTGTTAGTGTTATTTATCATAATTATTTGTTTAAGTATGTTGTAAGATATTTTTTGTTTACAAATATTATGATTCATGTTGGCATTACATAATATTTTATTTTTTATTGAAACATTTAGTCAAATTTAACAGGTGTAATATAAATATATTTTGAAATCAACGAATAAAATAAAAATATTTTTTTTCTCAAATTTTAGACAAAAGGTGACGTTTTTCCCCGTCACCTTTTCTAATAGGTGACGTTATTTTATGACCGTCACCTATTCGATCGTCACCTATTATATTAGGTGACAGGTAAAAACTGTCATCTATTTGAATGGGTGACGGGTAAAAAACGTCACCTATTTGAAAGGGTGACGGGTAAAAAACGTCACCTATTCAAATAGGTGACGGTTTTTTTTTGCCCGTCACCTATTTAAATAGGTGACACTGCCATAGGTGACGGTAAACCGTCACCTATTCGAATAGGTGACGCCAAAAAAAACGTCATCCAGAATTTCTTATAGTGAATGTCCCTTCTAGTTGTGGTGCACACTACTTGCTGACTATTGTTCATGACTGTTCTCGTGTCGTATGGGTTTTCTGATGATTGTTAAATATGTGGTTCAAGAATTAGTTCGAAATTTTTGTAGGATGGCAAAAACTCAATTTTATAGGAATGTGAAAACCTTGCGTAGTGATAATGGTAGAGAATTCACATCTCTCCATCGTTTCTTTGATGAGTCCAGAATTATACATCAAACTTCGTGTGTCAGTACTCCACAACAAAATGGGTGGGTAGAGAGAAAACATCGCCATATACTTAATGTTGCCAGAGCCTTACTCTTCCAAGCCAACCTACCTACCACTTTTTGGGGTGAGAGTATCTTGACAGCTATTCACCTAATCAATAGAACACCCATACCTCTCCTCCATTATAAAACACCATATGAAATACTTCATCATAAAGCCACTCCATTTGACACCTTACGTGTCTCTGGTTGCCTTTGCCTTGTCAAAAAACAACCTCGTGTCCTGTATAAATTTCTTCCTCGTTCACGAATATGCATATTTGTTGGTTATCCTTTTGGAAAAAAGGGGTGGAGAGTTTATGATTTTGAAACTAGAGAATTCTTTATTTCCCAGGATGTGACTTTTTGTGAAGAAACTTTTCCCTTCATGGATAATCCACCCACAGAAAACCTGGTTTCAACATCTTATAGTCATCCTTTATATGAGACTATAGAAGTAAGGGGGAGTGAACAAAATGGTGTCAATGATGAAGTTGCTCAGCCTGTCAAACAAGAGAGTGAGAATATAGAAGAATTGATTTTAACACCACAGTTAGATGAGGTTCATGAAGATATGCCCATTCCTAACATTGAACCTCCTGATCCTATCACCCATATTGAACTAGTTGAAAGTATGATTCCGTATACTGGCAAAGGAAAACGAAGAAATATGGCATCAAGCAGGCTTGCGGATTATGTTACCAATACTGTTCGTGTTGTAAACCTTGACACATCATCATCTCCGGCCCTTTCCTTATCATCAGGTACTCAGTATCCCTTTGCTATACTTGTTTCTTAGCTGCTATTACAAAAGGAAAAGAACCTTCCTCTTTCAAATAGGCTATTCAGGATGTCAGTTGGAAAAAAGAAATGAAGGAGGAAATTGACGCCCTTGAGCGAAACTATACATGGACATTAAAAGATTTGCCATTGGGAAAGCGAGCTATTGGCTGCAAATGGGTGTATAAAATAAAATATAAGTTTGACGGAACTGTAGAAAGATTGAAAGGCAGACTTGTTGTGCATGGGAATCGACAGATTGCAGGTATTGATTTTAACGAGACCTTTGCTCCAGTGGTAAAGATGGTTACAGTTCGGATCTTCTTGTCTATTGTTATAGCTCCACAATGGGAGTTACATCAGATGGATGCTTACAATGCATTTCTGCATGGCGACTTAGAAGAGGAAGTCTACATACAACTACCTTCAGGTTGTAGTTCCATGGGACCTAATAAACTGTGTTGCTTACGGAAGTCATTATACGGTTTACGTCAAGCACCACGTAATTGGTTTGAAAAATTATTGACGGCTTTGAAAGATATTGGGTTTGTTCAGTCTTACCCAGATTACTCCTTATTTAGCTATTCAAAGAACTCAGTCTCTCTGCATGTTCTAGTCTATGTGGATGACCTTATTATTACAGGAAGCTTATCCAAGGCTATTGCTTCATTCAAGAAGCAACTTAGTAAAAAATTTCACATGAAAGATTTGGGGGCATTGAAATATTTTTTTGGGATTGAGGTGTCTCGTGGAAAGGAAGGCTTATATCTCTCTCAAAGAAAGTATGCGCTCGATATTATTAGTGAGGCTAGACTACTTGGTGCAAAGCCTTTCTCTACTCCTATGGACCAAAACCGTCATCTTGCAACTATTGATGGTAAAAAACTTGATGATCCAGAAAAATATCGACGTTTGATAGGTCGTTTGAACTATTTGACCATCACTCGTCCGGAACTCTACTACTCAGTCCATATCTTGTCCAAATTTATTGGAGACCCTCGTATTGAGCATTGGAATGCAAGTTTGCACGTTTTGCGCTATTTAAAGGATTGTCCTGGTCAAGGTATTCTTCTTCAAGGTGACTGTAATTTTCTCCTCTCGCCATATTGTGATAGTGATTGGGCTACTTGCCCTTTAACAAGAAGATCCTTAACTGGATACTTGATTATGTTGGGTTCCTCACCCATCTCTTGGAAGACGAAGAAACAAGTGATAATTTTTCGTTCTTCTATTGAAGCTGAGTGCCGTTCTATGGCTACTACAACTTGTGAATTAAAATAGTTGAAGTCTTTGCTAGCATTTTTTGGGATTCAACATACTGATCTCATTCCCTTATATTATGACAGTCAAGTTGCTTTGCATATTGCCGCCAATCCAGTTTTTCATGAGAGAACAAAACATATCGAGATGGACTGCCACTTTGTTCTTGATGCTCTCCAAGATGGGATTATCGCTCCTCCTCATATTCGTACCGGAGATCAACTTGCAGATGTATTGACTAAAGCTCTTGAAAAAGGGCAATTTCAGTTTCTTCTTCGCAAGTTGGGCATTTGTGATCTCCATACTCCAACTTGAGGGGGAGTATTAAAGTTAGGAGGAGGAAAATCTAAGAAAAAGGAAGATTTTCCTCCCGGGACCACGGCCATGAGTTTGGGCCACGACTTGCAACTTCTCACGAGAGTGGCTGCGATCGTGGCCCCTATCACCACGGCGCCCACAATAGCGGAAGAATACATTTTCCGCTTTCGTGGCCGCGGCCACCAGCTTCTCACGGTCGTGGCCGCGGTTCGATTTTCGCAATATTTTATTTTATCTTATTCTTTTTCTAGTTAATCTTTTCAATTTTGTTTATCCTCTTGTAACCTAGGAATACTTGTATAAATATGGGATATATGCCATTATAATCAACGAGAAATACAATCCTTCAAATTCTACTGAAGCTCAATTATCCATGGATTCTTGGTAATCCCAAAAGAGCTTGATTCCCCAAGCCCAACTTCCAAAACCCAGGGGTGTTTGGTAGAACAAGTAGGTTGGAGTGAGTTTTGGTAGCCTAGGCATTTTGAAGTCTGGGTTTAGACAGTCTGTGTTTAGATGTATAGGGGTATGAGATTCATAAACCTAAGTTTATATAACCTATATTTGGTAGGTGAGTTTTAGTTTAAGTTTTGTGTTGTTTATTTTTTTATGAGGGCTTAGCAAACTCACACATACTACTATTTAAAATCCATGGATTTAATAGATCAAACCTGGGGTTACTAAGTCCACCTAACAAACACGAGGTAGACTAATGAAGCCCACCCCACCCTACCCTAACCTCCACATCATTTAAGCATGTATTTTTTGTACAATAAAATTGCATTAAAAAAAGTTAAGAATGTTTGCCATGGCCAAAAGAGAGGAAGCTTGAGTGATATTTGAAAGGTGAAGAAAAAATGAAAAGAAGAAGTGTTGTTTAGTGTGGCGAATGATCTGAAGTTGAATGTTGGAGGACCCATTTGCCAACAACAATAATGGAGGGCTTTATGTTGTGGACGGGTTGAAATAGATTGAATTTTGTTGTTTTAAAAAATGGATTTCTATTAATCTTTTATTAAAAATCAATAAGAAATATAATCCAATTTATCTTTTATTATATCTCTATTTTTGTCTTGAAACTTTCCATTTGTTTTAAATTAGTCACAATGCTTAAATATCATGATTAGTCCCTCACATTTTAGTTAGATCCAAATACAATCTTTATTCTAAAACTTGTGTGTTAAACTTCAAAACAAAACAAAAAGTGTTATACTTTAATTAAAAATTATATAATTCATTTTATTACATATATTTGATAAATAATTAATGAATTATATCATTTCGTTAATTATTAATTCAAATTTTAACTTCAAATACTTATTTAACCTTGATTTTAACATTATTATTTTTATTTTCTAAAAAAAACATTATTATTATTATTATGAAGTCTTCTAAATAGTTCCCAAATTAGATATTTATTTTATAGAATAAGGTAAAACCAAAAAAAAGGTATGGGAATATGTAAGTGTAAAGGGTAAAAATAGCCCTCCTATGGGCCAAGTATATCGGCTGGTCCACATGGGTTCAGGCCCATCGGGATTATACCAGGGCCATTAGAAGATCCATAAAGCCTGGTCCTAAACTAGCCCGGGTTAAGAGGCCCATGATCAAGAGACTCTAAAAGGTTCTTTAACCTATCAAATCAAGTAAGTGCACAAATCCATATCCCTACATATTGTCTTGCGGCGCACTCTACCTACCTCACCTAACTTGATCGTCGGAGGGTCCTTGGCCGGTACTATTATGAATGGTGTCCTAGAACTTATACTTACTTAATAAATATAATTTATTTCTAATAAATTAAATAAATAAACATAAGTTCTTTATGTAACGACCTGATTTCCGTTAAATTCTTTAAATTCAAATGTACAGCGGAAGACTCAAATTTTAAAGAAAAACGGCATGGGTTCGTTGAAAAATCGGATATCCAAAACCTGTTTACAACAACCCATATTCAGAGAAAATGATAAATCGGGAAGGCACATTCCAGCATATAATTTAAACTTCCAAAAGTGATTTAAATCATAAAACATATGCAGATTTTAAACAAATACCCTTTCGGGCTCAAAAGGACACAAGTATGAAAGTTGGAAATAATTTACAAGCATTTCTAAGAATGCTAAACCAAAAGCATGTATATCATTGTCCATTCACCAACTCGGCAAGTCACACAGCACCACCTCCTCTACCACACTTCTTAGGACGAGGTTTACCTGAAAATTTGTAAGTATAGCAACATTAGCATAAGAATGCTAGTGAGAGTAAAATGAAAGCAAGTAATCCTATGAACCAAATTTCATACCAGAAATTGTGTCCAAACGCCTAAAATGCTCTTTACTTCCCATATTCACACTTCCAATTTCCATACAATCATACGATAGTAATATACTACCCGTAATGGTCTTTCAATGCCATGTAATAGAAATAAAGACTTAAAGTAAAAGTAACAACCATTACTAAGTCTTACTACACAATTCTAAAGAATATGTAATTGTAATACTAACTATCTTTGTTACCAAACAAGTTTCATCGTAACGTGCTATTGTATGGATCGAAATCAACATACCACGTACGGTCGTACCATGTCACATGTCATCGTACCATGATACTGTATGGACCGAAGTCAACATACTATCATGTACCATATCATAAATCATCGTACCATGATATCGTATGGATCCGAATCAACATACTATCATGTACCGTATCACAAATCATCGTAACGTGCTCGTATGGATCCGAATCAACATACCACGTACGATCGTACCATATCACAAATCATGGTACCGTATGGATCCGAATCAACATACTACCATGTACCGTATCACAAATCATCGCACCATGATACCGTATGGATTCGAATCAACATACTATCATGTGCCGTATCACGAAAGGTTAATTTCCCTAATAAGTTAGATAATCTCAAAACAATTCTACTAAGTTATTAAAGAATCTAACTACTTAGATTACACGAGTTATCACTCAAGTGTAACTTCTAAGCTACTTTAACTTCCAAACCACTCAAAGTAACTTAAACTTCCACTTTCATCTAACATCTTGAATTCATATTACAAGACTTCCAAACCACTCCGATATTTCCTTTTTACCGAACTCACTAAAATTCCAAATTCTCGTCACTCACTTCCGAATTAAAGTCTCCAACCAAACATTAACTCTAAGAAGTTAGTTCCCTCTTAACCTCGATAAACGAAATCGTAATAAAACTTAATTCATAAAGTTACTAACTTCCCTTTTAAACTCACCTTAGATTGTAGACAAGCTCCAATCGATCCAAGGTCGCAAACACACGAACAAATCACAGTCCTACAAATGAATTACACCTAAATACATTAATTAACCGAAAATCGTACAAACAACATCTAAAAGCACAAAACGACGAATAACCCGGATTTCCTCCCTATGGTGCTCTCTGCCATACAAGGGAAATTGGGGGTCAGGTTTGATTTTCTGGCTTTTATGCACTTTAGAGGTGTTTCAGGTTGGTTTCGAATACTTTGGGAGTTCGCAACATCAATGGGTAACCTTAAAATACAGTTTTACTCAATAATCAATTTCCGAAAAATTAAGTAAAATGCAAAAACATAACAACCTAAACATCCTAACCATGGCCAAGTGAGTGAAAATCACACGGAATGGGTTTTCAGCTCAAACTCAGTTTTAGGGTTTAGGGGAAGTTTCTAAAATTGCCCAAAACGACTTTCCCGATTGAAATCTTCAAGCTTCGGTGAACGAATTTGAAGATTTCAAACCAAAACCTCCATTAAATTACTATTCACAACAAATTTTAGAAACTTTGTCATACCTTAAAGCCTTAAGAAAATGGATGGAAATCTCGATTGTTAGGTTGGAAATGATGCTCGGGCCCGTGGCTATCCAACGCAACCGAAATTATCACGATCCACCAAGAATTGAAGAAAAACCAAAAATGGGAAAATCCCAAATGATACTCACGGCAGGATGAAGAAGAAAAGGAAAAATTGTGAAGACTTTGGTCAAATTTGCTTTATTTAAAGATGAATGAATAGTGTTTTTTTGATATTTTAAGAAATTAGAAATGACGCCTACATCCTTTATTGCCTTTAGCCTTTAAAATGAAACCCGAGGCACTTAAACTAGCCTAAAGGTGATTAATAATTATTAATGTCACCGAAACGAATTTAAAGTATTAAAAATATTAAAAAGAATTTCGGACGAAAATAACTACTAAAATCGAAATCACTACTTTTAAATTAACCTTAAATACTTTAATTAAAAAAAATAAATAAAATAAAATAAAATTTACCCAAAAAAGTAACGGGACGTTATACTTTATATTATCTAGACTGATTCAATTGACGATATTAGGAATATATGAAAATATATTAATATCAAACATTCAAATAGTAAAACCCTAAGTTACTCCTATGAAATCACGACTTAGTATGTGAGTCATACGAGAGGATTAAAGTCGAGATGAGTAACTTAAAAGTGTCTACAGTAAATGGATAATGTTTGGGAACCTTATCCTAGTAACAACTGTTGATGGCTTCGCATTTTTTTATAGACAAATGATCTAATGCTGATCATTCATGAGGGTGACAAGAAATAGAAGTATCATATGAATGTTGATTGTATAAGACAGGACCATGATGTTTGATTAAATTTCTCATTAGTATCGTTTACGAGAAATGATCGAATATCAAACTAAGTTTATCAACCATGATAGATCTCAATCCTGAGTGAAATGTGGACTCCTATTTGTGGAGTTATGTTCTTTGATTCACATGGTTGAGAGCGATCTGTAAGAATGCTCAATACACTCCTGCTTTGGGAACATAACTAGATAAGTAGCTAGGAACACATTTTCACGAAATGGAATTCATAACTTTCCTATAAATTAACGGTATCAGTGTGATACCTAAATATTTTAGGAAATTTAGGAAACTCCCTTAATGTATTGATTCGAGACATGAACAAGTGACGTCACGACTTCTATTAAAGACAGAAGCATATTATCTCTAGTTCAACTAAAGATAAAGTTCATTGGAGAATCAGCAGGAACACAAGGATAAAGCGGTAATTACAGGGGTAAAACGGTAAAATTAATTCGCCTGTAATTATGAGGGTTCCACGTGAAGAATATATCACAGATATAAATAAAGATAAACTAAATGGACATAACTCATCTATAGTGAGGGGAGTTCAGCTATGAATCTATAGTGGAACTATTCATAGTTAGATAATAAGTATATTATTAATTATGAGTTAATCAATTAATTGACTAATTATTAAGCTCATGATCTATAGGTCCATCGGGTCCCTATGCTAACTCAAATATCGTAGTCGTGAAATCGAGTAGAAGAAATGAAAATTTTAAGTAAAGTGAATTACTTAAATAGGCAATGTTAATTGTTTAAATATTGAGTATATTTAAACGGTAATTAATATAAACATTATTAATTGTTTAAATAATAAGTTTATTTAAACAGGAAATTAATAATGAAATATTATTATTTAGACATTATTACTCAATGTAAGTGAATAACCTTTTATTTTTGAAAACGAGCATGAATTTACATGGTTTTATCACAAATTGCATGATACTAATAGATCCGTAATTAAATGTTAATTACATTACTAAATGATATTTCACTAATTTAGTAGATCAATCCCTTCAGGCAGTGCCCTTCTGATCACTCTTTATCCGTTTCAGGTAGCAGAGGTAGCAAGAACCCAGCACGTGCCCACACGTGCTCAACTGTGTGTGAGAAATATCTCATACAGTTTGGCGCCCACCGTGGGGCCGTTCATCAAGAAGTTTCCGATCAAACCTTGATACTCACACGGTAATCACAACTAGAAATAATGACCACTCAATCAGTGAAACAACGAACTGTCAACGAGACTCTTACCCGGGATGAAGGAGGGGATGGTGGCGTTTAAGACTGTAATGGTAGGTAAGATGTATATATATATATATATATATATATATATATATATATATATATTTTTTTTTTTTTTTTTTTTTTTTTTTTGGGTTTCGTTAAAATGTACACTATCTTTACCTCATTCTTCAAGTTAAGGTAGGTAGGTAAAGAACATGATTAAATAAATGTGCTGGAAAAACAAGATTTTTTTTATAGAAGTGAAGCAAACACACTATATGCCTCTTCCAACATCTTGACTTTACAAAGCATCTGAATAGACATTCCCAAAGTGGGTTTAGTAAATGGCCTAACTTCAACATAAACGTAAATACCAAAATCGAATCTGCTAAACTACCTGATTAGTTTAAGAGACCTTTTAAACAACTAGTTTTTTAGCACGTGCGTTGCATGCTATTTGTTAATATTATTTTTATTATATTTGATAAACATCTATTTTTTTTATAAATTTCTTCCATCTCTTTTTAATTTTTAATTTAATATTGATTAAAAATCAGTGTATGTTTATAGAGTACTATTCCTCTTTTAAAGTACTATATCATTTTGATCATCAATTTTTTTAAACAACTTTAAACTTTTATTAAGAACGTAAAAGCTCTAATTAAAAAGCTAAAGATAATATCATTGGAATGAGATAAATAAAAAATAATTTGAATTAAAAACTCATAATGAAGATGAATTTTCACACAATAATGTTGTTAAAGTCAATGACCTTTCAAATATAACTTTTTTACGATATAAATAGTGGATTATTATCTACTAAACCATTAAAACTTAATTAATTGAGAGATAACAATAATGTTTAAGTTATGACCTTAAAAATACAAAAACTTGTTTATTTACAATAAAGACTGTGAAACATCATAATTGAGAGAAATTTGAAGCATATTTTTTTAAGGAAATAATTATGTTATATAATCTCAATATTAATTATGAATTGTATTTTATTTTTTTAGAATGGATGTATCAAGGTAGTTTTTCACCTCTCAAAGATATATTTATTTGTTTTTTATAGTTAATTTATATTTTTTATGATAATCCAGAAGAGTCTTTTCAAATATTATTTATGATATGTATGATAATTTTTTTAATATTTAGAATGGTATTTATTATAATTGTAATCATTTATTAATATTCCTAATATTTGTTTTAAATTTTTTTTATAATATTTAGAATGATATGTATTATAATTTTGATCATTTATATTATTTAGCATAAATTGATATTTAATATTGAAATTGAGGAATAATGGTAGTTTAGATATTTACTAATAGTGAGAGGGTATTAGTGTCAAAAAAAATTCTCCCATTAACACACTTTTTAAGTAGTAATAGAATGAGGAAATTGCACATATGACCTCTATTAATGAACATTAATGAACTAAAACCAAACTTTTTATTTCTTTTAAATAAGACCTTATGTTGATGTCATCGTAGTGTGAAAAGACAAAAAAACCTAATATCTCTTTAGTTTTATTTATCATTACCTACCCACTCCATGGTACTCTCTCTAAAGTCTCTCTCTCACTCTAAAGTCTCTCACTCTCACTCTAAAGTCTCTCACTCTCACTCTAAAGTTTCTCTCTCAACTTGCGTAAGGAGGAAGAAGAAAGGTAAAATTCATTCATGTTATGATATTTTTTTGTGTTAGAGAACAGAAAAATCATACCCTCGTTTTGCCTTTGACCATAGGAGTAAATAATCGGCCAAAAATAGGATTCAATTATCGGTCTTGTAGTAAGCAATGATCGGTGAGATCGTAAGCAATGATCGGTCTGATCATTGCTTATGATCAGACCGATCATTACTTACGACAGGACCAATCATACCTTATGATCGGATCGATCATGTAGTATATTTCGCTAATATAATTATCTGATTATTTGTGTAGATGCAACTTGTAAGAATTTTTGTTCGTTATGGTGGACATTGGGATACTGAAGGTTATAATTATATCGGTGGCACATTGGGAGGAATAATTGTCGATAAGGGTATAAGCTATGAAAATTTAGTAGAGCAGCTATATGTAATTGCAGGATCTGACCCTTCATTGACTACAATAAAAATCAAGTGCATATACAAGTTTGCAACAGTTTGTCCCCCTTTGAAATTAGAAATGATATGGAGCTACAGTTTTACATTATGGGTTCAGAACCTCTCGATCCTATAAGTGTATCTTGTGAACCTAGAGAGAAGATGAGTGGTAGTAGTAGGGGAAATGTTTACTTAAATCAGTGTAATGGATTGAGGAATATTGCATCTATGACTTCGTTAGATGATAGTATAGCTTCATATGATTTAGCAAATGATGATAATGTGAGGATGGATTGGGATAAACTGAATGGGGATTTTCATAATTATAAACATGATAATGATTTTTTTCAAGGATTGGATGACGCATGTGACACCCGGGATGTCCAGAGGGATACTGTGAGAGTGAAAAATGAGAGGGATGTTGTCAATGAAGGTGAAACGAGTTTATCAGGATCGGATGACCCATTTGACCTCCAAAATGTCCAAAGGGATACTATGAAAGTGAAACTTGAGAGGAATGTTGTCAATGATTGTGAACTGAGTATTCGTGTGGATGGACGTGATAAGAAGGGGAAAAATAAACTTGAACCTTTTGAGTTAAATAGTTCATTGACGAATGTAATGCAAACGGTTTCTATGGAGGAGTTTGAAGTAGGCCGCATATTCCTTTCCAAGCAAGATTTAATAAGTAGATTGTCTAGGTATGCGATCGGAAGAAGTTTTGAGTGGAAAGTGAAAAAATCGACTAAGACCCTATATTCTGTAGGATGCGTTGATCAAAATTGTGAGTGGAGATTCCGAGCGATGTGTTTAAAGGGTACCAACATATTTAGTGTTACAAAGTTTGTAGATGTTCATTCATGTTCGCTTTTCGTATTGAACCATGATCATAGGCAAGCGAGTAGCAAAGAGGTTGGAGACATTATTAAGATGAAGCTCGAAAATTCTAGTCGTAGATATAGACCGAGAGATATAATGGACGACATGCAGAAAGAGTACGGTGTTAACATATCTTATGATAAAGCGTGGCAAGCAAGAGAGGATGCATATGAGCTTGTTAGAGATTCACATGAAGAGTCTTACAATCTCTTGTGGCAGTATTGTGAAGCGGTGAAGTGTGAAAATCCTGAAACGATTTATCATATACAATTAGAAGATGACCAACATTTTAAATATCTCTTCATAGCATTTAGTCCTTGTATCAGAGGATTTCAAAGATGTATACGACCGGTAATTGCCTTGGATGGGCCCTTTTTGAAGGGAAAATATCGGGGCACATTGCTTGTGAGCACATGCTTAGATGGAAACAATCAAATTTATCCAATAGGCTTTGGGATCGTGGATAGAGAGACTGATGAATCATGGACTTGGTTTTTGGAAAAACTGAAGTCTGCAATTGGAGACATTGCGGATCTGGTGTTTGTATCGGACAGACACAAAAGCATAGAGAAAGTCATTGAGCGTGTCATCCCGACTGCGAGTCATGGGATATGTATTCACCATCTAAACATGAACTTGACACATAAGTTTAAAAATGAAAATATCAATAAAATATTCTTTCTCGCTGCAAAGGCTTATCGAGAGTCCACTTTCAAACGTTTTTGGGAAGCCCTTTCATTGTTCACTGGTGTTTGTGAGTACTTGGAAAATGAAGTTGGTTTACATAAATGGGCAAGAGCATTTGCCCAGAAAAACAGATATAGTATACTGACCACGAATATTGCGGAATCTATCAATAGTGTATTCGTTGATGATAGGGAATTACCAATTACTGCATTGATTGAAGGTATTCGTGGGAAATTGCAACAATGGTTCTTTGAGTGTCAAGTTGAAGCATCGAAGACGCAGGGAATTCTAACAAAGCATGCAGAGGATCAACTCCGAATAGCTCATTTGAAGTCAGTCACACTGTCTGTCTCCACCATCGAGATTTACCGTTTCAAAGTCATAGATAATAATTATGTTGCGACTGTTGATCTGAACACCATGAAGTGTAGCTGTCGGTTATTTGATATAGACCGATTGCCTTACAAACATGCTCTTGCAGCAGCAAGAGAACAGAACGTCAGCCCATATACATTATGCTCAGATTATTTTACGGCCGACTTCTTACTGAATGCATATGCGGAGCCCATAAATCCAGCTCCACATAAGTCAGAATATAAATCTTCTGATGGTTTTAATCCAGTAAATGTGGTACCTCCAAAAATGGTGGCACGTATTGGACGTCGGAAAAAACTTAGGATCCTATCATCTGGAGAGATTGCTGTTAAAACACGACATTGTGGGAGGTGTGATTCAGTCGGTCATATTAGGAAAACATGTCATAATCCACTTTCGTATCACTTGTAAATTGGTACATCAGTTTATTTGCAAATGAAGTTTTTATTCTTGAATGATAGTTCAGGTAAGAGGCATTGATCGATCCGATCATACACCATGATCGGTTAGATTGTGATCGATTATAGGCAATGATTGGTCAGATCATACTCTGGCCGATCATTCGGATAGAGCCTTAGGCTAGTTTATGAATGATCGGCCAGATTATGATCGGTCAAATCATTGTTCATGATTGGTCTCTATATGGCAGATCATGAGCAATGATCGGACGGATCATAATATGGCCGATCATTCGAACAGAGCCTTAGGCTAGTTTATGAATGATCGGCCATAATATGATCTGACCGATCATTGCCTATGATCGGTCGTATGTGACCAATCATAGGCAATGATCTGTCGTATGTAACCGATCATAGACAATGGTCAGATCTTACGATAAAAAGAAATGAAAGCATACAAAAAAAAATCATTACTTAAAAAACGGGTGTGTTGGACCACACCTCAGCAGATAACATTAGTCTAAACTGTTTAAATAGGGAAGGGGTTAAGATATCTACATTATTTTCTGTTACAAGACATTCAAAAAACTTAATAGTATAAACACCACAGTCTACATCGTTGTCTTGTATCGGGGTGTTACATACATGGCGTAATGGCCATTGAGTCACGTTGTCAGATAGGCCGACATTGTACAAAATACATGGCACGCAACTCCGAACCGGCCCCATAATTACTGCAATCTCTTCCTCAGTTGAGTAACTTAGAAGCAAGGAAGAAAAAGTCGACGACAGCCTCGACTTTATCGTCGACAAATCGCTCAAACGGAGGTGCGATAATTCGACGTGGGGGTAATGGAAATCTTTTCCTGAATCGTGGACATGTCGACGATAACGTGGATAATTCGAAGTCGTCGAAGAAATCGTTGATATATCGTCGGAAATTCAAAGTCTGTGAGTGAGCCGATTTGAGGAAAATGAAAAGACAAAAGGTTGAGACTATTTGGAGAAGACAGAGAAATGATGGTGTGGAAAAAATAAGTAATTTGACTTCTTCCCTTCCACCGATTCAGCAGCCAATAAGAGATATAAATGAAATTTTTATTTTTTTAATATTAAAAGATAGTGATTGGGTTAAAATGGAGGTGGTTTCTTTATTTTATTTGTAAATTACAAATTCTAATTTGAAAGTTATTCACTCACTTATTTTACATATAATTTTAATATTATTATAAATTAATTAAAAAAATAAAATCTCTATTTATTATTATTTTTAAAAGGATAAAATATTAGTTTTAACATTTAAATTATAATTCATTAAGTGTTTATTTAAAATTTTATTTTACGATGGACTATGACTAGTTATGTCGTTTTTAGTAATATGTATTTACAAATGATCATTGAATTAAACATATTTTAATATGATCCCCGACAAAATTTATTGTAATATTTTAATTTTGATATGTTTACTATCATATATGGGTGGAAAACTCTATTATAGGATAGATTATAACTAATTTAAGTTATTGTGAAAGTTTTAATAATAAAGATAAAAAAATTCACTTAAGTTTCCATAGTTTCCGTGATTTTTATGGGAATGTCCGTCGACATCGACAACTCCATCGATAACTCCGTATACTTGAACCTCGACATTTTCATCGATAACGACTTTTTCTTCCTTGCTTAGAAGAGAATCATAGTACTGGAATGAACACCGTTTCAGATTAATGACCAGCAATATCCAATGAGATTTTTTTATATTGACTCAGCGTATACCTAATGGAAGTAATTGAACAAATTGTTATTAATACTAATTTAATATAACTAATTTAACATAATATAGATTATAAACTTACGTAATCGCAATCACCCCAAGAGACAATGAAGTCTCCATGCTTGCCTATGACATAGTCTATGAGTTCAAAACATTTCTGCCAATCAGACTTTATTATTCTTCACAGCTTTCTCATGTTTTGCCCAACTCCTACTGCAATATTGCTATGACAATTACACAAGTTTATTTAAAAGTAAAGATCGGTCAGAGCATAGTGTATGAACGGTCAGAGCATAGTGTATGATCGGTCCGATCATAGTGTATGATCGGTCAGATCATACACCATGTTCGGTCAGATCATACACCATGATCGGTCTGACCGATCATACAGACAGAGCTTCACAATTACAATAATCAAATTACATACCGCAAAATATGAGTCAATCATTGTGAAAGGATGCTTAATAAATTTAGGCCGCTTCCTCAGCTTGTCTTGAATAAACAGCATGGATGTATCAATGTGCTATATATTAAAAGCAATCATTAGTGAGTAAGACAAAGATGTGAAGTTATATTCATGAATTACGACAAAGATGTGAAGTTATATTCATGAATTGCGACAAAGATGTGAAGTTATATACATGAATTGAGATATATTAACTCACCTCACAGCCAAGATGTGCATTTGCCTTTTTCACCCCAAGCCAATCTAGGAAGAATGGTTTCGGTTTTACACCGTAGTACCGACACGGCACCAAACCTTTACCATTCCTCTTATTGGTAATAAAAAGCTTATACTTCTTAAGTATATCGTCCGGGACCCCGTACAGCGGGTCATATAATTGTATGCCCGCTTCTTCTAACTTCAATCTCTTCTCCGACATCAATGGATCTTGTTGAAGTGGACCTACAGCCTTCCTTTTTCTAATGCCCCGTGGACGCGTCTTAAACTCAACCATGTCAAACATCATAACGATGTCTAAAGTGGACTCCTCCTTCTCCCCCTCTTTCTTCTCCTTCTCTTCCTTTTTATCCTTTTTCTTCTCATCCTCCTCATTTTTCGTCTCTTCGTTCTCCTCTTCCATCTTTTTCGTATCTTCCTTCTTCTCTTCCATCTTTCCCCCCTCCCTCCCTCCCTTATCATCCTCCTCCTTCCTTTCCTCTCCCTTAGCCTCCTCCTCCTCCTCCCCTCCCTTATCCTCTTCCTCCTTCCCCTCCCCTCCCTTATCATCTCCCTCATTCCTCTCCTCTCCCTTAGCCTCCTCCTCCTCCTCCCCTCCCTTATCATCCTCTTCCTTCCCCTCCTCTCCCTTATCCTCCTCATCCTCCCCCTTCCCCTCCTCTCCCTTAGCCTTTTCCTCCTTCCCCTCCTCTCCCTTTTCCTCCTTCACCTCTTCTCCCTTTTCCTCCTCATCCTCCTCCTTCCCCTCTTCCTTCTTACCATCCTCCTCCATCTTTTGCTCACCCTCACTCTCATGTTGATACATGAATAAATCACTAACTCCATCATTCTCATCCTCCTCCATCCTATTGTCGTATTCTTTAGGTTTTTTCTCCAATAACGTCTGAATATTCATTAACATGGATTTGATATCCCAAACATCATTTTCAAGCTGTTCAATACGAGCCTCGCAGTTTAAAATTGCTCGTTTGTACTTCGATGACAAACCGTATACTTTCCTTGGTTTGCCATCCCTTGTCCTTTTCTCCACTTCTTCTTCCTTTTTTCCCTGCCTCCTCTTCACCTCATGAGCTCTTACCCTCTTCACCTCCTCACCCTTCTTCACCTCATCACCCTTTGTTTTCTTCACCTCCACCTCTTCAACAATATTCTTTTTTTTTACTCGTTTTGCCTTTAACATGAAAAACATGAAACCAAATTTAGAACTTTAATTAACTTCATCTGACCGATCATTAAGACAGAGCACGTAACATAACTCTGTCTCAATGATCGGTCAGATAATAGTGTATGATAGGTCAGATCATAGTGTATGACCGGTCAGATCATAGTGTATGATCGATCCGATCATAATTTGACCAATCATTAAGACCGAGCACGTAACATAACTTTGTCTCAATGATCGGTCAGTTCATACACAATGATCGGTCAGATCATAGTGTATGATCGGTTAGATCATAATTTGACCGATCCTTAAGACAGAGCACGTAACATAACTCTGTCTTAATGATCGGTCAGATCATAGATACGATCTGACAGATCATACACTATAATCTAATCGATCATACACTATTATCTGACCGATCATTGTGTATGATCTAATAAATAACAATGAACTTCACAAAAATTAACAAAGTACCTTGTCCAATTGAGCAAATATATTCTTCTTAAGGCTGACCTGTGTCATTGGCTTTTCAGTCCGCCACGAGCATACTTGTGGTAGATCTGTTTCCACCCTTGATATATACTTTTCAGCAACAAGCTCAGGTATTTGTTCGAAAATCCATGCCTACAATAGTTAAATTTGAAGGGATGATTTACTAAATTAGCGGAAATTTATTTAGTAAACTTATTAACATTTAATAACGGATCTATTAACATCATGCAATTTGTGATAAAACATGTAGATTCATGCTTAATTTCGAAAATTAAAACCCTTTTACTTACATTGAGTAATAAATGGAGAATCGGTTGGAGGTTTCTTTACAGCATCAATCCTCAGCAACACCGGATCTTCTATGCTATATCCCGATCGAAAGCAAAACCGACTTGTGGGAATCGAACCGGAAGAACAAAAGAAGAAAAATTTCTTCTAAATTTTTCCCTAAGGAAAATCGGCAATTGGGCAAAAACTTGAGAGAGAATTTTCACTTTTCTAATTAAAGTGAGAAGTGTATCAAATATGAATCCCAATGGTCATATTTATAGGAAAATATGATATCTAATCTCTATAGATATGCTTATCTCTTAATTATTAAATATAGAAAAGATAAATAATAAAATATATAAAATAAATAAATATATATATAAAAATCACTTTGATGGACGCCACTATCCAACCTGAAGCAAATATATACATTTGTTTTATTTTATTTTATTTTACTTATTTATTTAATTTTCTTTATATAATAATTATATATTTAAAAATTATAATATATATATATATAAGCAAAGCAACCCACGCACGCATGTAGTCCAGGAAGGTTCCATTACCAAAGATATATATTATTTATAATTTATTTCCTTATGAATTTAAATTTAGAAAAAATTCAAATAATAATTTCTAATTTAAAAACATTTAACCAAGAATTAATCAATTAATTACCATTCAATTAATTAATTAATTTGGGCCAAAATCAATTTGTTTCTTAAACCAAATTGTATTTAATTCTCTCTAATATTTATTATCAAATTGAATAAACTCATTATTTAATTGATAATATTAATTATTAATTTCCATTTAAATAACTCATTATTTAAATAATTAATAATATTAACATTAATTCCCGTTTAAATAATTTATTTATTTAAACAATTAATTTTTAGTAAATATTATAATTGATATGTTATATTAATTTCATTTAAATAAACTATTTATTTAAACAATTAATATTGTATCAATATTAATAATATTAATTTTCATTGAAATAATCTCATTATTCAAATAATTAATATTTCCTACTTTTAAGTAAATACAATTACTTAAATTATTTGTTCTTCCTAAGTTAAATTAATAACTTAGTTTTGCTACAACGATATTTGGGCTAGCATAGGGACCCGATGGACCTATAGATCATGGGCTTAATAATTAGTCAATTAAGTGATTAACTCATAATCAGTTAATTACTTATTATTTAACTATGAATAATTCCACTATAGATTCATAGCTGAACTCCCCTCACTACAGATGAGTTATGTCCATTTAGTTTATCTTTTATTTATATATGTGATATATCCTTCACGTGGAACCCTCATAATTACAGGCGGATAAATTTACCGTTTTGCCCCTGTAATTACCGCTTTATCCTTGTGTTCCCGCTGATTCTCCAATGAACATTATCTTTAGTCGAACTAGAGATAATATACTCGTGATCAATAGAAGTCGTGGCGCCACTTGTTCATGTCTCGAATCGGCACATCAAGGGAGTTTCCTAAAGTTCCTAAAATATTTAGGTATCGCACCGATACCGTTAATTTATAGGAAAGTTATGAATTCCATCTTGTGAAAATGAGTTCCCAGCTACTTATCTAGTCATGTTCCCAAAAGAAGTGTATTGAGCGTTCTTACAGACGCTCTCAACCATGTGAATCAAAGAACATAACTCCACAAATAGGAGTCCGCATTTCACTCAAGATTGAGATCTATCACGGTTGATAAACTTAGTTTGATATTCGATCATTTCTCGTAACCGGTACTAATGAGAAATTTGATCGAACATCGTGGTCCTGTCTTATACAATCAACATTGCATATGATACTTCCATTTCATGTCTCCCACATGAATGATCAGGATTAGATCATTTGTCTATAAACAAAATGCGAAGCTATCAACAAGTGTTACCAGGATAAGGTTCCCAAACGTTATCCGTTTCATCAGAGACACGTTTAAGTTACTCATCTCGACTTTAATCCTCTCGTATGACTCACATACTAAGTCGTGATTTCATAAGAGTAACTTAGGGTTTACTATTTGAATGTTTGATATTAATATATTTCCATATATACCTAATATCTTTAATTGAATCAATCTAGATAATATAAAGAACTTATGTTTATTTATTTAATTTATTCTTAATAAATTATTATTATTAAATAATTACAAGTTCTAGGACACCATTCCTAACAATCTCCCACTTGTCCTAGATCTTTGGAGATTTGACTTGTAATTCCAGTCAAACCGAACGACTATCAACTATTTAGCCATGGTAGTCATTTTAATACTTCATCGAGAACGTTTTCATCTGTTTAGTATGTATTTCTTTTGTCGATGTTAGTTTCATTAAGTGTAATAGATTCCATATTTTATCGCCATAAAATAAACTCTATTAACTATTGATTTGAAACCATCATGCTCAACCACCTTTTCATTTACTAACAACTTAGTAACCATGCGAATCTAGAGTTTAGTTAGTAAAAACTCATTTTACTTATACTTAACTCATTTGATGTTTAATTCGCAAAGGTCTTTTGTCGAATGCTTACATGGAAGTAAATTCATGTTCGAATTTGAGCCCGTGCAACTCATAAAATCTCCCATTTTATCTATGTGCACTAACATACTATTTGTAAATTTTATTTTAGTCACATTGGTTCTAGGATTCTCGAAATTCTTAAGCTCCCACTACAAAGTAATTCTCCATTACTTTCATTTGTTCAATGATTACAATTCTATACTTCTTATTATTTCAAAATAATGTATAAGTATAAGTGACCCTTTTCAACTCAACTATTGAAAATTCATGTCATTTTTATTTCACTTATTTTGAACTTTATTCATTGATTTTGAAGTCAATGAGTTTCACTTGGACTTGAAAGTCCTTTGGTTCGTATTATGACGCTCCCACTCAAATAAAGTTCTACAAGTAGTTTAACAATTTAAACTTTTAAATAACTACTTGTTTTTATTGTGAAATAAAATCATTGTAATTCTTTTCTATCTTAAGTATGGTTTAAACTTTTTCAGTATCACTGATTTACTGAACTTTTCTTTGATAATTTGTGAATTCAATTATTCACTAATTATTACTCTTTGATTTCTGTTTTGTTTATTCCATATCAGCTATTACCTTTAAAACATCCTTTTAAATAACTGAATGTTTGGAATATAAGAAATCGATTTAATGTTTACTTATCACTTAAGTTCTAACATCTAAATGTCCAACTTTAGTGATGTTTAAGTCTAGTTATCTTTGATAAATCAAAGATATTTGATTTTACTTATCCCATAAGTTCGTGGATTAATATGGTTATCATCTCAAACTCCTTGAGAACCATCTTTAAGAGATTAATCCCTCTAACTTATTTAAGTAATTTTAGACTTAAGTATTTAAACATTTTTAAACCTTATAACTTATTTAGATATACCGGAGTTTGGAATTTGGATTTGGAATTTATTTGTTTTATACTAAGTATTTTGAATAACCATCCAATCACACTTTGGAACTTTGTAATATAATTGTGAAGGAATATCTACCTAAATAACTCTTATTTAAAATATTCCCAAACTTGGTTCATACGAAATGAGAACCAATAGTTATTACATAATTCAAAATAAAAAACAAATTGATAACTAAACTAAACTCGAAAACTATGGTTTGGGAAAAGAAATATTTTCTTCCCTTTTAGACTATTGTAAAATCGGTTACGAGGAGAATAGGAAGAAAAAGAGTTTTCAATTTCGAAAATTGAAATTTGAAGCTTTTGAATGAACAACCAAGACGTTTGTATTTATACGCAAAAGCAGTTTTCCAATCGAATTAGGAAATACTATCAAAATAAATACAAGATAAATGCCAAGAATAAAATCAAATTTTATTCCTTATTTATCTTATGTGCCGATTTTATGTGAATAAAATCATTAAGAAAAACTAATTTTTCTTTGTTTAATTTGTCTTTGGTTGAACATTCTTTTATATATTTATTTTAGACAAAATAATTCCACAATTATTTCCTAAAATATTATATATGACTCGATTTTGGTATTTAATAATTTGAACCAAAATCCATTGAATTCATTAATTCAATTCTAGATTCTTCCTTATTAATAAATCTTATTTATTAACTCTTGATATTTATTTCAATAAATCAATTATTCAAATATCATATTCCGATTTTATACTTTATCATTAATAAATATTTATTATTTTCTATTTAAATAATCGACATTATTTAAATCAATAATAAATATGTTATTTACTATTATCCTTTTAAATAATCGCTATTATTTAAAATTAATAATAAATATTTAATTATTAATTTCCATTTAGGTAAACACATTATCTAAATAATTAATAATTGTTTATCAATAATATTTTTATTATTAATTACCATTTAAATAAACACATTATTTAAATAATTAATAACAATGATATTAATTTCCATTTAAATAAACTCATTATTTAAATGATTAATATTGTCAGTTTATTTAAGTAAACTATTTTACTTAAATTATTCATTTCCTTTTCTAGGAAACATAGTTCTCATCGTTTAGTTTGTAATTTCCAAATATAGTGACTAAAGCAGATGCTATATTACTGAAATTTAAATAAACTTTATCTTAGTAATCTAACATGCATTCAACATTCAAATACTCAAAGTTTCGACATATAATTAAATATGATGCATGAATGCGAACATATTAATGAACAGAAAAGCCCTAAAACATGTTACTATGTCACGATATTTTAATGATACCGGTGAAGTGCCGTCGAATGATAGGTCAGTTACCATCATTAAAACGAGATGCCACTCGAACAATTGACAACTCCAGAATAACTCATATTCCTATGTCATTGTTTACCGTGTATTTGGTCCAGAATTTTGATAACACAATTTATCAAATTTCTTTTAAGTGTGACCCACTAATTTAGTCTTTTAAATAAAATTGAAGAGTGTCTACGAAGTGTAGATTCAGTCTTCAATCAATCTCATTTAAAATTCTTTATCCCTTTCGGGAGACCCAACTTGATATTGATTTATACAATAAACCTTCCTATGGGAATGAACACCTGCAGCAGTGTTACAGAGGCCATGTATAAATCTCACGTTTCGAGCCCATTAGTGGAGACCATAGGATTCATTGACATGTTTCCTTCTCCCACTTAATATTTTGAGTTAGGGTTTCATAACTTAGACTAATTCAGGCTAACTCATTAATCCAAGTTTTAATTAACCTAATCAACTTTAACTCTTAAATTGGTTAGATTAATTTTATAAAGTGATTGTTCAAGTTTTCCTAATTTAAACTAATCACATTATGCGCCGTCTTAATAATTTTGATTTATTAATTTGAACTTTTCTCCCAGGATCGCTCCCGGTTAGAGGCGCTCCGTGTTAGGGGAACTTTATGAAACCTCATCGCCAGGCGGAGCTTTCGCCGAGATCCGTTCAATTTAATTAATCTCAATTATTAATTTTTAATTAACCCTTAATTAAAAGTTTCTATTTGTTTATCTTATATGGATTTTGGCCCAATTGTTTAAACATTAATTCCATATTACAAATAATTCATTTAGTTTCTATTCAACTTTTAAACTAGATTTAACTTTTGAATTTTAACTAAATAAGCATGCTTTTAATTCTAAAACAATTAGAATATAATTTTCGATAATAACATTTATAAAATAAAATTATAGCATGCTTTTACATACATTAGCATATAATAACACATATTATATCATGATGCATGTATGTACAATTAATTAAAATCATACAACCTATGGTGGGATTTTCTACATGACATACTCTTATGCATGAATATTATTTAAAAACAATTATATCATACATATAAAAATTTAAATAATAAATAGCTAAATTGACCGGTATTCTTGGCACTATTTTAAAACGGAAAATTAAATTACAACTTAATTTAAATCTTCCATTGTAGAACTTGAGGCTTCAACTTTCTCTCTCCTCCATGGTGTAGGCGTGGGCATGGGTATTTATGGGGTAAATATTATCTCCTTAATATTTCCATAAATACTTGTTTTAAAATAATTATCTTTTAATTAAATGGAAAAAATAAAGAAAAATATTTTCCATGTAATCTTATATCAATTTCTAAATTCATAATTTAAGATAGGGATATAATCTTTAAAAAGATTTTATCCTTATCTTAAATATTTAAATTTTTAAATTGAGATAACAAGATAATTATGTTAAAATATCTTACCATATCTTACCTTATCTTTTCTTTATCTCCTCTTTGGGCGTGGACCTCATGGAATGGTGGAGAAAAATTTCTCCTCTTCTCCCTTTGATGTAGCCGATTTCATGCCTCTTTAGTATGGGAAAATTACAAATTTTTCCTATACCCTAAAATTAGGGTTTACAAATTTTCTAATAAAATTTAAAAACCTAAGTGCCTCAAGAATACCTAAACAGTCAATTAGCAAACCTCCACAATTTATATAGCACAATTTATATAAACATACATAAACGATTTTTATGCAACCCACCAAAATTTTCGAAAAACACAAATTTGCATGATAATTAAAATTAGCTCTGATACCAATTGAAGGGATGATTTACTAAATTAGCGGAAATTTATTTAGTAAACTTATTAACATTTAATAACGGATCTATTAACATCATGCAATTTGTGATAAAACATGTAGATTCATGCTTAATTTCGAAAATTAAAACCCTTTTACTTACATTGAGTAATAAATGGAGAATCGGTTGGAGGTTTCTTTACAGCATCAATCCTCAGCAACACCGGATCTTCTATGCTATATCCCGATCGAAAGCAAAACCGACTTGTGGGAATCGAACCGGAAGAACAAAAGAAGAAAAATTTCTTCTAAATTTTTCCCTAAGGAAAATCGGCAATTGGGCAAAAACTTGAGAGAGAATTTTCACTTTTCTAATTAAAGTGAGAAGTGTATCAAATATGAATCCCAATGGTCATATTTATAGGAAAATATGATATCTAATCTCTATAGATATGCTTATCTCTTAATTATCAAATATAGAAAAGATAAATAATAAAATATATAAAATAAATAAATATATATATAAAAATCACTTTGATGGACGCCACTATCCACCCTGAAGCAAATATATACATTTGTTTTATTTTATTTTATTTTACTTATTTATTTAATTTTCTTTATATAATAATTATATATTTAAAAATTATAATATATATATATATAAGCAAAGCAACCCACGCACGCATGTAGTCCAGGAAGGTTCCATTACCAAAGATATATATTATTTATAATTTATTTCCTTATGAATTTAAATTTAGAAAAAATTCAAATAATAATTTCTAATTTAAAAACATTTAACCAAGAATTAATCAATTAATTACCATTCAATTAATTAATTAATTTGGGCCAAAATCAATTTGTTTCTTAAACCAAATTGTATTTAATTCTCTCTAATATTTATTATCAAATTGAATAAACTCATTATTTAATTGATAATATTAATTATTAATTTCCATTTAAATAACTCATTATTTAAATAATTAATAATATTAACATTAATTCCCGTTTAAATAATTTATTTATTTAAACAATTAATTTTGCCGTAAATATTATAATTGATATGTTATATTAATTTCATTTAAATAAACTATTTATTTAAACAATTAATATTGTATCAATATTAATAATATTAATTTTCATTGAAATAATCTCATTATTCAAATAATTAATATTTCCTACTTTTAAGTAAATACAATTACTTAAATTATTTGTTCTTCCTAAGTTAAATTAATAACTTAGTTTTGCTACAACGATATTTGGGCTAGCATAGGGACCCGATGGACCTATAGATCATGGGCTTAATAATTAGTCAATTAAGTGATTAACTCATAATCAGTTAATTACTTATTATTTAACTATGAATAATTCCACTATAGATTCATAGCTGAACTCCCCTCACTACAGATGAGTTATGTCCATTTAGTTTATCTTTTATTTATATATGTGATATATCCTTCACGTGGAACCCTCATAATTACAGGCGGATAAATTTACCGTTTTGCCCCTGTAATTACCGCTTTATCCTTGTGTTCCCGCTGATTCTCCAATGAACATTATCTTTAGTCGAACTAGAGATAATATACTTCTGTGATCAATAGAAGTCGTGGCGCCACTTGTTCATGTCTCGAATCAGTACATCAAGGGAGTTTCCTAAAGTTCCTAAAATATTTAGGTATCGCATTGATACCGTTAATTTATAGGAAAGTTATGAATTCCATCTTGTGAAAATGAGTTCCCAGCTACTTATCTAGTCATGTTCCCAAAAAGAAGTGTATTGAGCGTTCTTACAGATCGCTCTCAACCATGTGAATCAAAGAACATAACTCCACAAATAGGAGTCCGCATTTCACTCAAGATTGAGATCTATCACGGTTGATAAACTTAGTTTGATATTCGATCATTTCTCGTAAACCGGTACTAATGAGAAATTTGATCGAACATCGTGGTCCTGTCTTATACAATCAACATTGCATATGATACTTCCATTTCATGTCTCCCACATGAATGATCAGGATTAGATCATTTGTCTATAAACAAAATGCGAAGCTATCAACAGTGTTACCAGGATAAGGTTCCCAAACGTTATCCGTTTTTATGAGACACGTTTAAGTTACTCATCTCGACTTTAATCCTCTCGTATGACTCACATACTAAGTCGTGATTTCATAAGAGTAACTTAGGGTTTACTATTTGAATGTTTGATATTAATATATTTCCATATATACCTAATATCTTTAATTGAATCAATCTAGATAATATAAAGAACTTATGTTTATTTATTTAATTTATTCTTAATAAATTATTATTATTAAATAATTACAAGTTCTAGGACACCATTCCTAACAAAATTATCATATAGTACACTTTCACATCATCAGGGTAATACAAATAAGGTTTTTTGGTACATTACCTGGAATGCATATGGAAATCCGGCAAGCGAGTAGGTTGCACCCACTACCTTCGCATCATGCTTGCTCTCTTTCTTATCTTCGACCATGACATCATCAATGTCTTCATTCAGTTGATTTGTTTCAGTCGGTTTCAATTTTTCTTCAATAGTTTCCTTCAGCGAACTAAGCGTGATCGCATAAATGGTGTCAACCCAATCAAAGTTTTCCCACATTTCTTCTTCTTCTACCAATGAAAAAAAACTAGTATCAATTTGTTTTCTTCTCAATCCACCTATCAATACTAGCTCCACAATGTACACCAAGGTCATTCTCACTACGCCCTTATCGTCTGTCAATCCGTGATTAAGGATCTTATCATCTAAATCATACTTGTTTATGCCATAACGGCCTCTGAACAGCAACTCTCGTAGTCTAATAGAATGGTTCCTACGTATAAAGGGTTTCCCGTGTGGCAATCCAGTGATACGTGCGAAATCATCCTTCGTAAATGTCCTTACCCGTCCTCTAATCAGAAAACTCATCTCTTGCTCATTCGGTTGTTCAACCTCTCTTAGTAGAACTAGATGAATGAGTGGGCCACAGAACTTGAATTCTACATCAATTAAACGCCCAATGAATGTTTCTCTCAACATTGCTAGCTGTGTTGGAGTAAGTCCCTCCTTAATGTTCTTCACAGTGTTAGACAAGTGTGAGACCCCAGTTACAGTGGCAGGAAAATGATCAGCAATACTATATTTCAAAGTAGCCATTTGACCTGAAGGACACAAAATTAAAAAAGGTAAAAAAAAATAAACGTCAGATCATGTGCTGGTGTTTTGACCTATCATGGCCTATGATCGGTCTGATCATGGGTAATGATCGGTCATATCGTTGTTTATGATCTGTTAGATCACTCAAAGAATGTATGACCGATCATTAGCCTTAAAAGAGGCAATAGGTAATGATCGGTGAGATTGGTGATCGGTCAGATCATAGTTAGAGATCGTTCAGATTATAGGCTATGATCTGAACGATCTCTAACTATGATCTGAACGACCATCAATCTCACCGATCATTACTTATTGCCTCTTCTAGGGCTAATGATCGGTCATATCCTCTTTGAGTGATCTAACCGATCATAAGCAATGATCTGACCGATAATTACCCATGATCGGACCGATCATTAGCCCTATACTCTGAAACCATAACTTCAGAAAATCAAAAAGACATAATACCTTTTATCGTGGATTTGCAGAGATCCTTCGTATACGTTTGAGCGACTTGTACGAAATAAAAAACGGAGCTTAAACTTACTTAAAAAGGAAAACAAATCTGATCGTGGGTGGTTTATACGTTTGGACGAGATCGTGCGTTTGGAATAGAGATGAGATTGTGGGTTTCGAGGAGAAAGGATCGTTGGTTTCGAAGAGAAAGGGTCTGTTCGTTTACGATCTAAAGTTAGAGAAAGGATCGTCGGTTTTGGTTTGCGATCTGACGTTTCATTTTCGTACGCAAACATTAAATTTTCAAGGGTTTTTTCGTCTTTTCACGCTCGGATGACATCAACATAAGGTCTTATTTAAAAGAAATCAAAAACTTGGATTTGGTTCATTAATTTTCATTAATCGAGGTCATATGTGCAATTTCCCCTAATAGAATAGATTACGACAATAATGTGAAAGATGGATTTATCCGACTATGAGTCATTTCATCCACAAAGAAATACACATGTCTCAAATAACCCAATAACAAAAATATATTAAGAAGTATATTGAAAAATAATTTAATAGAGGCTGGACCGAACATTTTAATATCTGTATATTCCAATTACATCTTTTTTTAATAAAAAATTAATTATAAGATTAACTTTTGATTTTAATGGTAGTAAAACCTGTGTTACGCAAAAAAAAAATTAAAATAAAATAAATAATTATCCAAAATTTTCAACTTGATATCATTTTTTGTTGTTTCACTTAACATATGGTTTTTTTTTTTTTTTTTTTTTTGACAACACTTAACATATGGGTTGGAGTGAGTTGGGATATTAAAATAAAATTCATTTTAGAAAATTGTTTAAAATGTCCAATTCTATTCTAATTTGTTTTAAAACTAGACTTTTTTTGTTTATTATAATGTTTTTCTAACATATGTTTTTTGTTTTTTGTTTTTTCGTGGTTTGGTTTTCTTTAAAACCCATTCATTTAATTTCATTTCCCACACACCACATGGCTTTATTTTGTTTTTCTTCTTCTTCACTGTCATTCTCAGCCTGCTCCACTTTCCAAAACTCTCATTTTCCTCTTCATTCATCGTCATTATTATCTGTGGTGCCAGCTAAACCCCGTGTTTTCTCCCTCAGCTTTACTCAAAAATCCAGTTCAGACCTCAATTTTCAGCTACTAATATGAAGACAACGAAGACAGAGTCAAGTACGAAAATGATGAAGATGGACGGACTCTCGTAACTCGCCGAAAGCTACGAAAAGAACGTTATGTTGAAATTGAGCAGTACAATATTATCTAATAAAAAACTCTGGAATCTTCCATCATAGAATTTAAACACTATAAGAAAACACCTACAAAAACCTTTGGAAGGAAATACAAATTTTAAAGATGACATGTTAAAAAAAAAAAAAAAAAAGAACCATCCCATCCCAAGTTGGATCCAACTTCATGAAAGAGTGTCATCCCTTTTTTATGAGATGATCATTCCAATTCCCAATAAATTGAATTATAGAGAGAATAAAAGGGGTGGTCATTTGAACGTGATCATATAGGAATAAGCAATGAAGATTACGATTTATGAAAGATGTAAATACATTGTCAAATATCACTCACTTTTTTGCTCAGTCAATTCATAGTTCATTGTAGTTAACTGGTTATAGGAGAAGTCTATCCCATGAACTGTCACAAGTTAAGAAAAATCAAAACATAACATAACAAATGAGGAACAGAGATTAAGAACACTAACACGTGAACAATCTAAAACAAAAATAAAAAAATAAAAGCGAAATTTACATACATGTTATTATTGGGTGAAATATTTACCAATTTGTTAGAAACTTTTTATTTTTTAAAAAATGTTAGAATTTCAAAAGTAGAGTATATCAGTGAATACTATTAGTATATCAATCAATAACTAATAGTATATCAGTGATAGACTATTAATGATTGACTCATATACTCAGCATCTTTTGAAGTGAACTAATTAAATTCTCTCAAATAACCCAATCACGAAAATATATTAAGAAGTATATTGAAAAATAATTTAATCGGGGCTGGACCGAACGTTTTAATATCTGTATATTCCAATTTGCTCAATCTTCATTCAATTCAAAGATATCCTAAATAGAGCTAAATGTCATTATTTTCATAAGCTAAAGAGAGAATTTAATTAGTTCACTTTCAGAGAAAGTCTTTTTTAATAACTAGAAATGATCAATTTTGAGAACTAAAAAGAAGAAATACTTGCAAGTTTCACAAACTGCCCATGGATATGATGCAAACTTAGTGGCAACCACAATGTCATTTTGAAAACCAGTAATTTCAAAATTGATTATGCAACCACCCATAGCCATAGAAGAAGCAAAGAGAAATTATTAAAATGAATTAGAGACCAAATTGGACCTTGAGATTCACGGATGTATCTTCCATGTAGCTTCTCACTTTGATCATTAAATTTTCCAGTACCATAGGAATCAGCAAGATTGAAAACTCGTTGAAGCTCAATATCCATAGATTCTTGGTAACCCCAAAAGAGCTGATTCCCCCAAGCCAAAGTTCCAAGGGGTGGTTGGTAGAACGAGTAGGTTGGGGTCGGTTTTGGTAGCCTGAATTGTGAAGACATGGTTTAGATAGTCTGTGTTTGGATTTATAGGAATATGAGTTTCAAGAATTTAGGTTTATATAACCTATATTTGGTAGGTGAGTTTTAGTTTTAGTTTTGTGTTGTTTAATTCTTTTATGAAGGGGCTAGAAAAAAAGAAACATAAGATTAATTTTTTATTCTATTTGCAGTAAAATATTTATTTCGCAAAATAAAAATCAAAATTTTCCACTTGAGATCATTATTTGTTGTTTCACTTAACATATGAGTTGGAGTGAGGTAAGATATTAAAATCGAATAAGAAAAATAATGTAGAATTGAAACATTTTAGAAAATTGTGGTAGTGTATTAATGGTAGAGAAGAAAGTGCTACGTTTGCACAACATCAGTATTTAACTAAAATTTCCTAAAAATTGTTTAAAATGTATAATACTTTTCCAATTTGTTTTAAAACTATAATTGTTAGAAAAATAATTCTGATCTTCAAGCTGATAAGGTGGGTAGGTAAGATGTATGTATATTTTTTTTGTTTGGGTTTCGTTAAATCTACACTTGTTCAAGATAAGGTAGGTATAGGTGAAGAACCTGATTAAATACACGTGCTGGAAAAACATGATTTTTTTTACAAAAGTTGATTTAATCGGGGATGGACCGAACGTTTTAATATCTGTATATTCCAATTTGCTCAATCTTCATTCAATTCAAAGACATCCTAAATAGAGCTAAATGTCATTATTTTCACAAGCTAAAGAGAGAATTTAATTAGTTCACTTTCAGAGAAAGTCTTTTTTAATAACTAGAAATGATCAATTTTGAGAACTAAAAAGAAGAAATACTTGCATGTTTCACAAACTGCCCATGGATATGATGCAAACTTAGTGGCAACCACAATGTCATTTTGAAAACCAGTAATTTCAAAATTGATTATGCAACCACCCATAGCCATAGAAGAAGCAAAGAGAAATTATTAAAATGAATTAGAGACCAAATTGGACCTTGAGATTCACGGATGTATCTTCCATGTAGCTTTTCACTTTGATCATTAAATTTTCCAGTACCATAGGAATCAGCAAGATTGAAAACTCGTTGAAGCTCAATATCCATAGATTCTTGGTAACCCCAAAAGAGCTGATTCCCCCAAGCCAAAGTTCCAAGGGGTGGTTGGTAGAACGAGTAGGTTGGGGTCGGTTTTGGTAGCCTGAATTGTGAAGACATGGTTTAGATAGTCTATGTTTGGATGTATAGGAATATGAGTTTCAAGAATTTAGGTTTATATAACCTATATTTGGTAGGTGGGTTTTAGTTTTAGTTTTGTGTTGTTTAATTCTTTTATGAAGGGGCTTGAAAAAAAGAATCATAAGATTAATTTTTTATTTTATTTGCAGTAAAATATTTATTTCGCAAAATCAAAATCAAAATTTTCCACTTGAGATCATTTTTTGTTGCTTCACTTAACATATGAGTTGGAGTGGGGTAAGATATTAAAATCGAATAAGTAAAATAATGTAGAATTGAAACATTTTAGAAAATTGTGGTAGTGTATTAATGGTAGAGAAGAAAGTGCTACGTTTGCACAACATCAGTATTTAACTAAAATTTCCTAAAAATTGTTTTAAATGTATAATACTTTTCTAATTTGTTTTAAAACTATAATTGTTAGAAAAATAATTCTGGTCTTCAAGCTGATAAGGTGGGTAGGTAAGATGTATGTATATTTTTTTTGTTTGGGTTTCGTTAAAATCTACACAAGATCAAGATAAGGTAGGTATAGGTAAAGAACCTGATTAAATACACGTGCTGGAAAAACATGATTTTTTTTACAAAAGTTGATTTAATTGGGGATGGACCGAACGTTATAATCTGTATATTCCAATATGCTCAATCTTCATTCAATTCAAAGACATCCTAAATAGAGCTAAATGTCATTATTTTCAGAAGCTAAAGAGAGAATTTAATTAGTTCACTTTCAGAAAAAGTCTTTTTTAATAACTAAAAATGATCAATTTTGAGAACTAAAAAGAAGAAATACTTGCATGTTTCACAAACTGCCCATGGATATGATGCAAACTTAGTGGCAACCACAATGTCATTTTGAAAACCAGTAATTTCAAAATTGATTATGCAACCACCCATAGCCATAGAAGAAACAAAGAGAAATTATTAAAATGAATTAGAGACCAAATTGGACCTTGAGATTCCCGGATGTATCTTCCATGTAGCTTTTCACTTTGATCATTAAATTTTCCAATACCATAGGAATCAGCAAGATTGAAAACTCGTTGAAGCTCAATATCCATAGATTCTTGTTAACCCCAAAAGAGCTGATTCCCCCAAGCCAAAATTCCAAGGGGTGGTTGGTAGAACGAGTAGGTTGGGGTCGGTTTTGGTAGCCTGAATTGTGAAGACATGGTTTAGATAGTCTGTGTTTGGATGTATAGGAATATGAGTTTCAAGAATTTAGGTTTATATAACCTATATTTGGTAGGTGGGTTTTAGTTTTAGTTTTGTGTTGTTTAATTCTTTTATGAAGGGGCTAGAAAAAAAGAATCATAAGATTAATTTTTTATTTTATTTGCAGTAAAATATTTATTTCGCAAAATAAAAATCAAAATTTTCCAATTGAGATCATTTTTTGTTGCTTCACTTAACATATGAGTTGGAGTGAGGTAAGATATTAATATCGAATAAGAAAAATAATGTAGAATTGAAACATTTTAGAAAATTGTGGTAGTGTATTAATGGTAGAGAAGAAAGTGCTACGTTTGCACAACATCAGTATTTAACTAAAATTTCCTAAAACTTGTTTAAAATGTATAATACTTTTCTAATTTGTTTTAAAACTATAATTGTTAGAAAAATAATTCGTGTCTTCAAGCTGATAAGGTGGGTAGGTAAGATGTATGTATATTTTTTTTGTTTGGGTTTCGTTAAACTCTACACTTGTTCAAGATAAGGTAGGTATAGGTAAAGAACGTGATTAAATACACGTGCTGGAAAAACATGATTTTTTTTACAAAAGTTGATTTAATCGGGGATGGATCGAACGTTTTAATATCTGTATATTCCAATTTGCTCAATCTTCATTCAATTCAAAGACATCCTAAATAGAGCTAAATGTCATTATTTTCATAAGCTAAAGAGAGAATTTAATTAGTTCACTTTCTGAGAAAGTCTTTTTTAATAACTAGAAATGATCAATTTTGAGAACTAAAAAGAAGAAATACTTGCATGTTTCACAAACTGCCCATGGATATGATGCAAACTTAGTGGCAACCACAATGTCATTTTGAAAACCAGTAATTTCAAAATTGATTATGCAACCACCTATAGCCATAAAAGAAGCAGAGAGAAATTATTAAAATGAATTAGAGACCAAATTGGACCTTGAGATTCACGGATGTATCTTCCATGTAGCTTTTCACTTTGATCATTAAATTTTCCAGTACCATAGGAATCAGCAAGATTGAAAACTCGTTGAAGCTCAATATCCATAGATTCTTGGTAACCCCAAAAGAGCTGATTCCCCCAAGCCAAAGTTCCAAGGGGTGGTTGGTAGAACGAGTAGGTTGGGGTCGGTTTTGGTAGCCTGAATTGTGAAGACATGGTTTAGATAGTCTGTGTTTGGATGTATAGGAATATGAGTTTCAAGAATTTAGGTTTATATAACCTATATTTGGTAGGTGGGTTTTAGTTTTAGTTTTGTGTTGTTTAATTCTTTTATGAAGGGGCTAGAAAAAAAGACTCATAAGATTAATTTTTTATTTTATTTGCAGTAAAATATTTATTTCGCAAAATAAAAATAAAAATTTTCCTCTTGAGATCATTTTTTGTTGCTTCACTTAACATATGAGGTGGAGTGAGCTAAGATATTAAAATCAAATAAGACAAATAATGTAGAATTGAAACATTTTAGAAAGTGCTACGTTTGCACAACATCAGTATTTAACTAAAATTTCCTAAAAATTGTTTAAAATGTATAATACTTTTCTAATTTGTTTTAAAACTATAATTTTTATAAAAATAATTCTGGTCTTCAAGCAGATAAGGTGGGTAGGTAAGATGTATGTATATTTTATTTGTTTGGGTTTCGTTAAAATCTACACTTGTTCAAGATAAGGTAGGTATAGGTAGAGAACGTGATTAAATACACGTGCTGGAAAAACATGATTTTTTTTACAAAAGTTGATTTAATCGGGGATGGACCGAACCTTTTAATTCCTATATATTGTAATTACAGTTTTTATTTTTTTGTTAAAAAAATAATCTTAAGATTAACTTTTTATTTTAATTGTAGTAAAATGTGTGTTACACAAAATAATAATAATCCAAAGTTTCAACTTGATATAATTTTTTGGTTGTTCACTTAACATATGGGTTGGAGAGAGCTGGGATATTAAAATAAAATTCATTTTAGAAAGTTGTTTAAAATGTCCAATAAGTTTCTAATTTGTTTTAATACTAGATTTTTGTTGTTGTTTAAAATGTTTTTCTAATGTATGTTTTTTGTTTTTTGGTGGTTTGGTTTTCTTTAAAACCAATTCATTTAATTTCATTTCCCACACCACATCGCTTTATATTGTTGTTCTTCTCCTTCTCTGTCTTTCCAAAACTCTCATTTTCCTCTTCATTCATCGTCAATTATTATCTGTGGTGCCTGCTAAACCCCGTGCTTTCTCCCTCAACTTTACTCAGAAATCCCATTTCAGACCTCAATCTTCAGCTACTAATAATATGAATTCTTCAAAAATTGAGAAGCGGATTTTTTATTCCGAAGATGAGGTCATGGTTTCTTTAGCCAAATACATCGCCGATATTTCCGATTATTTTGCTAAGGAAAAAGGTGTTTTCACCGTGGTTCTCTCTGGTGGCTCTCTCATCACCTGCCTCGGGTAAATTTACTTTTAAACTTTCCATTTTTAAGGCAATGAATTATTAAGTAAAAAGGTGACGATATTCCATAGTTGAAATTACTAAACATGTTAAATCACCACTAGACTCAAAAACATAAGTTAATGGATAAATTAAATTTAATCATATATCTCATTACTTTTTCATATGTGAAGTTGGATATTTGCATTAGACCCAAACATATGGAATTTAAATGGGAAAATGTCATCGTAGTGGTTTAAACTCTGAACCTCCTACTTTGATATCATATTAAATAAAGAACTTTATAAAAATGACTCAAATAACATAATTATAATTCATTACATTATTGAACTTTAGTTCATTACATTATTGAACTATAGTTCAATAATTCATAAGTATTTGATGAAAATTTGTATTTTTTTTTTTTACCTTTTTAAGTGTAAGTTCAATAATTTATTGAGCTATTTGATTATCTTTCATTATTATTTTCAATTTTTTTTTAGTTCAATAAATTTTTGAATTATAATTCATTATATTATTGAACTATAATTATGTTATTTTAGTTATTTTTGAAAAGTTTTAACATTTCAACAATTAGTAAGTAAAAATATGTTATTTCAATAATTTCTCTATCAAATATGTTAAATCAGCACTAGACTCAAAATTTATAAACGTAACGGTAAATTTACTTATATATCTCAAGAGAAATTCTTGATGTCTAGATATTTCAATTATCAGGAAATTGTTGGAACCGCCTTATATTGATTCAGTAGATTGGTCAAAATGGCACGTATTTTGGGTTGATGAGAGAGTCGTACCCAAGGATAGTCCTGATAGCAACTACAAATTTGCTTATGATGAATTTCTCTCCAAGGTAATGGTCTCCTTTTCGTCTTTATTTTCTTGTTTTCATTTCAAGGTGGTGATGCAATTCTTCTTCTTCTTCATCTTTTTTTTTTTTTCAAGTTCAATCAGAGTTTAAAAGTTCAAAGGTTATGTGCAATATAAAACCGTACGATTTTCCCGATATAAATAAAGCAGGCTTTACACAATACATATATCATTGTTGCTGTTATAGTATGGAGATGCAAATCTGAAAAGAGAGAAAAAAAAACCAAGGATTATAATCTGAAAATCTAAAAACCCGCAATTAAGGAGTAAATTTATAAATGGAAAATTTTAAAAACAATGATTTTTTTTTTTTGAGTAACAAAAAAAAAAAACAATGAAATTGAGAAAGAAAGAGTGAACTTACAAACCTCTCTTAAATTTATGAAAAACATTAATTTCATAGGCAAGAAAAGACAAATTCAGAACTTTTCAAAACAACTTAGGGTTTTTGGCTTAATTGATATTCAAAATTGATAAATTAGGGTTATTAAGATCCATTCTCATTTTAACCATTTTTTACCTTCTGATGATGTCATTTCTTGTGAAATGTCTAAAAATCTCTTTTATTCTCTTCTTCCATCAAACATTTTTCTTTTCTTCTTCCATGAAACCATTTTCTTATCTTCTCAATACTATCCTCTCTATCTCCCTCACTCATGGGCGACGGCGGGAGAGTGACGGTTGGTGGTGAAAAACGTTCGAAAAACCTCTCGTCTCTCGATTTGGGTATGCATGACTTTGAGTTTTTGGGATTTTTCATTTGTATTTTTATCAATCCCAAAACCTCAACACCCTTTCTATTCTCTACCTCAACACTCTCTTCACATAACCAAGTAATCTTCAAGGTTTTGTTTCTTATTATTTTGTAAAAAAAAAAAAATCCGAGTTGCCCCGAATTTCACTTCGAAATTTGAGCTTTCCCCAGAAATTGACTTTTATCCCCGAAATTTGCCCATCAATGAGGAAATCGGTGGACCAAAATTCTTCCTCAATGAAGGAAATCGCGAAATCCGATTTCGGTCCACCGATTTCCTTCATTGAAAAGTATTAAAAAAAAGTTGGATTTCAGTCCACCGATTTCCTTCAGTTGAAAGGTATTAAAAAAAGTGTTCTTTTATTAATTTAATTTATATAAAATATATAAAATAAAAGAGAGAAAAGTAATATAAAAAAAACCTTACTGCATAGGATTTCGGTCCACCATTTTTTCTTTCTCTTTTATTTTATATAAATTAAATTAATATCAAAACTTTTTTTTTTTAACTTTTCAATGAAGGAAATCGGTGGACCAAAATTGCGATTTCCTTCATTGAGGATTTTCATCCACCGAAATCAAAAATCGGGGCAACCCGATTTATTTTTTTTACAAAATAATAAGAATCAAAAGTTTGAAGATTACTTGGTTAGGTGAAGAAAAGTGTTGAGAGGTGAGTAAAGTGTTGAGGTGGAGAATGGAGAGGGAGTTGAGGTTTTGGGATTGATAAAAAATACAAATGAAAAATCTCAAAAACCCAACTTGAACCACACCTTTGATGATTTTACCTTCTTATTTTTGGGGACAATGTATTGGTAGGAGTTGGAATTGTTCAGGTGTCATTGCTTAGGTGTCATTGCTTGAACCACACCCTTGAGGTGGAGAGAACTAAGCCTCTTGAATACTTAGCAAGTTATTGTAATTGTTCTATTTTAATATAATATCAGTTTGGAATCTATCACATACAAACAATTCCAAAAATTGAAAAAAAAAAAAAAAAAAAAAAACCTACCTGTGAATGTCATAATTGAGAGGTGTTTAGTGAAGATTAAAGGGAGATCTTCACGAACGGTACAAACAACAAGACCTAAATCAAGACAAAAAAAAATTGTTTATTAGGGAAGGTTTCTTGAGAAGTAGAAGGAGAACTAAAAATCGTCTCTTTATTGTTAGACAAGTCTTCATGCTCTCTAGAACAACCTTAATTTTATCAGTCAATAAAACACAAAACAATGTCCAATAAGAAACAACAAGTACAAATCAAACTAAAATCACAACAACAAAATGAAATTTACAAATTCGTTTCTTCACGTAATCGAACAAAATCATCTGAAAGAAAGTTAGAAAGAAACTGATCATAAAAAACAAAAAGAAAACTAGTAATGAACTGATTAGGGAAAAACATATAGAAAAAAAAAAATCTCTTTTTTTATTCCACTTTCACCTATTTAAAATCTCATGTCATCTATTGTCATTTTTGAGGTGTTCTCCAAAAAAAAAAAAACTATTAGTGCCAAGGTAAATTTACAAATTTTATATATTCTCCCTCTTACGTGTGAACTCAAATCATAACACAAAGCCCAATCACGTAGAACATTCATAAAAGGAAGGAAATGTCGGATTCAAACTCAGGATTTAGTGCTGTGATACCATAATCACGAATAGACCCAAAAGCTTAAACTATTGGGCTAAGGTCAATTGTGTATTTTTATATATTCTCAACATAATCCCATGATAAATATTTTGTTTTACCTTTACATAATAAATCTACGAACGAGGGGGTAATCTATCATGTCAAGATGACTAGTTTGTTTTCATGTGATCTTTCTTAATCTCTTGTTATTCCCAATTCTCTGATACACAGGTCCCTATTCCTCCAAGTCACATATATTCTATTAATGATAAACTGTCAGCTGAGGATGCAGCTAAGGATTATGAAACACGTCTGAAGCATTTGGTCAGCACCAATGTGGTAGATGTATCAGCAGCTAGCGGATTTCCGAAATTCGATCTCATGCTTCTTGGTATGGGTCCAGATGGTCACGTGGCTTCTTTATTCCCAAACCATCCTCTTTTGAAAGAGAAAAAGAAATGGGTTGCCTTTATCAAGGATTCTAAAAGACCACCCCCAGAGAGAATCACTTTCACCTTTCCAGTTATAAACTCATCAGAATATATTGCACTTGTGGTGCTTGGTACTGATGTAGCAGATGCTGTGCATATTGCTATAGATAATCCTGACAATACCAAAACATTACCCGTTCAATGTGTGTCACCTGAAGGGGTGTTAACCTGGTTCTTGGACAAGAAATCGGCTTCAAAGTTGAACGAGCGTTAACGTGGTTCTTCGACAAGGATTCGGCTTTGAAGCTATAAAACAGTAAGATCTATGTTATTGGCTTGGAATCCATAGTGAGTTAAGCTTATAATATGCATTTGAATAAGTGATTCTGTATGTTCACATCTGAATTTTAAATCTCAATGGTAAGATGTATGGAGTAATAAATGTCAAATGTCTGCAAATGCATATTCGGATGTGTATTACTTCTTATTGTTAAATATGTTAAATCACTAATTGACCCAAAAGATTAAGCCAATGGATAAAAGTAAATTTAATCATATATCTCAACACTCCTATCACATGTGGGCTAGGATATTAGCACAAGACCCAACTATGGGGAATATAAATGGGGAGCAGGCCGGTCCTAAGAAAACAAGGGCCGAGTGCGAAAAAATATAGTATTTGGCCATCTATCATATAATCCTTAATATAAACCATGAGATACGTAAAACCAGTGGTGAATGTGCTAGAGTGGGAGAAAGAGAATGATTAAAATCGATGAGTTCATTGGAATTGGTTTCGTTTTTGTGGATCAGATATGGGGTTTTTGAGATTTTTTAAGAGATGAGTTCGCCAGAAATGGGTTTTGTAGTGGTTCAAATAATAGTATATTTAAAACTGGTAAATTTATAATATAGTATTTTAGAATGTTATAAAATGTTTTTTTCAATACTCACTAAATGAAAGAAAAATATCAAATCAATACACTCATAAAAACGGTTCAAATTTACCAACTTGAAAAAATAATAAATTATAATTCAAAATATATAAACAATGAGATACGTAAATCTACAATATAAGAAGAAAACATGTTTTAAAAAAAATTAAACTCTTTCTATATTAAAAATTAAGGTTAAAAATATCATTGGGCATAAATTTTTATTATACTAACTAAAAAATATATTATTTTAAATATAGTTAATTTAAGTAATAACCATTTAATAAATGGAAATTTAAAAAAAAAAACCGTATCTATTATATATATATATATATCAAAACTACCCAAAAGGCCAAAACCGACACCGGTCAAACTTTATGAAAAGATAAAAATACCCTCGATTTAATTTTTCCTTAATTTATGCAAGATTTAAGGAAAATTATAAAATCCTTTAAATTTTGCAAAATTAATGGAAAAATTAAATCTAAACAAAAATAAAACTATAACAAAAAATAAAATAAAAATCTTCACACTTTTGAATAATCTTCTTCCAGCAATTCTTCGTCGTCCTACAAAATACACAGAAAAATTGGGTTAATAGAAATTTAAAATAAATATTGAATAAAAATAAACATTTGATTAAAAGAAACTTGTTCTATAAAATACAGAGAAAGCTATTTCGTCGAGAATTGAAAAGTAATTTTTTTTTATAAACCGTTTACTTTTAGTAAACACTAATTGATGTGTAGTTAAAATTGATACAAGGCACAAAATTGAAAATGGAAAAAATGTAACAGTTTTGATAGATATGTGTAAATAAAAATCTAAAATAAATATCGAATAAAAATAAACATTTGATTAAAAGTAACTTCAATCGAATCTCATATAAACACAGTATTTATATTGAACCAAAATAATTTATAAAAATAAATGCACATAATTTTACATGTTTATATCAAATAAACGGTGTATTACAGTTAGCCAACCTGTAGCTTTGTAGCAATAACCATATATTTTTTCATGGCGTGAGGGAGATTTATAAAGATCATAAGGTTTCCATAAATGATCAAGTAAACAAGGTTTATCAGCTTATAATCTAACCCATGGCTTCCCTTTCCCATTCCAATGTAACAAACTAACCGGACCAGGATGCAAACTCCGACAACTATCTTTAACGTTATCTCCTCCAAGCCCATGTTGATTCCATCTATGATCAATCGGTTCCACATTCCCTGCAAAAACCAGCAGAAACAGTGGCAACGAACCCAAATCGTAAATCCTCTTCCTCTTTTGTAATTCCATCCACCTCTCGATTCTCATCTTGTAATTTCCCGTTCTCCATCTCTTCAAATCCATCACCATCACCCCCGTGTTGAAATAACACGGTTTCAACGACAAGAACACGCGAGTCAGAACCTAAAATTGAATTGAAAAGAATTGATCATTTTCTGGTTTGACGGCGAAAAGGAGAAGGATGGATTTTTTTCTGGCTTGACGGCGAAAATGAGGAGAAGGATGGAGAGAATGAGGATGTTTTCTGGTTTGACGGCGATAAGGATTTAGGATGGGAAGAATTGATTGTTTTCAACAAACCATAAATTCAAAATATAGTCCAAATCTAAATGGATTGTTCAATCCCTTAATTTAAGTAATATGAAATAAATGCAAAAAAAGAGGTGAAAATAGTAAAAGGAAAGCGTGTAAGATGAAGGGTAAAGCCATAAATTGGATATCAGAAACAACCAAGATAGCAACCATAAATGGTGTTTTTTGGGTAAAAATGAAATAATATCATAACCACCAGCATTATTGTAATTGGGTTAATTAAACCGATTATTGCTGTAATTAATTCGGGTTAATTTCAGTAATGGACAAATTAATGTTGTTTACTTCAAAAAACACAATATTTTATATATATATATATATCAAAACTACCCAAAACCACCACCAGAAAAATTAAATTACATTGTGAAAAGACAAAACATACCCCGATTTAATTTTCCTTAATTAAATGATATGTAATTAATGAGATAGTTATTAAGAGAGATAAAAGGGTAATAAGGTAAACACTTAAATCGGAATCCACCATAATCGCCACCATAAATGGTGTTTTATGGGTAAATTTGATATTAATATGAAACAACCATTAAAACTGAAATTAGGTGAATTAAAGTGGTTATTAGTGTAATTAGTTCTTTTAAATATTGATTAATAATATTTAATGAGTCAAACACTAAATCAATTATAAACATTTATTATCAATTTAATTTTACATCATTCAATTCATATTAATTATCTTAATCTTATCTCAATCTATACTATCTAAAAAGTGGCTTGAAGGGAAAAACTTTTGATTTCCCTTTAAGCCCCTTATTATTTCATGTAAGCTCTATAATGCCCCTCTCATTTAATTACTCTTTTATTTTAAAATTTTAATCTATACTATCTTTAATCTTTAATATATAACCTATTATATTAAATAATTTTTTTATGTGGAAAATTAAAACAAGGGTTTTAATAAAATATTCATATAAACTATGTCATTATAATATATTTTAATTTTAATTTTAATTATTTATTTTAATTAGATTGACAAACTTATTTCATTTTATTTATTTTTTTAATAAAATCAATAAACTTATTTTATTTTATTTTTATTTTTATATTGTATTAATGTTGATAAACTTTAATTTTTTTATATATAATTTTATTTTACTCACTTATTAAAAATATAATTTGAACTAACATGCAATTTTAATAAAATATTCGTATATTATTTTTAATGAAATCCTATTATTATTGTTCCATAAAAATATTGAAAGATAATTTTTATGATTATTTCATTTGTTCTTCTATTAAAAATATGTTAATAGTATAATTAGCCATAAAAAAAATTCATCTAATTTTTATAATTATAAATTATAATTTAAAAATTAAAATTTATAGTATAAAAATATTATATTAAGCCATTAAGTAAGTAAAAGTGATTACTTGACCGGCATACTTATCCAATTTTTAGAATTAACACAATAATTTGTATACCCTTTCAAATTTTATATTCATCAATTACAATTTTTTTTCTAAAAATGTGTCATTAACAATTAATTATTATTTATAATTATTTAATTATTAAAACATTTTTTTATTGCAAAGGAGTCCAATTGGCATAGCTTTTACTTAAAAAACTGATAGTACAAATTGTGTCATTATTGGCCTGATGCATGAAAGGTTTCATCAGTGTTTAATTGTTGTAAGTCTCCTCCTCTTCCTTAACCGCCTCTAAGAGTAATATATGTGTGGACTTCTTTATGATCCTTCCTATTCATGATTGTTTTGGGAAAGTAATCAAATATGAAAGAGGCAATATTGTTTATATAATCACCACTGATGAACACAACTTGAGAGCTTGTTGTCGCGTTCCATCCACTACCTATGATGCACCTGGTTTATTTTTTATTATCGTTTTGTTTTTGTTATTTACTTATATACTAATGAGGTTTGTGATTTTTTAATGTATATATGGCCAGATTTGATGAGAAAATCAAAGGAAGAAAATTTTGAAGTCAATTTGGATCTCATAAGCTTCCTTAAAACTATTTATGTCGTTCGTTATATTTGGTCCTAATATTTACATTGGGTAGAATTTTGGATAAATTTTCTCTTTCTATTCCTTTTAATATGTCGTTTTAATTAACTAGAGGATTCCCGATTTGGCTGCACAATCTTTCTAGAGTTGAGTTTAGAACTACCCGAATATCGTCTTCATGGTAATATTAACTTTTAGTATATTTAAATTATTCATTTGTTTCTTTCATCTTTTCATTTCTATTAAACAAAAAATCGATAGCTTTTTCAGGGGTGCATCATGAAATTGATGAAATAACATAGTTCTATGATCTATCTTGAAAATAAATGTCGCTAATGTTCCTATCATCTTGTTGAGGTGTAACAACCCGAAATTTACAAAAATACATAGGAACATAAAAACCAACAGCGGAAGCATTTTAAAGATAACATCAAGTCTTTTTTATTGAAAATCAAGTTCAATAACAATTCTAAACTGTAACGTCTCGTTATTTTACACGAATTTTTTTTATTTATTATTTAATTTAATTATTATTATTTGATGTAAAGCACTTAATTTAATTTTAGAATTTTTAGATTTAATTTAGAATTTATAACTTTGAATTTACCAGTTATTTCGTTCGTAAATTCATTTTAATCGTTTTATTAGCTTAAATTAGTTTTGGTTGTATTAATAAATTATTAACGGGCCAATTAATAATTATTTGCAAGCTAGAAAAAAATAAAAAAGAGATTATGTAATTAGCATTTATGAGGTAAATCTTACTTACCGGTATTCCCAAAGCAATGGGATTCACAAGGTACATTAAAGGGCTCATTGCTTCCATTTCATTATCTTCTTTATAACCTGAATAGGAGCAAGGATAGCAAAAAATTTGCATTAAGCAGGCTCAGAGCGTGAAATCGAATTGAAATTTCTCATTTTAAAAGATCGATAATGAGCACATACAATGAGAGCAGATTCTAACTCTTTCTTGTCTAATCGAGAATCAGGTCGAGGCATCTGAATCTGAGCCTGTGCCTTTGATGCATATAGGACATGGAACTTCCTGCCAAACCCTGAAAGATTTGTACATATAAATACAAGTAAGTTTCCTTTTCAGAGCCTTGATCTGAATTTATTGAGAATCCGATGAAAACCCTAATTTCAGAGACTTGATTTGTATTTATTGAAAAAAATAGTAAACTTGACCTGAATAGCTGACGAAAAACACCTTTTTAAGTGTAAGTTCAATAATTTATTGAGCTATTTGATTATCTTTCATTATTATTTTCAATTTTTTTTAGTTCAATTAATTTTTGAATTATAATTCATTATATTATTGAACTATAATTATGTTATTTTAGTTATTTTTGAAAAGTTTTAACATTTCAACAATTAGTAAGTAAAAATATGTTATTTCAATAATTTCTCTATCAAATATGTTAAATCAAGACTAGACTCAAAATTTATAAACGTGTAATAGAATTTACTTATATATCTCAAGAGAAATTCTTGATGTCTAGATATTTCAATTATCAGGAAATTGTTGGAACCGCCTTATATTGATTCAGTAGATTGGTCAAAATGGCACGTATTTTGGGTTGATGAGAGAGTCGTACCCAAGGATAGTTCCTGATAGCAACTACAAATTTGCTTATGATGAATTTCTCTCCAAGGTAATGGTCTCCTTTTCGTCTTTATTTTCTTGTTTTCATTTCAAGGTGGTGATGCAATTCTTCTTCTTCTTCATCTTTTTTTTTTTTTCAAGTTCAATCAGAGTTTAAAAGTTCAAAGGTTATGTGCAATATAAAACCGCACGATTTTCCCGATATAAATAAAGCAGGCTTTACACAATATATATATCATTGTTGCTGTTATAGTATGGAGATGCAAATCCGAAAAGGAAAAAAAAAAAAAAAAAAAAAAACCCAAAGATTTTAGTCTAAAAATCTAAAAACCCGCAATTAAGGAGTAAATTTATAAATGGAAAATTTTAAAAAAAAATGATTTTTTTTTTAGTAAGAAAAAAAAAATGAAATTGAGAAAGAAAGAGTGAAGAAAAGGATTTGAGTGTCACCATACTATATATCTATTGAAGTCAGCTCCAAACTAACACATTTTTTGCTCATTGAGCATACAAACCTCTCTTAAATTTATGAAAAACATTAATTTCATAGGCAAGAAAAGACAAATTCAGAACTTTTCAAGGTTTTTTTTAGCTTAATTGATCTTCAAAATTAATAAATTAGGGTTATTGACCTCTATTTTCATTTTAACCACTTTTAACCTTATGATGATGTCATTTTGCTGTGAAGTGTCTAAAAATTTCTTTTATTTTCTTCTATAAAACATTTTTCTTCTCTTCTTCCATGAAACCATTTTCTTATCTTCTCAGTACTATCTTCTTTATCTCCTTCACTCACGCGCGGCAACGGTGGAGAGTGACGGTCGGTGGTGAAAAACGTTTGAAAAACCTCTCGTCTCTCGATTTGGGTATGCATGACTTTGGGTTTTTGGGATTTTTCATCTGTATTTTTTATCAATCTCAAAACCTCAACACCCTTTCTATTCTCTAGCTACCTCAACACTCTCTTCACATAACCAAGTAATTTTCAAGGTTTTGTTTCTTACTATTTTGTAAAAAAAAAAAAAAGTCAGGGTTGCCCCGAATTTCACCTTGAATTTTGAGCTTTCCCCAAAAATTGACTTTTATCCCCGAAATTTGCCCATCAATGAGGAAATCGATGGACCGAAATCCTTCCTCAATGAAGAAAATCGTGAAATCCAATTTCGGTCCACCGATTTCCTTCATTGAAAAGTATTAAAAAAAAGTTGGATTTCAGTCCACCGATTTCCTTCATTTGAAAGGTGTATTAAAAAAAGAGTTTTTTTTATTAATTTAATTTATATAAAATAAAAGAGAGAAAAGTAATATAAAAAAAACCTTCTTGCATAGGATTTCGGTCCACCATTTTTTCTCTCTTTTATTTTGTATAAATTAAATTAATATCAAAACTTTTTTTTTAACTTTTCATTGAAGGAAATCGGTGGACCAAAATTGCGATTTCCTTCATTGAGGATTTTCGTCCACCGAAATCAAATCAGGGCAACCCAATATTTTTTTTTTCACAATAATAAGAATCAAAAGTTTGAAAATTACTTGGTTAGGTGAAGAAAAGTGTTGAGAGGTGAAGAAAGTGTTCAGGTAGAGAATGGAGAGGGAGTTGAGGTTTTGAGATTGATAAAAAATACAAATGAAAAATCCCAAAAACCCAAAGTCATACATACACAAATACAAATGAAAAAGCCCAAAAACCCAGCTTGAACCACACCTTGGTTGATTTTACCTTCTTATTTTTGGGGACAATGTATTGGTAGGAGTTGGAATTGTTCAGGTGTCATTACTTGAACCACACCTTGAGGTTGAGAGAACTAAGCCTCTTGAATACTTAACAAGTTATTGTAATTGTTCTATTTTCATATAATATTCGTTGGGAATCTATCACATACAAACCATTCCAAAATAGAAATGAATTAAAAAAAAAAAAAAAAAACCTACCTGTAAATGTCATAATTGAGAGGTGTTTAGTGGAGATTAAAGGGAGATCTTCACGAACGGTACAAAGAACAAGACCTAAATCAAGACAAAAAAAAAATTGTTTATTAGGGAAGGTTTCTTGAGAAGTAGAAGGAGAACTAAAAATCGTCTCTTTATTCTTAGACAGGTCTTCTTGCTCTCTAGAACAACCTTAATTTTATCAGTCAATAAAACACAAAACAATATCCAATAAGAAACAACAATTACAAATCAAACTAAAATCACAACAACAAAATGAAATTTACAAAATCGTTTCTTCACGTATTCGAACAAAATCATCTGAAAGAAAGTTAGAAAGAAACTGATCATAAAAAACAAAAACAAAACTAGTAATGAACTGATTAAGGAAAAACATATAGAAAAAAAAATCTCTTTTTTTATTCCACTTTCACCTATTTAAAATCTCGTGTCATCTATTGTCATTTTTTAGGTGTTCTCTAAAAAAAAAAAACTATTAGTGCCAAGGTAAATTTACAAATTTTATATATTCTCCCCCTTACGTGTGGGCTCAGATCGAACTCAGGCTTTACTGCTGTGATACCTTAATCACGAATAGACCCATGGGCTAAGGTCAATTTAATCTTTTATATATTCTCAACATAATTCATGATAAATATTTAGTTTTCTTGTGCTCTTTCTTAATGGTCGGAATCTGTCCCCTATTGTTCAGGTCCCAATTCTTCCTAGTCACATTTATTCTATTGACGACACACTGTCAGCTGAGGATTATGAAACACGTCTGAAGCATTTGGTCAACACCAATGTTGTAGATGTATCAGCAGCTAGCGGATTTCCGAAATTCGATCTCATGCTTCTTGGTATGGGTCCAGATGGTCACGTGGCTTTTTATTCCCAGGGCATCCTCTTTTGAATGAGAAAGAGAAATGGGTTGCCTTTATCAAGAATTCCCCAAGATTACCCCCTGAGAGAATCACTTTCACCTTTCCAGTTATAAACTCATCAGAATATATTGCACTTGTGGTGCTTGGTGATGAAGTAGCAGAGGCTGTGCATATTGCTATAGATAATCCTCACAATACCAAAAATTACCTGTTCAATGTGTGTCACCTGAAGGGGTGTTAACCTGGTTCTTGGACAAGAAATCGGCTTCAAAGCTGAACAAGCGTTAACGTGGTTCTTCGAAAAGGATTCGGCTTCGAAGCCCATAAAACAGTAAGATCTATGTTATGGCTTGGAATCTATAGTGTGTTAACCTTATAATATGCATTTGAATAAGTGATTCTGTATGTTCACATCTGAATTTTAAATCTCAATGGTAAGATGTATGGTGTTATAAATGTTAAACGTTGCTGGATTAAGGATATGATTTTTGTTTGAAGTTATCTGAAGTTTTCCCGAGTCTGCGAATCGAATGCGTATTGGATGTGTATTACCTGCTCATATCTCTTCGTGCATTTCCCACTTGCTACTAGTTCAAGTGGATTTAATTTTAGGTTTATTTGAACTGCAGACTAATCTCATTCTGCTACTGCATGCTGCTGCTATATATGTTTGTCATAAAAAGAATCTTAATTAATGGTCTCTGTTTCTAGCTAAAATGTCATCTTAGTTTAAGCCATAAGGTGGGAGGAGAAAATAGAAATGATAGCTCTGTTAAAAGTAATTTGAAATTTTCAAATACTAAAGAGAAGAATCTAGAAACATACAAAAGAAACTAGTAGCTTCCATAGGGAAAGTTTATCTAGAAACTTCTAGTTACTTGTAGACATCTAATATCTAAAGAGAGGTTTCTAGAATTCTCTTTAGAAATATAGAAGACCTTAGTTCTAGGATTATATTTTCTAGATGCTTCTAGGATAATGTTGATATATGTAATGTTATAGAATTGTCTAGAACTTTTGTAAAGCACCTATAAATAGAGGTGCTCCCTCCCTCATTTGTAATCAAGCTCCAAATGAGCAAAGTAAAATATCATCAATACAAGCAAGTTCTTCTCTAAAACTCTCTAACCTCTTAAGATCCTTGCCTACTAACTTCTGTTGCCCCCAACAAATTTGGTATCAGAGCCTTCCTAAAAACTATCTCATTTTTCCATCCTAAACCAAAATTAATCCATCTTGCCATAAACCAAAAATGACAACCAATAGTATCCCAAACTTATTTTCTTATTCAACAAACCAAATCCCAATATTCGAAGGAGAAAATTATGAATATTGGCAAAGCCAAATGGAGACCATTTTCATTTCTCAAGATCTTTGGGAAGTAATTGAAGAAGACTATTCCGAGCCTCCTAAAGGTAATGGCGAAGGCACTTCATCTTGGACTGCAGATCAAGAGAAGGAATTTAAAAGGAATAAAAAGCGAAATGCTTTAGCTCTTCGACTTATTCAGCAAGGAGTAAGTAAGTCAATTTTCCCTCGTATTTTTGGTATTAAAAAGGCTAAAGATGCTTGGGAAATTTTGCAAAAGGAGTTTCAAGGATGTGAAAAAATTATCTCCATTAAGTTGCAAACCTTATGGAGAGATTTTGATAATTTGGCAATGAAAGAAAGTGAAAATATTCGAGAATTCTTTTCTCGAGTTGCGGAGATTATCAATCAAATGAAGAGCTATGGGGAGAACATTCTAGAAAAGAGAGTTAATGAAAAAGTTCTTGAGTCTTCCTCCAAAATTCAATCATGTCGTTGCGGCAATAGAAGAATCCAAAGATTTGTCTAAGTTGACAATCTTTGAACTAATGGGATCTCTTCAAGCCCATGAAGAGAGAATAAATCGGTTTTCAAGCCAACCGATGGAGCAAGCTTTTCATTCTAAAGTTCATATTTGGAAAAGAAGAATGAAAAGTCGGACCAACAGAAACGTTGGAATTCATGGCAAAGGAAAGAAAAAGGCCATCAGGGTAAAAGTTCAAATTTTCAACAAAAATCAGGTAATTCTCAATCCTCTTGCATCATTTGAAAAAAATCAAACCATAAGCCTGAAGATTGCTACTTTAGATGTAAAAAATGCCGGATTCCTAACCATTCAAAAAAAGATTGTTGGTTTCAAAATAAGAAGGAATCAAACGAAGCCAACTTTACCAAAGAAGATGAAGAGGATCGACTTTTTTCCTGCATGGATAATCCACCAAATGAATCAAGTATTTGGTATGTGGATAGCGGATGCAGTAACCACATGACAGGAAATAAAGATTTCTTTGTAAAGTTGGATGATAACTTTAGCTCTCAAGTAAAGCTTGGTGATGGAAAGCTAAAAAAAGCTGAAGGAAAAGGTGAAATTGTTGTTCACACCAAAAAAGGAAATGAGCGCCATATTTCTGACGTTCTCTACGTCCCTGGTATAACACAAAATCTTCTGAGTGTTGGCCAGTTGCTTCAAAAAGGTTATTCGGTTAACTTTGATGATAATAAATGCATAATTCTGGACAAGAAAAGTAATCTCATGGTTGCTAAAATTGATATGACCAAAAGCAAAGTTTTTCCTCTTCATTTGCCACTCGAGGAAAATGTTGCTTTCAAAAGCGAAAGTCCAAATATTTCTCATTTATGGCATTTGCGGTATGGTCATCTTTATCGCAAGGGCTTGCATCTTTTGAAACAGAAGAATATGGTCATTGGACTACCTAAGATCGAAAGTGATGAAAAAGTTTGTGAAGGCTGCATATATGGTAAGATCCATAGACTTCCTTTTCCAAAAACTTCATGGAGAGCCAAAGCTCCACTGGAGTTAGTACATGCTGATATATGTGGCCCCACAAGGACTCCCTCGCTCACCAACAAGAGATACTTTATTCTTTTTGTTGATGATTATACGAGGATGATGTGGATCTATTTTCTCAATGAAAAATCGAAGCCTTTCCAACTTTTCTTGATTTAAAGCGCTCATGAGAAAATCAAACCTGGTAGTAAGATCAAAACTTTGAGAACAGATCGTGGAGGTGAATTCATCTACAAGCCATTCATGGACTATTGTAAAGAGAATGGCATAATGAGGCGACTCCATCGTTCGACCACGGTCCCCAACAAAATGGTGTGGGCGAGAGAAAGAATCGCACGATCGTTGAAATGGCCAGAAGTATGTTGAAAGGTAAAAATCTTCCAAATTATCTCCAGGCGGAAGTCGTCAACACAGCTATTTATATCCTTAATCGATGTCCTACCAAGGCAGTTCTAAATAAAACACCTTATGAAGCATGGAATAAGAGAAAGCCACTTGTTGATCACTTCAGAATCTTTGGCTGTCCGGCTTATTCTTTTGTTCCTTCTCGAGAAAGAGAGAAGTTTGATGAAAAAGGAGCTAAGTATCTATTTATCGGCTACAGTGATGAGTCGAAGGGATATCGCTTATTAAATCCAGAGACAAAGAAATTGTTGATTTCAAGAGATGTGATCTTCGATGAAATGGCCATTTGGGATTGGAGTAATGATTCATCTCAATCATTCCAACAATATGAAATCATGCAAGAAAAAGAGAGTGAAAATGGGAGCTCTTCTAGGAGTCCTCCTTCTACTCCTGCTAGATCTCCAGTTGAAACTCTTTCAAATCCTGATAATTCAGAATCTCCTCCAAGACGAATGCGTTCCTTGCAAGATATTTATGCCTCATGCGATATTGCATTATTTGCTTGCGAACCACAAAATTTTGATGAGGCAGTAAAAGAAGAAATATGGGTTGAAGCTATGAATGATGAAATAGCGGCCATTGAAAGAAACAAAACATGGGAACTTCAAGACCTTCCCCCCGGAAAAGAAGCCATTGGTTTGAAATGGATTTACAAGACTAAATATCAGGAAGATGGTTCTATTCAAAAGCATAAAGCTCGATTGGTAGCAAAAGGATATTCCCAAGAGCCTGGTGTAGACTTCAATGAGACTTTTGCACCAGTTGCTCGGATGGAGACAATTAGAACCGTTCTTTCCTTAGCAGCTCAGCTAGAGTTGAATGTTTTTCAACTCGATGTCAAATCTGCCTTCTTAAATGGTGAATTGGAAGAAGAAGTATATGTGGAACAACCACAAGGTTATACTATGAAGGGAAACGAAGAAAAAGTATATCGTCTTCACAAGGCTTTATATGGCTTGAAGCAAGCACCTCGTGCATGGAACAGTAAAATTGACGGATACTTCTGTCTTAATGGCTTCCAAAAATGCCCGAGTGAACCATCACTTTATGTGAAGAAAAAAGGTACGAACTTCCTTGTTGTTTGCCTATATGTTGACGATCTTATTTATTGTGGCACCGATATGAAGATGCTAGAAGAATTCAAGAAAAGCATGATGGAGAAGTTTGAAATGACAGATTTGGGTCTTATGAAATATTTTCTTGGAATTCAAGTCAAGCAGCAACAAGGTGAGATTTTTCTCTCTCAAGAAAAATATGTTGATGATATACTGAAAAAATTCCATATGAGTAAGTGCAAACCCGTCGCTACTCCTATGGCTTTAAATGAAAAATTGTCCGTGAAGATAATGTTGAAAAAGCGGATGCCAAGACTTTTGAAGTTTGGTTGGTTCTTTGATTTACCTCACTAACACTAGACCGGATATTATGCATCTCGTTAGTATCGTCTCAAGATACATGAATGAGCCGAGTAAATTACACTATGCAGCAAGAAAAAGAATTTTGAGATATCCGCATGGTACAAAGAAGCATGGGTGAGATATATAAAAGGGAGAGATTGTAAGTGGTTGGCTATCTTGATAGTGATTGGGCAGGTTCCCTTGATGATCGAAAAAGCACTTCGGGATATGTGTTTTGCTTAGGTTCAAACCTTATATCTTGGGCTTGAAAAAGCAACAAAGCTGTTGCATTATCTTCAGTTGAGCAGAATATCACATTGCGATCAACTTGCTGTGAAGCAGTATGGCTAAGGAGAATACTTAAAGATCTTGGGATGGAGCAAATGGAGCCGACACAAATATTATGCGATAACATGTCTGCAATTGCAATGACCAAGAATCCTGTCTTTCATGCCCGGTCAAAGCATATTGAATTACGACATCATTTTATCAGAGATCTGGTTAACAAAGGAGAAATTTGCTTGGAGTTTATCAGCACCGATGATCAACCAGCTGACATGTTCACTAAAACCGTTACAACGGAGAAGTTCGAGAAGTTCAAGAAGTTTTTGAAAATTACAAATTAAGAGGGGGTGTTAAAAGTAATTTGAAATTTTCAAATACTAAAGAGAAGAATCTAGAAACATACAAAAGAAACTAGTAGCTTCCATAGGGAAAGTTTATCTAGAAACTTCTAGTTACTTGTAGACATCTAATATCTAAAGAGAGGTTTCTAGAATTCTCTTTAGAAATATAGAAGACCTTAGTTCTAGGATTATATTTTCTAGATGCTTCTAGGATAATGTTGATATATGTAATGTTATAGAATTGTCTAGAACTTTTGTAAAGCACCTATAAATAGAGGTGCTCCCTCCCTCATTTGTAATCAAGCTCCAAATGAGCAAAGTAAAATATCATCAATACAAGCAAGTTCTTCTCTAAAACTCTCTAACCTCTTAAGATCCTTGCCTACTAACTTCTGTTGCCCCCAACAAGCTCTTTGTCAATGGTCTTACAGAAAACTAGCTTGTCCTTGATGGGGTTGTTCATTTTTTTTTAATTTTACAAGAGAGGTTGTCCATTTTCTGATGTGGGGTATGGAAAAATAAGATGATAATCAATAATCATGATCCACTGTTTATCAGAAAATGGGGGGATGGAAATCTTATTCTTTAGGAAACAGTTGGAATAGTAGAGTATCAAGACAAATTTCATACAGTTTTGATTGTTTGGCATAATAATTGATGAAGGCAAAAGGTGGAAATATTGGCCATCAAATATGCAAAAGCTACTATCTTCAACCTTCCCATTACAACTCTCTCTCTAATTCTGCACCTACATGCAAACAAAAATATTTCTCCTTTTTTTTTTCATTGTTTTTAAGTGGGGCAAAGGGAGGTTTTCTTTTTTCCTTAAGACCTTATTTAAAAAAAAACAAACAAACAAACAAACAAACCATGGCGATTGTGTAAGTTAATAAGTCTTTGGAATGTGGGTAAAAACTCGTAATTAAATTTTCAGTATTCTATTTTGAATTATTTATATATTTTTTTCTTTTTAAATAATTATAAGGTTAACTTTTTATTTGCAATAAAATGTGTATTAGGTAATAAAAGTTTAGACAATTAATCAAATTATTCAAGTTGAGATCATTTGTTGTTGGTTTAGTTAACAAGTTGGAGTGAGGTTGGATATTAAAATTAAATACATTAGGATTAGGGTTAGTTTGATTGATTTTTTCTCTTCATTAATTTGGTTTTTTATCACCTTCAATTTTAGACATGTTTTAACAAATCGTATCTGAATTGATACTGTAGAAGAAGAAAATTCACCAAATTACAAAATGTCATGTAATAATTCAAACCAAGATAAAATTACATGTCATTAAATAAAAACCAATCAAAATTTGATATGTCTAAATTGACAAATCAAATAATGTCATGTGTCTTTTTTTATGGTTACTGGATGATATGAATTAGTCCAATGAAAATATGCCATATGATGATATAAATGAATCACATATCCACCAAAGCTCCATCGAAATCTCTATAAATAAAGTGGCTATTCATCCATTTGGGGAAAATTATTCAAAGATTTGAAGACTTTGATGACTGAACACTTTGAAGATAAAAGACTTTAAAGACCGAAGATTTCGAAGACTTCTCGAAGAATGCTTTGAACACTAAAAAAAAAAAAAACCGAATTGCGACCAGAAGGCCATTTTTCAGACAAATGCGACCAGAAAAGTGACCAAACCTGGCGTGGCAAAAAAGCTGGTCGTCCAGGAATTTTGTGCGTCCAAATGGTCACAAAAATACGACCAAACGTGTTTGATCGCAAAAAAGTCAACATTTTAAAAAACGACCAGACAGTCGCCTAAAATAGTGACCACCTGGTCGTAATTGAAGTTGTGACAAGTGACCAGTTGGTCCCACAAAAAAGGTAACCACATGGTCGTTTATGTTAGTGACCAAATGGTCACCTTCTTAAGTGACCATCCAGTCGCTTGAGCATCAGACCAAGGCGACCATCTGGTCGTTTTATATTTTATAAAATTGCGACCAGATGGTTGTTTTATATTTTATAAAATGCGACCAGGTGGTCGCCAATGTAATTAACAATTTAATTAATTAGAAATTAATTAATTGTTTAAATTAAATTATTTAATTTGTAAATATTTTTTTTATTTTATTCTATTTAAATATTATTTATTTATTTTAATTATTTAATTAGTTAATTATTTATTTATTTAATTAATTAAATATTTAATTATTTATTTAAATTAAATAATAAAAAAATGGAATTAAAATAAAAATATATATAAATAAATTTCCAAAAGAATGTACTATACAAAACAAAAGAAATCTAAACTATTGCGGAGGAGCAGGGGGTGGTGGAGGCGGCGCCAATGATGATGAACCGGAATCTCGGGGTCCGAAGAACGTGACCAATGCAGCTGCGACCTGGGCTTGTACCTAGGCCTGAACATCCGCCTGAATTGCAGCAACTCGAACATCGAAGTTGCTGCGCATATCGTCCATCTCGGTGTGAAGCTGTTGAACCTTCTCTCGCAGTTGATGCTCAGTCTGAGAAGGACCGTAACTCGTGCTCGCTCCGCTGCGTTGAGGCCGAGGCACGTCGGCGTATAGTCGTTTCCCGTACGAGCCGAGCCCAGGAACTGATCCATCCTGCCGAACCCCTCCAGCAGCCTCCAAGAACGCCTCTTTATGGTCGTCCTGAGTCGGTTGTGTGTCTGGTGTGGGCAACCGCTAACTCAAAGACTCATTGAAACGTTCCGAAATATTTAAAATTCAGAAAATAAAATATTTAATTTATAAGTTAGAAAAAATTGTAAACAAAAATTAATAATTGAAAAAATTATTAAATACCTGAGCTTCTTTCGCCTTTTTGTCGACGATCGTCCCGTCCTTCTTCGTGTGAAGAACGAGGTGCAGCTCATCGGGCGGGACAGGGCGACCGTGTTTCTCTTCCTAAAAATATTAGAGATTGAAAAAGAAAAAATAAATTAATAATTAATTGAAAAAACAAAACAAGAAAAAAGTACGTTGTAAAGGGTAAAAATAGCCCTCTTATAGGCTGCGCTCATACCGAGCCGAGTCACACGGGAACAGGCCCATTCGGATCACGTCCTGAAGGAGCCAGCCCCCTTACGGGCCGCGTTCACTACTAGCCGGTCCACACGGGGTAAAACCATCCGAGCCAACACCATAAGGAGCTCGTCTTACTGGGCCAATTGCAAGCCCATTAAGCCTAGCCCCATGCTAGCCCAGTCGATGAACCCACGATCAAGGGAATATAAAAGGCGCTTGACCAATCAAATCAGGTATGACACTTTAACCTAAAAAAGGAACAACCTGATTGTCTTGACCTAATCCTTGCAGCGCAAGGCAAATCTCACCTACCCCCACCTAACTTGATCGTCGGAGGGTCGTCGGTCGGTACCACACCGGTGCCCTTCTGACCATCTCCTTTTCGAGTGTTACAGGAGACTCAGCCGCTGAGGAACAGCACGTGACGCAACGTGCTCGATCGTGTGGAACGAGTCTCCGACGAGAAATACCCCACACAGTTTGGCGCCCACCATGGGGCCGTTCATCTTTGATTTCCGGCCGAATCTAGATACTCACGCGGTTCCTACAAAGACGAATCAATGACTACTCGTTCAACCAGGCAACGAGCTCTGAACGAAAACGCAAACAGAGAGAAGAGAGTAGCTGACGACGCTCAAGACCTCAATGCTCAGAACCTCAACCCGGCACCGGGAACCATCACCATTGCCTTGACAGAGCACCGAGATATGGTAGAAGCCCACAAAGCTCTGAGAGAAGAAGTACAGGAAATGAGGGCCTTGTTAGGGAAAGGCTTGGCAGCGGTCCAAGCCAACAGCCAAAACATCCTGAACGTTGATGAGGGAGGCCCTTCCAAGCCGCGAACTGGCAAATCTCAGGCCAGGCGACTGCTTAGAAGGGCCACCACGTCCGAAAAGGCAAAAAATGTACCAGGAGATGACCTCCGTACCAGTGACGGCTGTCGTCGGCGGGGAAAACGCAAGTTTAGAGATCTCCTCATCGAAGGAAAAAGACGCACCAAGCAAAACAGGCCCCGCCCGGCAAACTCGAGATAAGGTGCCGTCGCAAAGAGGTGATGGAGGAAATCAAGATTCAAGCTATACCGGAAGCGAGAGGGAAGCTCGGCATCTGCAGGCAAGAACGAACGCAGAGAAAAGCAACAGAAGTACACAGATGCGAGGCAGATCCTCAAAGAAAAGCTGGCAAAGAAGGCATCTGAGAAAGGAGCTAAACCCAATTCGGACGCCCGAGAACCAGGAGACTCTCCCTTTACGAGAAGAGTCATGTCCGTCCCACAACCGAGGCATTTCATCCTTCCGAAGTTTGAAATGTACAACAGAACTGGAGACCCGATGGAGCACGTGGCTCATTTTGTAAACATGATGGAATCCTCATGCGTGATTGGGCCCGATCTGGATGCCTTAACCTGCCGTTTCTTCCCCACAAGCCTGAAAGGGTCACCCCTGCTATGGTTCAACAGCCTCCCTAAAAGGTCCATCAAAACCTTTTCGGACTTATCTTCCGCCTTCCTCAGCAAATATAGCGTGAGTCGGAAGTTCGTTAAAACGAACCACGACCTCTATGATGTGCTGATGGGAGAAAAAGAAGCCCTCTGAGACTTCATTGTCAGGTTTTGCAGGTGAAATTAGAGGTCAAAGACTGCAATGACCTAAAGGCGGCTACCGCATTCTCACGGGCAATACACCCGAACCATCCCCTCTGGAAGTCTTTCAACAAACGGAGACCTACGACTATGAAAGAGGCGTTGGATAGAGCAATGGCAAAGATATCGCAGGATGAATCTGAAAGGGTAGCCCGAGAGATGCGGAGAACGGGATCAAGGTCCGAAGGGGTATGGAAGAAAAGAGAACCTCACGTCGATGAAAGGAGAAGAAGGGAGCGCGGACGCTCAGATAGGGGAAAGGAGGAAAAGAGAGACGAAAAGGAAAGAAAATCCGTGTGGGAAAGGATCAGAGATCCGAAGAAGCGTAGTCTGGAACGAATCCTCCACACGGAGACATCTCGTTCTTCTCGAAAAGAAGAAGGAGAAAAGAGGCCGCGGTACGCCCAAAAGAGTCTGGAAAGGAAGGAACCCTACTGCAGGTTCCATAAATCTAGAGGGCATGCCACGGAAGACTGCAAAATCCTAGCCCGGGAAATAGATCATGTGTGCGAGCAGGGTCCGGCCCGAAGAATCGATAGGCAAGATCCGAGAGAAACAAATGAAAGGCTCGCCGCACCCGTGGAAGTTCCGGGGGACGGTCAAATCAGTTCGATCCACTGCACCGGAGAATCTGTCAACGCTCATAAAAGATCTTATCGCGAAGCTGGGCTCCCCGTTTATCGGGTCGAGCACGCTTCCGAGGATCTGATTAAGTATTCCTGGAAGGATCTAGAAGACGTACATCTGCCCCACAATGACGCATTAGTAATATCGATATCTATCGGGTCCTATACAGTCAGCAGGGTTTTGGTAGACCCAGGGTCTTCCATCAATATAATCTATATGTCAGCATTCCAAAGCATGAAACTAAGAGAGTCAGACCTCACGATGAACTCACAGGACCTTGTGGGATTTAACGGGGCGGTGACGAGGTCCAACGGAACAATCAAATTGCCAATCAGAGTCGAGGGCGCAAGCCCTATGGCGCTCTTCCATGTCATAGACTCCCGCTCAGGATACAACGCCTTGCTCGGAAGGCCTTGGATTCATGATATGAAAGCACATCCTTCGACGCTTCACCAGAAGCTGAAATACCCTACCGAAAAGGGGATCCGGGTTATAAAAGGGGACCAGCAGGTTGCAAGATCATGCATGGTCAAAATCGTCAAGCTGAAATCTCGATGCCAAGCATAGCAATTACAGGATCGGGGCCCAGAAAGAGGCCCACCCTTTGCTCGGCCAAGAATCGAAGCACCTGAGGACGGATCAGTGAAAATACAGATCCATCCAGAAGATCAAGAGAAAACGACGAGCATTGGGAAAGATCTGAAGCAGGATCTGAAGGACGGACTGGCAGACCTTTTGAGAAGAAGTTGGAAAACGTTCGCTTGGGACCATACAGACATGCCCGGTATAAGTTCTGATATCCTAACCCACAATCTCAAGGTTGATCCGAATCAACCCCCTGTCAAACAGAAAAGGCGCAAGTTCGCACCTGAGCGGAATGACATAATCGACGAGGAGGTGCGGAAGCTCCTGGAAGCAGGTTTTATCTGAGAGGTAAGGTACCCTGATTGGCTGGCCAACGTGGTAGTAGTGAAGAAGAAAAATGGAAAATGGAGAGCGTGTATTGACTTCACCGACCTCAACAACGCTTGTCCAAAAGACTCCTTCCCATTGCCAAAAATAGATCAACTGGTAGATGCCACAGCTGGGTACGACCTGCTCAGCTTTATGGATGCCTTTTCCAGATATAACCAAATCAAGATGAACCCAAAAGATCAAGAAAAGACTTCGTTCATAACCAACATGGGCACGTACTGCTACACTGTGATGCCTTTTGGTTTGAAAAATGCTGGAGCCACCTATCAGCGCCTGATGAATAGAATGTTCAAGGATCTTCTGGGGAAAACAATGGAGGTGTATATTGACGATATGCTAATCAAATCGCGAAAGGCTGAAGACCACCTGGCCCACATGGAGCAAGCCTTCGAAGTGCTGAACCGATACGGGATGAAGCTAAACTCGGATAAATGCACGTTCGGAGTCCCGGCAGGCAAGTTCCTGGGTCACCTGGTAACCAGCCGCGGGATCGAGGTGAATCCCGACCAGATCCAAGCGATAATAGACATGCAAGCACCAACGAATCTGAAAGGTGTTCAGAAGTTGACCGGGTGTTTGGCAGCACTGAACAGGTTCATATCCCGATCATCGGATAGATGCATGCCGTTCTTCAAAGCGCTGAAAAGGAGCAAGGAGTTTGGCTGGGGAGTCGAGTGCCAGAAAGCGTTCGAAGAACTCAAAGCCTACTTGTCCTCGCCCCCGCTGTTGGCCAAGCCCTCAGATAACGAAAAGCTATTCCTATACTTAGCGGTATCTGATGCGGCAATCAGCTCGGGGTTGGTGCGCGAAGACGGTCAAACTCAGCACCCAATCTACTATGTAAGTAAAGCGATGATTGATGCCGAAACACGGTACTCAAAGATGGAGAAGCTAGCACTAGCTTTGATAGTCGCGTCGCGCAAGCTGAAGCACTATTTTCAAGGCCATCGGATAGTGGTAAGGACCACATTCCCACTAAAAGCCGTTCTTCACAAACCGGACGTTTCGGGACTACTGACAAAATGGGCGATAGAATTGGGCGGATACGATGTCACTTACGAGCCAAGAACAGCCATCAAAGGACAAGTTCTAGCAGATTTCGTGGCGGAAATGACTCCGGCCAATCCAAGCGAAACCAAACCAAACTCGCCGCTCGCAGTTGACCCCGGAGTGGAAACCTGGACCCTAAGCGTTGATGGGTCCTCGAACTCAAGAGGATCCGCCGCAAGGCTAGTCCTGTCAACCCCCAAGGGATACCTCCTAGAACAGTCAATCTGATTCGGATTTGCAGCTTCAAACAACGAAGCTGAATACGAAGCGTTGATAGCTGGGCTACAGAGAGCAAAGGAACTGGGAATAGAGAATTTAAACATCAGAAGTGATTCTCAACTGGTGGTAAACCAGGTGAAAGGGTTATTTGAGGCAAAGGACCCCAGGATGGCGAAATACCTGGAGAAAGTCTTGTCCATCCTATCCCAGTTCGTGAAATACGACATTAGCCAAGTACCGAGGGTTGAAAATGGACATGCCGGCGCTCCTGGCTAGTCTCGGATCCGATCCAAACGGAAACGAGAAGAATTATCCCCGTCGATCATTTGTCCGAACCAAGCATCACCCTTGATTCAAACATGGGGAGTGGAGACGATGGAACAGCTGGACAAGTAATATCGGTAGAACAAAGTCTAGAGCACGAGCCAGATTGGAGAAATCAAATCCTCGAATACCTACAATCAGGACGTCTACACGAAGAAAAACTAGAGGCACGAAAAGTTCGATCCAGAGCAGCCAGGTACTCCATCATTCAAGGAGGGCTGTACAGGAGATCCTTTAGCGGACCTTACCTGAAATGTCTGGGAAAATCAGAAAGTTCTTACGTTCTGGCAGAGTTGCACCTTGGACACTGCGGAAATCACGCAGGACCGAGGTCCTTAAGCCACAGAGCGTTAACGCAAGGGTACTACTGGCCCACCATGGTGAAAGATTTGAAGGACTTTGTTTCCCGATGCGATAAATGCCAAAGGTTCACAAAGACCATTCACGCTCCGCCGACGGTGCTAACTACAATCTCGGCACCTTGGCCCTTCATGCAATGGGGCCTGGACCTGGTGGGAAAATTGCCGCTAGCTCCAGGACAGAAATGTTATCTGATCGTTGCAACGGACTACTTCTCTAAGTGGATCGAAGCCGAGCCTTTGACAAAAATTACAGAGAGGAAAGTCGAGATGTTCCTCTGGAAGCACGTCTTTACCCGCTTCGGAATTCCCAAAGTTATCGTCACCGATAATGGAACTCAGTTCACGGGAAGGTCTATCCGGAAATACTGCGCGGACAGGAAGGTGGAACTTCGATACTCAATGCCCCGCTACCCGCAGGCGAATGGGCAAGCGGAAGCTTCGAACAAAACCATCATGGACTCTCTGAAAAAAAGACTAGGACGAGCGAAGGGAAGATGGGTAGATGAACTTCCTGGAGTCCTTTGGGCATACCGGACCACCCCTAGAATCCCAACCAGCGAAAACCCATTTGCCATGGCTTTCGGGGTAGAGGCCGTTATTCCCACGGAAATGATCATCCCCACGACCAGAAGCTCGATCCCGGAGACAGAGAATGACACCATGATGGCAGAAGCGCTGGATTTGGCCGAGGAGAAAAGGGAGCAAGCGCTAGTCCGAATGACAAGCTACCAGCAGAGACTGGCCAAGTACTTCGAGAAGAAAGTAAAACGGCGAGACTTCAAAGTGAATGATTTCGTCCTGAGGAAAGTATTCCAGAACACACAAGAGCCCAGAGCAGGGAAGTTGGGACCAAACTGGGAAGGTCCGTATAAGGTGATCGAAGAAGTTAGGCCGAGAACTTATCGCCTTGAAGACGAAAAGGGCGAACTGATTCCGAGGGCATGGAACGCCACGCACTTAAGAATTTATCATGTGTGAGTATGAGAGAATCATGTAAGTACTTAGCCGAAGAGGCCCATTTCAAATTAATATATACAAGTATTACGTGTCTTTCCTCCCGCATGATCTTCTGATGCCTTTTGCGGCAAAAAGCCTAATCCGGTTAGGCAAATTTCTAAGTCTCCTTGGATTGAAATTCCAAATTCGCTAGAATAATTTCTAAGTCCCCCGCGGACTAAAGAATCTAACGCGTTCGGAATCACGGAAAATAACTCACACAAGAAGTAAAGCAAAGAAAATGAAGGTAAATAAAGTGCCAACTTTTATTTCACAACAAGCAAGTAAGGCTCGGATCCACACGTTGGGAACTCAGCCGGAAGAAATTATATAAGTTCTACAAAGAAAAATTGTGGAGTTCGAAGTATCGCCATCGGAAACAGTGAGGATGTCCTCCTAGGGGAGGATGAGGGTATTGCTCGGAAAGCGAATTGTTGGGGCCAGATCACCCGTCGGCTGCTCCACCAACTCATCAATTCTAAGGCTCAGCAGAACCCGTCAGATGATGAAAGGGAGGTCTTCGACCTGCCACACCTAGCCCCCTGATGGATTTTGGAAAGTAGCCGAGCTCCCACCCGAAAACTCTCAACCCGGGCGGGAGTACACTTCTCTCGTCACATCAGGGCAGGCCTAGGGATGGGAAACGAGAAGACCACCTTTTCCATCTGGGGTCGCTCCATGTCCGATTTGGTGGGAACGCATTACTCGATTCCTTAAACACCAAATGAGACGCCACCTCCCATACTGAAATATGGGTCGATGAGGAAGTTGCCCTCCACCGTCCACCCTAGTTACAGCCGGAACAAACTCCGGAGCTGTGATAAGAGGTGGCGGAGCGACTGGCCACCCCAGGCAGACAGTACCCTAGATTCGGCACTCACAGGCGTGGAGGATCACGACCACCAAAGCCAAGTCCGCCGGGGCCAACAAAACAGGCGTAGAAGATCACGACCAAAGTTTCTCGATGCAAGCCATGACCAAGGAGGGCCAGACGTGGAAAAGAAACGGGAAGGAATGGGAAAACCCCATGGTATAGAATTTTAAGCTCTGTTGGAAAACTTCGTCTGGGAACGAGGGAAGAGATTATTCCAGAGAGTAGGTTTCGAAATATAACGAAAGGCTCTATTTAAAGGAGCGGACAACAGTGGCGATCGAGACACGTGTCGAGCATCAAGCACCTCGAAGCGAACCGTCAGGCATGCGAAACGACGTGTGCATTAACCCGCAATTAATGCGGTTAATCACCCCTGATTAATCGCATTCAAGTTGATTTGATGGGAATAACAGACCTTTGACACGACTTATCGCTACCTGACGTCACCACCTCGAAAGGTGAAACGGCTCTTTGCATCGAATAACCTCCGAATTAATGACAAGTCCTTTCGACTCTTCCCACGCGAAACGCCTACTTCTCGCTATAAAAAGATAGGGATTAGAGGAATGTCTTACACACTACCCCACCAACAACTAGCATCTATTAGAGGAAATGGGAGACTCCACAGCAACCTCGAAATCGACAAAGAAAGTCCTCAAATGGGAAAACTGCAGATTGCGTGCCGAAATAACCAAGCTAGAGGAAGCGTTACTGGAGGAAAAAGAGAAAGGAGAGGACCCGGAAGCCCTGAGACAAGAGGTCCAGAGCATCCGAGGGGCCCTCGATGCGACTAATAACCGGATAGAGCACCTCGAGCGAGAGAACCATTCTCTCCGAGAATGCCTAGAAGTCGCAGGGACGGACGAGGACAGCAACCCAGGTGAACCCTACCACGTGCTCGAGGATCACCTTCAGTCGGCAAGTAATCTCAACGATTATTAGGAACAGGAGATCCAATCCCTGGAAAGAGGAACTAGCCTCTCAAGCGGCGAAAAGAGACTGACTCCGACGGTCATCATCGACACCGATGAAGACTAGAAGGGTGGCACCTTTTCCTTTTTTCTTCTTTCTTGTTTATTATTTATTTTATGATCAACAATGTACAAGAAAGTAAAAGAGTAAAGAAGTTCACATGGTTTGCCTACACCCTCTGTCCGAGCACTTAAAAAGCCTTCTTCAGAAGCAAAAGCCTCCGCCCGACCGAGCATTCAAAAGCCTTCCCCGGAAGCAAAAGCCTCGGCCCGACAGAGCATTTAAAAGCCTTTTCCGGAAGCAAAAGCATCGGCCCGTCCGAGCATTTAAAAGCCTTCTCCGGAAGCAAAAGTCTCGGCCCGTCCAAGCATTAAAAAGCCTTCTCCGGAAGCAGAAGCATCTGTTCGTCCGAGCATTAAGCACTCCTTATTCCTAAGAATAGAAGACGTTGGAGTATTGAAACGTAACAAACCTCGGTCCGTCGAGTGTTCAAAAGCCTTCTCCGGAAGCATCAAACCTCGGTCCGTCCGAGTACTCAAAAGCCTTCTCAGGAAGCAACAGACCTCGGCCCGTCCGAGTATTCGAAAGCTTTCTCCGGAAGCATCAAACCTCGGTCCGTCCGAGTACTCAAAAGCCTTCTCAGGAAGCAAAAGACCTCGGTCCATCCGAGTAGTCGAAAGCCTTCTCCGGAAGCATCAAACCTCGGTCCGTCCGAGTACTCAAAAGCCTTCTCAGGAAGCAACAGACCTCGTCCCGTCCGAGTAGTCGAAAGCCTTCTCCGGAAGCAGTAAACCTCGGTCTGTCCGAGTAGTCAAGGACATTTTTAAGAATGTTACAAGTCAAAACACTCCTGTAGCGCAGCCAAGATAACGAAACAAGCAGATGAAGGAGAAACGCAAGTTCACTTAATGGGAAAATGAAACGAAATATGTGTATACTCAAGCATCGGAAGACAAAACGAAAAGAAGTTCAAAGCAACAAATAACATAGGGGCTCCACAATCCAGGAGTTTACCCTAGGAAATAGAAGAAAGTCAATCCGAAACATAAACGGTATCGGTGGGGAGATCTTCGATGGGAGCCTCTTCAATAATCGCTCCATCTCCGTCGTCGGGGTTGACAACGGCCTCCTCAACCACCACACCCTCCGCGGCCTCACCCTGGAGGCCTTCGGACTTGTAGCCCATTCAAACAACTCCTTTCGGCGGTCCACGGCGTCGTCGTAACCAACCGGACCGATCGGATCATTCTCATCCCCCGATTGCTCCATTTGCGGCTTGACCGAATCTCGTCGATGGCTAACCCGATGAGGATGGAGTCCACCGTCGGCGATAGCCACGGCCCAACTTTAGTTGAAGATCGCTAATCTTGTCGCAAGGGGTGGGAGCTCGGACACTGATTCCTCAGCAAATCATTCTCCAACGCGAGGAGATCCATCTCTTCCTTGGCCTTCCTGAGGGACTCGGCTTCCTGGTTGAAAGCATCCGCGGCCTTGGACCCCCTCCTGGCGGCGGCGCCAGATCCTCCAACGCTTGCCCGAGCCGTAATGGCCTCATCGAGCAGCTTCTTGTTGTTCTCGTTGAGAGATCAGAGATCCTCGTACTCCTTCCGAACGCGCTCGAGATCTGCAGAAAGTTGCAGCTCATTAACCTCCAACGAAGCAATTTTCTTCTCGGACTCATCCAGATCAGCTCTCAATTGAAGACCCTCATTCAGCACCGAGTCAAAGGCATGGAACTGCCGGCCGCTGGCCCTCGCCTCCGCTAACTCCTGCTTAAGCTCCCGATGCTTGATAAGCAGACTCTCCAGGTTGAGAAGAATCTGCTTCGAGGCCTGGGTCCCCTGGCAGATCGGATATTTTAAAACGTAAAAAACCAACTGGAGACAACAGAGGAAAGATAAACAGTGAAGCAGACGACTAACCAGCCAACTTTTGTAGCACATGCGACTGAAGGTCTCGACCTCGCTGTCGTGGTTGACAAGAGGTTCCAACTGCACAGCCCCTAAATCGTGAGCAAAATCGACCGGATCTATAGCCCTGTCGGAGGAAAAAGTCATTAGAGAGGGACCCTTGGTCAAAGTTGGAGCCAGGGGGAAGCGAGCAGGCGAAGCAAGGAAGATCCGCGCTGCGGCACCCGATCCGCTTGGCATCGACGGACCGTGCACCGACGAAGGGAGTATAGCAGGGGTGATCTGATTAGGTGAGGTCGGAACTTCGCCATGAAGAAACCCCCCGATCTCTTGATCGTCCTCCTGTTCAAAGTCCGTATCAGAAGATAAGATATGGGCATGATCAGAGGGAGAGGGCGAATCCGCCTCGGAAGGAAATGACCGATAAACCATCTCAGGATGCTTCAAAAGATACGCATCGGCACCCCTTACCGCGCGGTCGAATGCCCCGATGATTCCGCCCCTTCTTCGCCAGGACAGGAGAATCCAGTAGAAGGATTTACCAAGGAGAATCCGAAGGATGGTCCGCAGGAGGATCTGTGGGAAGGACCGATGTACCCTTTGTAGAGAGTTCCGCGTTCACGATCTTCACGGACTTCCCACCTCCGGATTTACGGGGACGCTTGGGAGTAGCCACCTTCTTTCCTTTCGGATCGGATGAAGATGTCGCCTCATCTCTTTTCTTTCCCATGCCCTGAAGAAGGGCAAGGAAGGCCTCGGGGTCATTGGAGTTGGGGACGGGGGTCAGCGTGACGCCAGACATTTTTCCGCTGAAACCTGCATCAGAATCAGCCTAAATCAGCCACATGCTAAGATAAACACATAAAAAAAAAGAGGAGTGAAACAAACACTTACGAGGAGGAACGGGTACAAAACCTGGAGGTGGAACCCAAAGTTTGGCAAAGACTAGCCAAGGATGCTGGTTAAGCTCCTCCCAGTTGAAAGGGCCCCTCCGAGCGATAATCCAAGCTCGACTAAGAGTTTCTCGAGAGACACCCTCCTAGAGCGGATTCTTCCACAAACGAGACGAATCAAGAAGGCGGTTATGCAGTACTGTAAATAAACGAGACACAAAGTAATACGGAACTCATGTTCTCACCCTCGTCTTCCCACGAGGCAGGAAGGGACCCGCCCCCAGGAAGAAAGGGGCCGCGGATAAAAACCACTCATCTTTCCAGTGCTTATCACAGGTGGTCTCATTCACCAGGGCCGGTTTATTATTATTATGAAAGATGAAACGCATGTTGTCCTGGACATTCAAACGAAGGGACCAGAACTGGGAAACCATGCTCAGGGTAGGCTGAAAGCCCAACCCATAACACACCACTGAAAAGGTGATCAAAGACCTCATAGCATTCGGCATCAATTGACCCAACGCGAGGCTAGCATTCTGAAGCAACTCGGCCATCAAAGGGGAAAGGGGAAGCCGAACGCCCCATTGGAAAAACCGCGGATAAAAGGCGGTCCAACCCTCCCCTGGGTAAAGATAAACTCTCTCTGACGCCTCTGGGAGCCTCATCTCAAAATCCGAAGAGATTCCATAGTTGGCCCTCAACCTATCAAGTTTGGCCTGCGTTAGTTTCGAGGCAAAATGAAAGGGGCCCCTATCCTCCTTGATGCCCTTCGGCTGAGGCTCCTTTTTCTTTTTCTTCTTCTTCTGCTTGCTCACTGTCTCCACCTCGTCCAAGTTAGCAAAAGGAGATCCAAGAGGATCAGAGACGGTAACCTCATCAACAAAAGAGGAATCCACTTCCCCCGTCGACGTGGGAACGGATGGACCAACTTGAGATGCAGCCTCACCACCCTTAGTGCAGCTTTTCCTTTTCTTCTCTTGGGCCACCTCCTTGGCATGAACAGGAAGAGGAGGATGGGAAAAGTCAAGGACAGTAGTTGGGCCCATCGAAACAGAATCTGTTTCCCCCAAAGGGCGAGAAGTAGGAGAAGGGACGGGGTCTAAACCTGCCTGAACCTCAGAAATCGATCCTAGTTCACTCACAGAAGGGAGGGATTCATCGCCAATCGATGAACGAAGGTCAGTCGCAGGCTCATTCCCCTCAGGGTCGCCTCGAAATGAGGGAATGGCATTAGCCCCACCGGCACGAGCAGAGGAAGGGGAAGCCCTAGACTCAATTCTCTAAAAAACCAGACCGTCATAATCATCATCCCCCACGGCTAACCTAGGGGTCCTATGACCTCTAACCACAGAGTTTCCCTCAAAATTATCCATTACAGCAAGAAGGGGAAGCAAAGATAGGGCGGAGAAGACTAACCTTCGAAGAAGAACAGGGAAAGCTTCGAAAAAGCAGAGCGAAGAGGATGAAGAATCTCTTGGAAGCGGACGGTTCACAGACAACTTCGAGAGTTCAAAAGGCAAATAAGCCTTGAAGTCTGGAAAAAAACCCTATTTAAAGAAAAGAACACGCGTCCCATCATCGCGATAGGTGGGAAGGTTCGCGACGATCCGGATCGTCCAAAACCCATTGGAGCTCGTGCCCATCCGAAAATCCAACGGATCAATTTCACAAAGAGCTGCGTCTCTTGGAACGGACACGTCCACGAGAGAACGTGACGACTCTAGAGACGAGGGCAATAGAACCCGAGTCACGACAAGGCCGAAGTGGTCCACTTTCCGAAGGATTGTGGTCCCCGACCACTCCACAGTAACACGAAGATTAGGGTAAGAATCGCGCCCCTGATCCGATCGTTCTACTATCCCCTGCATCGGACTCTCCGACCCAGGAAATAGGGGAAAACTGTAAAGGGTAAAAATAGCCCTCTTATAGGCTGCGCTCATACCGGGCCGAGTCACACGGGAACAGGGCCGTTCGGATCACGTCCTGAAGGAGCCAGCCCCCTTACGGGCCGCGTTCACTACTAGTCGGCCCACACGGGGTAAAACCATCCGAGCCAACACCATAAGGAGTTCGTCTTACTGGGCCAAGTGCAAGCCCATTAAGCCTAGCCCCATGCTAGCCCAGTCGATGAACCCACGATCAAGGGAATATAAAAGGCGCTTGACCTATCAAATCAGGTATGACACTTTAACCTAAAAAAGGAACAACCTGATTGTCTTGACCTAATCCTTGCGGCGCAAGGCAAATCTCACCTACCCCCACCTAACTTGATCGTCGGAGGGTCGTCGGCCGGTACCACACCGGTGCCCTTCTGACCATCTCCTTTTCGAGTGTTACAGGTAACTCAGCCGCTGAGGAACAGCACGTGACGCAACGTGCTCGATCGTGTGGAACGAGTCTCCGACGAGAAATACCCCACACATACGTAAAAGAACAAAAAAAAAACTTATCAATCGACGATGGTGCTCGTCGTGGGTCCGGGCCCCGCCTGTGTGTTTGGTGGGATTCTTCACGCGGTTGGCCTTATTCCTCCTTGACACTGCCTTGCCCTCGGGAGTGTCCAAGCTCGCGATCATCCGTGCGTGCTCCTCCTCGCTCATCCACATAAGTCGGTTTGCTACTTGCTTTCTGCGCGCCCGGTAAATGAGGTCCTTGAATCGATTCTGGACATGATTGTCCCATAGGGGGAACAATCTACCATCCGTGATATCGAAATCGATTACAGGAAACTTGCCCTGAAAAAATTCAAACAAAAAATTGTTAAAGTAATAAATTTATTTTAAAAAATTTAAAAATTAATTAATTATAAAAATAATTGATGTTATTAACCTTCCAATTGTCGTACATCCAACGTTTCTCTGTCGTGGGAATCTTCTGCCAGCGAAGCTCGCTGGGTATAGGAATGCTCTGGAGGACCTCGCGAAACAGTTTTGAAACGGTTGTATGCGGCTGTACTCTGCAAAAACATTAAAAATATTGTGATATTAGATTAGAATGAAACAAAACTATTTATTTAAAAAAAAAAATTAAATGTTTAAAGATTTAAAAATTAATTAATTATAACAATAAACAAAATTACTTAAGTATTCCCTTCAATCCGAAGGGTAGAGTCTGTGGCTCGAGGAGGCTGCGTGCCAGAAGTGGATGGTCCCGCTGGATCGGGCTGGGTGGCAGACCCTGATGCTCCCGTGGAAGTCATGACCTGGGAATCCTGCACCAAACGTGGTGTCGCAAGTTGGGACTCAGGGACTGCATCATCGGGAGTGGCAGCAACTCCTGACTCGTAAACGAAGAGGAGGCTGTCCAACTCATCTGTAGTCAAATCCCCATCAGCGACAGCGGCAGTAGGCGGCTGAGGAGTCGCGTCGTCAATCTCGTCATCAGGCTCGTCTGACTGGGGACGCGTCGTCAATCTCGTCATTAGGCTCGTCTGACTGGGGAGGACGTCGTCTGCCCGTCATTATCCTAAAACTAAACTAATTAAATTACACTAATTGAACTAAATTAAAATAAAACAAAATTAAAGTAAAGAATTAATTAATTAATAAACTAAATTATAGTCAGTAAATTAATTAATTAATTAATAAACTAAATTATACTAAGTAATTAAAATAATTAATTAAGTAATTAAACTAAAAAAATAATTAATTAATTAAACAAATTAAACTAATTAATTAAAGTAGTGTAATTATTTAATTTAAACTACTTAGTATAATTAAATTAAACTACTTAGTATAATTTAAGTAGTGTAATTAATTAATTATTTTAATTAATTACACTACTTTAATTAATTGGTTAATTAAATTAAAGTAAACTAATTAATTAATTAATAAAACTAAAATTAATTAATTAATTAAACTAAAATTAATTAATTAAATAAAGTAAACTAAGTAATGAATTAAACTAAATAAGATTAATTAAACTAAAATTAATGAAATTAACTAAATTAAACTAAAATTAATTAATTAACTAAATTAAACTAAACTAATTAATTAATTAAAGTAAACTAAGTAATTAAGTAAACTAAAATTAGATTAATTAAACTAAAATTAATTAATTAATTAAAGTAAACTAAGTAATGAATTAAACTAAATTAGATTAATTAAACTAAAATTAATGAAATTAACTAAATTAAACTAAAATTTATTAATTAACTAAATTAAACTAAACTAATTAATTAAATTAAAGTAAATTAATTAATTAAAAACTAGTCTAATTAATTAACTAAAGTAAACTGGACTAATTAATTAACTAAACTAAACTAATTAATTAATTAAACTAAATTAAATTAACTAATTAAACTACATTAAATTAATTAAACTAAATTTAAACTTAAAACTAAAACTAACTTAAAACTTAAAATCTATACGAAAACTAACCTCGTAATAGAAACCGGGATTGGAGGTTTAGGGTTTTTAGGTTTAGAGTAGGAACGGGGAACGGGAATGGGCAAAAACAACGGGGAACGGAGCGGGGGAAAGAGAGAAAGAAAAATAGACGAATAAAAAACGGAATGGGGGGCGGGAGGGAAACGGTTCTGAGTTTAAATTAGAATTTGCGACCATTTGGTTGCAAATATGTAATTATGACTAGAAAGCGAAAGGTCGCGCATCTTGGGAAATTACGACCACGTGGTCGCATTTTCATACAAATTTGCGACCATCCTGGTAGCATTTATTAAAAAGGCGACCTGGATGGTCGCAAATTTGTATTTATCAACAACAGCTATCACATCACGCGTCCCATCAAGAATTGGGATCAATTGGTCGTAATATTGAAATTCACCTCCATGAATTGCGACCAGTTGGTCGTAATCTTTAAATTCACCACCATAAATTTCATGAAAATTTTAATTTACCGCTCAAATTTTGTGACGACCCGTCACTTTTAAATAAATTAAAATCAGAGAAAACGGCGGAAGTCTTTTATTTTAAGAAAATTTTGCGTGGTTTTGTTTGAAAGTTGGCATGCCGAAAACCTGTTTACATCCTAATTTTTCAATCTAATAAATTCACATGGACTTTAAGTCCCAAATCAGGAGTTCAAATAATTCATATCATAAAAACATCGACAAAAGCTCTTATGAGCTAAATACAACATCAAAGTTTTAAAATTCATCAAAATATAGACATAAACTTTACAAACAAAAGTGTCCATCTCGAGGTCAGCATCCCTCGATCACGCAGCACCACCTCCTCTCCCTCGACCTCTGGCCAGGGCATTACCTGAAATTTTTGTAAGCTAACAAACTAAGCCCAGTGAGAACAATAAGCATAAAAAGTAAAAATAGACCTCAAACTCGCATTTCGATTTGTGTCCAATTAACTAACACAATTACTCCTAAAGTCATCCAAACTCTAGGTGATTCTATTCCATATTTTCCAATTGATGATACTAATTAGCACACTTAGTCCAATTGTTCATCCATAAACTTGTTATGACATAAGTAAGAAAAGTAAATAAATAAACTTTGCATAATTATAACATCTCGATTCTCTTTCTTGTCTATCATAAGCATAAAAGTAATGAGTACATCCCGTAGGATACGCATTCGCCATTTATGCATGGAATAGAGGTAATGTGGATTTTTACATACTATCCACCCTTATCCTTATGTATGAAGTAGTGTGGACAATTATCGTATTCCACCAGTACTTATGTATGAAAGTAGTGTGGGCAATTATCATGTCCCACCAGTACTTATGCATGAAAGTAGTGTGGGCAATTATCATGTCCCACCAGTACTTATGCATGAAAGTAGTGTGGACTTTCTCGTATTCCACCATTAACCTTTCGTTTTTCTTTCTCACTTTCTTTTCTTTTCAATAATGCGAGATGTTATGCATATGCTTGCAAAAGTAAATAAAGTAAATGTAAATGATAAAGCAACCGAAAAATGCATAAAGTAAATGAGTAAAGTAAAGACATAAAGTAAAGGACAGATAAGAATTCTCGAACGAACGATTTATAAATCGAACTCCGGTATCAATAATAATAAAAGTAAGAACATAACATAATGATTAACCTAAACCTCCAAGGATTCTAAACTTCCAATAATCCGAGGTTCTATTAACCGTTCTAAAAACAAGTTGGATCTTTTAACTTCCAATGGTCCAACCTAAGCTTTGAAACGAATCTAACTTAGAACTTCTAAGGTTCAACACTTTCTTTGAGAACTCCTAAGTTCTCCTTAAAGGATTAACTCTTAATCCTAAGGGCACCAACTCACATCCCTCTAATCTTAGATTCGGATTCTAATCTTAGTTTCAACTCTACAAACCTTCACACTTATTCGATTTCTATAATTACTTTAAATTCTAACTATTCTCACCTTAGTAAAAGTGAAGACTTCGCTCCTAAGCACCGGAAGAGCGATCAAACAAGCGGTTCAAAAACACCTACAAAAGGATTAATATCCCGAAAATTAATAAAATTACCAACTAACGATTAAACAACGATTAAACAAGCAAAAAGACGGAAAACCCACCAATCCTTCCCCTTGGAGGCTCTCGGCCCTCCCTAAACAAAGGGGTTCGGGTTTGGTTTTTCGGCTCTTTGGCAATTTAAATACGTTTTGAGTTGGTTTTAAGCAAATTCGATAATCCCGATTTCAATGGGTATCGATAATTAGGGTTTTTGAACATTAATCCCTTTCCCGAATCGAATTTAAATAAACATTCATTCATTAATTTCTAACCCAAAATCAAACCCAAAAGGGTAAATTTCAAACGGAAAGGGTTTCGACTGAAACTCGGTTTTAGGGTTATGGAATAGTTTCCAAAAACACATAAAACTACTCCCGAGTTTACAAACACCGAGTTCTACAACACGAAATCGAAGGAAATCAATGAAAACTCCATTAAAACACTATTTGGAGCTTAGGGTTTCAAGAGAAACTTACCGAGAACTCCGTATAACACTAGTGGCAAGTACGAAGGCTAGGTGGAAAAGGATCGTAGGACCGATACCTTTCCAATGGAACGAGAATCAAGTCGGTCCGTCGAGAAATAAGCGAAACCCGAAAATTCCCCTTTTCTTCTTGATGCTCACGGCAAAGGAGGAGGAAGAATGAGCATTTTTTTGGGTCAATTTTTGAGTCAAAGCTTCATTTAAAGAAGAAGGCAAATAGTGTTTTTAGATATTTTGCAAATTGGGAAATTACGATTTTGCCCTTTTATGACTTTTGGCTTAAAAACGAATCCCGAACATCTCAAACTATCCCAATGGTGATTAATAATTATTAATTAGCCCGTTAATAATTATTAACACCATTAAAACGTATTTAAATAAATAAAGCCATTAAAATGAATTAAAATGAAATAAATTACTAAATTCTAATTCAAGGATAAATAAATAAACTTTAATTACTTAAATTAAAATAAAATAAATAAAAGTTTTTTTTTTATCACAAAATAACGGGACGTTACAAATTTGCGACCAGATGGTCGCAATTTTGAAATTCACCGTTAAATATTTCATGAAAATTTAAATTACTCGCTTCATATTGGCGACCAATTGGTCGTCATTTAACTTGAACCATTTAGAGTTTTGGAAAAACATAACTCTACTTTTCCAAAATTGCGACCAACTGGTCGCATTTCACTTCTAAATTACTATTGTGTTAATTTGCGACCAGATGGCCGCAAATATTATTTTTTAATCTTCATTAAAGAAATAGTTTTAATAAAACATACATAGTGAATCATAAAGTTACAAAATGTCTCATTCATCATCCTCATTTTCTTCGGTCGTCGCTTCTTCTTCTTCTTCTTTTTCTTATGTTTCTTCATCGGATTCATCGTCTCAAAGAAGTCTCTCACATAAAGTCTTCTTCTTCTTCTTCTTCTTCTATTTCTTCATCAGATTCATCGTCTCGAATAAATTCAGCATCAATGTCACGTGCGTGAGAAGTGGAAGCATTTGTATCATCATCATGCAATGTTATCGTTCCATCATTCAAAGGACGAAAAGTACTTGCATTCTGACCATCATCGATTGCACGACATCTTATCTCATCTTCTTGAAAAGCACCAGCTTCCTCTACATGGTCGTCTTTCTCGAACAAGTTTTCTTCTACCTGGCATGGTTTAACTTTACAAACAACTAACAAATCTGTCAGATCTCGTCTATTAATCGGATAGTTCAGATAAAAAACTTGAATCGCCTGCCACGACAAACCTATTAGTGGACTCCGCCTCGTCTGGTTATCTCGAACCAAGTGCAGTTGAACAGAACAATGCGTTTTAGTGTTAGACTTGCGTATTGAATCTCAAGAATCTCATCAATTACTCCGAAGTAATCGTCTTCGTTTGTGCCGAACACATGACCTTTTATGCAAACACCACTGTTGTTTGTTGCCCTGTTAACTGAATGCGCCTTCGTTTGAAATCTGTAACTGTTACCAACGTATCCAGTATACGACCTTGCAATCCGTCCAGGTTCCTTTGCCAAAGAAATAATGCGATGATCATCTACCGGTAATGTAGGGGAGTCAACCTGTCATTGTTCACATACAGTAATGTTAGAAGGATAGTAATTTTTTCAACAAATTCCCACGGTTTTTTTGACAATTTAAAATAATTCACGTATGCACTGAACCAAGAATGAAACTCTTTTTCGATTATTGACCCCTCCTCAGCGGCTGTAAGACCAACTCGTGTCATTCGAACGTATAAGTTTAGAAATAATCGTATGTAACAAAAATAGTTAGCATATTGTTTGTAATTGTTTAGGCTATGAAATAATGTTAAGTTACGAACTCACTCTATGTAAGGCTCGATCTCGCGTCAGTTGCATAACACGTATATCCGCATTATGTGATACTCAAAATCGGTCAACGGCCTACGACCGATCTTCCAACTGTCATGCCAGGTTCCGTAAAAATCGGTAAGTCGTTTATGTCAACACCTTCAAGTAAATTTTCGACAATGTTTCGTTTAGCTGGTCGAAACGCGCTCGCAATGTGTTGATCAAAGTAGTATGAACAAAATGTGGCGTCTCTTTGCGTCGCACGCACTCTGGATAGATCCTTCTACTCTTGCTTTATTTCCGACCGTCTTTTTCAACCGGCGTAAGTACTGTGGGTAGAATGTGTAGAAAACATTTACATTCGATCATCATCATCGTATACGTGTACATTACAAATTAACTGTGCTTACCTTTCAAAGGGTTACATCCAACGGTAATGTACCAGACCCCTTAAGAATGCCTCGTATGGAAGATGCACTGGAAGATGCTCCATGGAGTCAAAAAAGTCAGGTGAGAACATTCGCTCCAACTTACAAATAATATCAGCGATCTCTGAACTCATTGAAGCGACAGTAGCTTCAGTCAGCTCTGTACATGTCAAGTCCCTGAAAAAAACACTCAACTGTCTATTCTCTAGGAAGGGTCTGAACGCGACAGACATCAATCGTTGCATGAATACATGACAGTCATGGCTTTTCATCCCGAACATGATATGTTTTTGACTGTCTATACACCGACTCAAATTCGAAACGTATGCGTTCGGAAATTTGATGGATTTGATGGATTTGATCCACTCAAATAATGTTTTCTTTTCATCCGTCGTCAACATGTACTATGCTTTTGCGTAATTATCATTGTCGTCAGGTTCCAACTCAGGACAGTCACATATCTCTCGTATATCATAACGTGCCTTCAGATTGTCCTTTGTTTTTCCCGGAACGTTCAAAATCGTATTGAAAATGTTGTTGAAGAAATTTTTCTCGATATGCATTACATCCAGATTATGTCTAATCAGTAGATCTTTCCAATATGGTAGATCCCAAAAAATACTCCGTTTCTTCCAACCCGTGTTTTTTCCAACCGCATTGTTTGCACTCTCTGCACCGTCCACTATAATCTTTTGCATCCATATAGCATCTATGCCTTGAAGAATCTGCCTTCCACTATATATTGTCGGGGGGGTTTCTTTTCTTACTCGTCGACCCTTCTTCCAGTCACTACCGTTTGAACGGAACGTATGATTCAACGACAAAAATCGACGGTGACAATCAAACCAACAAATTTTCCAACCGTTTCTGAGATAAAATGCATCTTGTCTAGCATGCAATGTGAACATGCGTATTTCCCTGTCGTACTTCATCCTTTAAAAGGATAAGATTGAGGTTCACACAATTAACTACTGACTAAACAATACAATAACAAAAACTAAACACATACTCAAAAATATATATGAAAGCAATTAAAGAGATCAACATACCTAACAACATTGAATACGCAGGGAAGTCACTGATCGTCCAGATTAACGCGGCGGGCATCAAGAAATTTTGTTTCTTCGAAATGTCGTACGTCATAACACTATCAGTCCACAACCTTTTCAACTCTGCAATAAGTGGTTGCAAATACACATCCAGTTTATGTTTTGGGCTTTTCAGCCCAGGTACGATCACTGTTAGAAAAATCACCGGGTCTCGCATGCACATCGAGGGAGGCAAGTTATACGGGGTTACCATGACTGGCCAAACTGAATATTGTGCCCCGGATGCCCCGAACGGGTTAAAGCCATTCGTGCATAAGCCTAGTCTGACGTTTCTCGGATCTTGTGCAAAATCAGGATGATAATTATTTAAAAGCTTACATGTTGTAGCATCTGAGGGATGTCTTATAACACCTTCATCCTGTGAATGCTCGTGATGCCATCTCATGTGTGAAGCTGTCACATCCGATGCATACAACCGTTGCAGACGTGGGGTCAGCGGTAAATAGAACATGCAGGCATACGGAATTAGGCTGCGTTTCCCTTGTTTATATCTTGGAAGAAAACAGAATTTGCAGTGCTGCAGGTCCTCATCCACATCCTAGTAAATCATGCATCCGTTTCGACACGAATCTATTTTCTCCATGGGTAATCCAAGTCCCTCCACTAGCTTTTTCGTGTCGTACAAACTGTGGGGCATAATATTTTCTTATAGAGCACATCGACGAAACCACGATGCAATCGAATTAAATCCTCTACCAGATATGTTGTACTGCGCCTTTATATTTAAAAGTTCTATAGCAGCAGCAAGTTGACTGACCTCACACCCATCGTACAATGGTTGGCTGGCTGTCTGTAGCATCTCGTGCATCTTACGTACTTCTGGATTCATTTCCTCTTCAACAACCCGTTCATCTTCATCTACGATTAAACTTTCACGGAAATTTTCATTGCCCCTATACCCCGCACCATCAAGTATCATTTGTTGCATCTAACTATACTGTTGTCCATCATTTCGTTCTTCGACAACAACCTCTACATTCGAGATGCTACCTTCATATTGTCTTGATTCCTGTAATGCAGTGTCGAACATTTCCTTTGTTTCCCCCCTGAAACACCCAGTGATAATAATTCTGCACAAATCCCCGACTATAAAGATGAACCTTCAAATCTGTAACAGGTATGATTCTCCTATTGTCGCATTTCCTGCACGGGCAACGTAGCTTTCCACCATACTTTTCATAATAGACAGTTGTCATGCAAAACTCAACAAACTGTTCAACCCCGGCCACGAACTCATTGTTCAAATACCCGTCTATCAAACGAACATACATCCACTCTCTCATTTTCTTTTTTCTTAATGATAACAAACAATGGGAGGATTGGATTTTTTTCTTAATGTTTAAAAACAATTGGAGGAGGGGATTTTATAATGGACTCCTCTGCTTATTTGCGACCAGATGGTCGTATTTTTGCTACCAACTGGTCGCATTTTCCCGCCATTTTCCTCACTACCCCTGGTCACATCAAGTCATAACATTTACGACCACATGGTCACTTATTTTGGTGACCAGTTGGTAGCTTTTCTCGCGCCAAATTGTTTATCTACCACTGGTCACTTAAAATCACAAATTTTGTGACCATCTAGTCACTTGAAAATGTGACCACCTGGTAGCTTATTTCCAGCCAAATTTTCATGCCCTTTTAATCTACCATTGGTCCCTAAAGGTCACCAAAATTGCGACCATATAGTCACTTTCAATTGGTCAGATCAAGTCATACACAATGATTGGTTAGATTGTGATCAATTATAGGCAATGATTGGTCAGATCTTAGGATAAAAAGAAATGAAAACATACAAAAAAAATTCATTACTTAAAAAACGGGTGTGTTGGACCACACCTCAGCGGATAACATTAGTCTAAACTGTTTAAATAGGGAAAGGGTTAAGATGTCTACATTATTTTCTATTACAAGACATTCAAAAAACTTAATAGTATAAACACCACAGTCTACATCGTTGTCTTGTATCGGGGTGTTACGTACACGGCGTAATGGCCATTGAGTCACGTTGTCAGATAGGCCGACATTGTACAAAATACATGGCACGCAACTCCGAACCGGCCTCATAATTACTGCAATCTCTTCCTCAGTTGAGTAACTTAGAAGAGAATCGTAGTACAGGAATGAAGACCGTTTTAGATCAATGACCAGCAATATCCAATGAGATTTTTTATATTGACTGGAGCGTATACCTAATGGAAGTAATTGAACAAATTGTTATTAATACTAATTTAACAGAACTAATTTAACATAATATAGATTATAAACTTACGTAATCACAATCACCCCAAGGGACAATGAAGTCTCCATGCTTGCCTATGACATAGTCTATGAGTTCAAAACATTTCTGCCAATCATAGACTTTATTATTCTTCACAGCTTTCTCATGTTTTGCCCAACTCCTATCGCAATATTGCTGTGACAATTACAAAAGTTTATTAAGAAGTAAAGATCGGTCAAAGCATAGTGTATGAACGGTCAGAGCATAGTGTATGATCGGTCAGATCATACACCATGATCGGTCAGATCATACAGACAGAGCTTCACAATTACAATAATCAAATTACATACCACAAAATATGAGTCAATCACTGTGAAAGGATGCTTAATAAATTCAGGCCGCTTCCTCAGCTTGTCTTGAATAAACAGCATGGATGTATCAATGTGCTATATATTAAAAGCAATCATTAGTGAGTAAGACAAAGATGTGAAGTTATATTCATGAATTGCGACAAAGATGTGAAGTTATATACATGAATTGAGATATATTAACTCACCTCACAGCCAAGATGTGCATTTGCCTTTTTCACCCCAAGCCAATCTAGGAAGAATGGTTTCGGTTTTACACCGTAGTACCGACACGACACTAATACTTCTTAAGTATTTCGTCCGGGACCCCGTACAGCGGGTCATATAATTGTATGCCCGCTTCTTCTAATTTCAATCTATTCTCCGACATCAATGGATCTTGTTGAAGTGGACCTACAACCTTCCTTTTTCTAATGCCCCGTGGACGCGTCTTAAACTCAACCATGTCAGACATCATAACGATATCTAAAGTGGACTCCTTCTTCTCCCCCGCTTTCTTCTCCTTCTCTTCCTTTTTATCCCCTTTCTTCTCATCCTCCTCATTTTTCGTCTCTTCGTTCTCCTCTTCCATCTTTTTCGTATCTTCCTTCTTCTCTTCCATCTTTTCCCCCTTCCCTCCCTTATCATCCTCCTCCTTCCTTTCCTCTCCCTTAGCCTCCTCCTCCTCCTCCCCTCCCTTATCCTTTTCCTCCTTCCCCTCCCCTCCCTTATCATCTCCCTCATTCCTCTCCTCTCCCTTAGTCTCCTCCTCCTCCTCCCCTCCCTTATCCTCTTCTTCCTTCCCCTCTTCTCCCTTATCCTCCTCATCCTCTTCCTTCCCCTCCTCTCCCTTATCCTCCTCCTTCCCCTCCTCTCCCTTAGCCTTTTCCTCCTTCCCCTCTTCTCCCTTTTCCTCCTCATCCTCCTCTTTCCCCTCTTCCTTCTTACCATCCTCCTCCATCCTTTGCTCACCCTCACTCTCATGTTGATACATGAATAAATCACAAACTCCATCATTCTCATCCTCCTCCATCCTATTGTCGTCTTATTTAGGTTTTTTCTCCAATAACGTCTGAATATTCATTAACATGGATTTGATATCCCAAACATCATTTTCAACCTGTTCAATACGAGCCTCGCAGTTTAAAATTGCTTGTTTGTACTTCGATGACAAACCGTATACTTTCATTGGTTTGCCATCCTTTGTCCTCTTCTCCACTTCTTCTTCATTTTTTCCCGGCCTCCTCTTCACCTCATGAGCTCTTACCCTCTTCACCTCCTCACCCTTCTTCACCTCATCACCCTTTGTTTTATTAACTTCATCACCCTTTGTTTTCTTCACCTCCACCTCTTCAAAAATATTCTTCTTTTTTACTCATTTTGCCTTTAACATGAAAAACATGAAACCAAATTTAGAACTTTAATTAACTTCATATGACCGATCATTAAGACAGAGCACGTAACATAACTCTGTCTCAATGATCGGTCAGATCATAGTGTATGATCGGTCCGATCATAATCTGACCGATCATTAAGACCGACCACGTAACATAACTTTGTCTCAATGATCAGTCAGTTCATACACAATGATAGGTCAGATCATAGTGTATGATCGATTCGATCATAATTTGACCGTCCTTAAGACAGAGCACGTAACATAACTCTGTCTTAATGATCGGTCAGATCATAGATACGATCTGACTGATCATACACTATAATCTAACCGATCATACACTATTATCTGACCGATCATTGTGTATGATCTAATATATAACAATGAACTTCACAAAAATTAACAAAGTCCCTTGTCCAATTGAGCAAATATATTCTTCTTAAGGCTGACCTGTTGTTAGGAATGGTGTCCTAGAACTTGTAATTATTTAATTATAATAATTTATTTCGAATAAATTAAATAAATAAACATAAGTTCTTTATATTATCTAGATTGATTCAATTGACGATATTAGGAATATATGGAAATATATAAATATCAAACATTCAAATAGTAAACCCTAAGTTACTCTTATGAAATCACGACTTAGTATGTGAGTCATACGAGAGGATTAAAGTCGAGATGAGTAACTTAAACGTGTCTACAGTAAACGGATAACGTTTGGGAACCTTATCCTGGTAACACTGTTGATAGCTTCGCATTTTGTTTATAGACAAATGATCTAATCCTGATCATTCATGTGGGAGACATGAAATGGAAGTATCATATATAATGCTGATTGTATAAGACAGGACCACGATGTTCGATCAAATTTCTCATTAGTACCGTTTACGAGAAATGATCGAATATCAACCTAAGTTTATCAACCGTGATAGATCTCAATCCTGAGTGAAATGCGGACTCTTATTTATGGAGTTATGTTCTTTGATTCACATGGTTGAGAGCGATCGTAAGAACGCTCAATACACTCTGTTTTGGGAACATGACTAGATAAGTAGCTGGGAACTCATTTTCACGAGATGGAATTCATAACTTTCCTATAAATTAACGGTATCAGTGCGATACCTAAACATTTTAGGAACTTTAGGAAACTCCCTTGATGTACTGATTCGAGACATGAACAAGTGGCGCCACGACTTCTATTGATCACGAAGTACCTTATCTCTAGTTCGACTAAAGATAAAGTTCATTGGAGAATCGCAGGAACACAAGGATAAAGCGATAATTAAAGGGGCAAAACGGTAAATTTATCCAGTCGTAATTATGAGGGTTCCTTGTGAAGGATATATCACGAGATATAAATAAAGATAAACTAAATGGACATAACTCATCTATAGTGAGGGGAGTTCAGCTATGAATCTATAGTGGAATTATTCATAGTTAGATAATAAGTAATTAACTGATTATGAGTTAATCAATTAATTGACTAATTATTAAGCCCATGATCTATAGGTCCATCGGGTCCCTATGCTAGCCCAAATATCGTAGTCGTGAAATCAAGTAGAAGAAATGGAAATTTTAAGTAAAGTGAATTACTTAAAATAGGCAATATTAATTGTTTAAATATTGAGTATATTTAAACGGTAATTAATATAAACATTATTAATTGTTTAAATAATGAGTTTATTTAAACATGAAATTAATAATGAAATATTATTAATTATACATTATTAATTATTTAAATATTGAGTATATTTAAATGGTAATTAATAATTTGAAATTAATTAACAATTATTAATTGTTTAAATAATAAATTTTATTTGAACGGAATTAATAATTAATAATTAATAATAAAATGTTATCAATAAAATTATTAATTAAATAATGAGTTTATTTAATGTAAATTAATAATTAAAATATTTATTATTAATTATTTAAATAATGAAAATTATTTAAATGGAAATTAATAATTAAATATAATTTGATAATATTTAGTCGGGAGAAAATATTAATATTATTAATTGTTTAAATAAAATATTTTATTTAAATGGTAATTAATAAATAAATTAATTAAGTTGGACTTATTAATTTAGGAGAGAGTTTCAAGCCCAATTGGATTAATGAACCCAATTGAAATTGGCCCAAAATAATTAATTAAATAAATTTGATTTATTAATTATTATTAATTTTGGCCTTCATAGATAATTTGTAGGAGATAATTATTTGAATTATATCCTATAATAATTATATAGATTTATTTACCCAAGATAAATAAAATAAAGAAAAGAAAATAATCTCCTATTTATCTATGGCATTTTGAAATTGCAAGATAAAGGAAAGAGATAATCTTTATTCTTTTTGTATTTATCTCTATAGATTAATCCTAATGTGATTAGGATTCCTATTTTCCTATAAATAGGAGGGTTGGGTCATTCATAAATCACACAATTCAATTCCTTAGAAATTCGAATTCTCTCTTCTTCCCTTCTCCCCCTTGGCCGAAATTCACTATTCAAAATTGGGAAGAAAATATTTTTCTTCTTCCCAATTTCTTCTAAAGTTCGATCCCACAATCGGGTTTCGTTTGATCGATCGGGATATAGCGTAGAAGATCCGGTGTTCTTGAGGATTTGATTTGTAAAGAAACCTCCAACCGATTCTCCATTTATTACTCAATGTAAGTTTTGATTTTAATTTTCGAAATTTAAAGCATGAATCTACATGTTTTTTCACAAATTGCATGATATTAATAGATCCATAATTAAATGTTAATTAGTTTACTAAATCAAATTCCGCTAGTTTAGTAAATCATCCCTTCAATTGGTATCAGAGCTAATTTTAATTATCATGCTAAATTTGTGATTTTTCGAAAATTTTGGTGGGTTGCATAAAAATTGTTTTATGTATGTTTATATAAATTGTGTTATATAAATTGTGGAGGTTTGCTTATTGACTGTTTAGGTATTCTTGAGGCACTTAGGTTTTTAAATTTTAGTAGAAAATTTGTAAACCCTAATTTTAGGGTATAGGAAAAATTTGTAATTTTCCCATACCAAATGAGGCAAAAATCGGCACTACCAAGGGAGGAAGAGAAGAAAATTCATCTCCAACAATCCATGTGGTCCACGCCCAAGGAGGAGATTTTTTCAAGATATGGTAAGATATATTTTATCATAATTATCTTGTTATCTCAATTTAAAAATTTAAATATTTAAGATAAGGATAAAATCTTTTTAAAGATTATATCCCTATCTCAAATTATGAATTTAGAAATTGATATAAGATTACATGGAAAATATTTTTCTTTATTTTTTCCATTTAATTAAAAGATAATTATTTTAAAACAAGTATTTATGGAAATATTAAGGAGATAATATTTACCCCATAAATACCCATGCCCACGCCTACACACCATGGAGGAGAGAAAGTTGAAGCCTCAAAATTCTACAATGGAAGACATAAATTAAGTTGTAATTTAATTTTCCGTTTTAGAAATAGTGCCAAGAATATCTTGGTCAATTTAGCTATTTATTATTTAAATTTTTATATGTATGATATAATTGTTTTTAAATAATATTCATGCATAAGAGTATGTCATGTAGAAAATCCCACCATAGGTTGTATGATTTTAATTAATTGTACATACATGCATCATGATATAATATGTGTTATTATATGCTAATGTATGTGAAGCATGCTATAATTTTATTTTATAAATGTTATTATCGAAAATTATATTCTAATTGTTTTAGAATTAAAAGCATGCTTATTTAGTTAAAATTCAAAAGTTAAATCTAGTTTAAAAGTTGAATAGAAACTAAATGAATTATTTGTAATATGGAATTATTGTTTAAACAATTGGGCCAAAATCCATATAAGATAAACAAATAGAAACTTTTAATTAAGGGTTAATTAAAAATTAATAATTGAGATTAATTAAATTGAACGGATCTGCGAGAAAGCTCGCCCAAGCGATGAGGTTTCATAAAGTTCTCCTAACACGGAGCGCCTCTACTCGGGAGCGATCCGGGAGAAAAGTTCAAATTAATAAATCAAAATTATTAAGACGGCTCATAATGTGATTAGTTTTAATTAGGAAAACTTGAACAATCACTTTATAAAATTAATCTAACCAATTTAAGAGTTAAAGTTGATTAGGTTAATTAAAACTTGGATTAATGAGTTAGCCTGAATTAGTCTAAGTTATGAAACCCTAACTCAAAATATTAAGTGGGAGAAGGAAACATGTCAATGTATCCTATGGTCTCCACTAATGGGCTCGAAACGTGAGATTTATACATGGCCCTCGTAAACACTGCTGCAGTGTTCATTCCCATAGGAAGGTTTATTGTATAAATCAATATCAAGTTGGGTCTCCCGAAAGGGATAAAGAATTTTAAATGAGATTGATTGAAGATGAATCTACACTTCGTAGACACTCTTCAATTTTATTTAAAAGACTAAATTAGTGGGTCACACTTAAAAGGAAATTTGATAAAGTTTGTTATCAAAATTCTTGACCAAATACACGGTAAACAATGACATAGGAATATGAGTTATTCTGGAGTTGTCAATTGTCCGAGTGGCATCTCGTTTTAATGATGGTAACTGACCTATCATTCGACGGCACTTCACCGGTATCATTAAAATATCGTGACATAGTAACATGTTTTAGGGCTTTTCTGTTCATTAATATGTTCGCATTCATGCATCATATTTAATTATATGTCGAAAACTTGAGTATTTGAATGTTGAATGCATGTTAGATTATTAAGATAAAGTTTATTTAAATTTCAGTAATATAGCATCTGTTTTAGTCATTATACTTGGAAAGAACAAACTGAACGATGAGAACTATGTTTCCTAAAAAAAAAGGAAATGAATAATTTAAGTAAAGCAGTTTACTCAAATAAACTGACAATATTAATTATTTAAATAATGAGTTTATTTAAATGGAAATTAATATCATTGTTATTAATTATTTAAATAATGTGTTTATTTAAATGGTAATTAATAATAAAATATTATTGATAAATAATTATTAATTATTTAGGTAATGTGTTTACCTAAATGGAAATTAATAATTAACATTTATTATTAATTTTAAATAACAGTGATTATTTAAAAGGATAATAGTAAATAACATATTTATTATTAATTTAAATAAAGTCGATTATTTAAATAGAAAATAATAAATATTTATTAATAATATACAAAATCGGAATATGATATTTTATTTAAATAATTGATTTATTGAAATAAATATCGAGAGTTAATAAATAAGATTTATTAATAAGGAAGAACCTATAATTGAATTAATGAATTCAATGGATTTTGGTTCAAATTATTTGAATTATTAAATACCAAAATCAACTCATATATAATATTTTAGAAAATAATTGTTGAATTATTTTGTCTAAAATAAATATATAAAAGATTGTTCAACCAAAGACAAATTAAACAAAGAAAAATTAGTTTTTCTTATTGATTTTATACACATAAAATCGACACGTAAGATAAATAAGGAATAAAATTTGATTTTATTCTTGGCATTTATCTTGTATTTATTTTAATAGTATTTCCTAATTCGATTGGAAAACTGTTTTGCGTATAAATACAAACGTCTTGGTTGTTCATTCAAAAGCTTCTAATTTCAATTTTCGAAATTGAAAACTCTTCTTCTTCCTATTCTCCTCGTAACCGATTTTACAATAGTCTAAAAGGGAAGAAAATATTTCTCTTCCCAAACCATAGTTTTCGAGTTTAGTTTAGTTATCAATTTGTTTTTATTTTGAATTATGTAATAACTATTGGTTCTCATATCGTATGAACCAAGTTTGGGAATATTTTAAATAAGAGTTATTTAGGTAGATATTCCTTTACAATTATATTACAAAGTTCCAAAGTGTGATTGGATGGTTATTCAAAATACTTAGTATAAAACAAATAAATTCCAAATCCAAATTCTAAACTCCAGGTATATCTAAATGAGTTATAAGGTTTAAAAATGTTTAAATACTTAAGTCTAAAATTACTTAAATAAGTTAGAGGGATTAATCTCTTAAAGATGGTTCTCAAGGAGTTTGAGATGATAACCATATTAATCCACGAACTTATGGGATAAGTAAAATCGAATATCTTTTGATTTATCAAAGATAACTAGACTTAAACATCACTAAAGTTGGACATTTAGATGTTAGAACTTAAGTGATAAGTAAACATTAAATCGATTTCTTATATTCCAAACATTCGAGTTATTTAAAAGGATGTTTTAAAGGTAATAACCGATATGGAATAAACAAAACAGAAATCGAAAGTAATAATTAGTGAGTAATTGAATTCATAAATTATTAAAGAAAAGCTCAAGAAATCGGTGATCTTGAAGGCTTTAAACCTTACTTAAGATATAAAAGAATTACAATGATTTTATTTCACAATAAAAACAAGTAGTTATTTAAAAGTTTAAATTGTTAAACTACTTGTAGAACTTTATTTGAGTGGGAGCGTCATAATACGAACCAAAGGACTTTCGAAGTCCAAGTGAAACTCATTGACTTCAAAATCAATGAATAAAGTTCAAAATAAGTGAAATAAAAATGACACGAATTTTCAATAGTTGAGTTGAAAAGGGTCACTTATTGATATGAATTATGTAGCCTTGCATATGAGGAATTCAAGCTTCAAGAATACTTGCATTCAATGCACTTCGATTGCATTAATTGCATCCCAAGTTCATTTATTACAAGTCAAGATTCATTAACTACAATTCAAGATGCATGGATGATAACCCAAGCTTCATTCAAGACAACTCAAGCTTCATTCAAGGGAACTTAAGGCAACTCCAAGACAAGCATTAATGACCATTTACAAGCTTCAATTAGAGTTAAATATCAGTTTCAAATGTAATAATTCATTTTAAGTTACAAATTAAAATGGTGGCTGAATGTAACTTAAGTTTTTGCATTAAATTCGTAGGTTACATGCTAGGGACTTAATTGGGCTGATAGAGGATCATTATGAACGAAATTACATGTATTTTATGCCTATAAATAGGCTTTGTTTTAGACATTGTAAAGCAGATTTGAAAATGTAATGAAATGTTGCCTTTTGAGCAAATGGAGAGCCTTGAGCCTCACCCCTTTGTAGTCTTGCCTTAGATTACATGTTAGAGTCATTCAAGTAGAAATGATCATCCTACTTGTGGAGTGTCTCGAATCTTGGGCTTGGAAACTTGTCCTAGATCAATGATCATCTTTCCTAAGCAATCTGTTTTTAGCCATTCTTAGGGGGTGTTTCCGAATAGTTAGGGAGGGTTTGAGTTCTTGCTTCAAAGGTTCATGCTAAGCCATGAGATGATGGAACGTAAGACTTGACAGATTCAAAAGATTGAATGAAATGTAGCATTTTTATGCACATTGAGAGCCTTGTGCCTCACCCTTTGTAATCTTGCTTTAGATTACATGTTTAGAAATATTCAAGAGGGGAGTGTGAAGGGATGATTTACTAAATTAGCGGAATTTTATTTAGTAAACTTATTAACATTTAATAACGGATCTATTAACATCATGCAATTTGTGATAAAACATGTAGATTCATGCTTAATTTCGAAAATTAAAACCCTTTTACTTACATTGAGTAATTAATGGAGAATCGGTTGGAGGTTTCTTTACAGCATCAAATCCTCAGCAACACCGGATCTTCTATGCTATATCCCGATCGAAAGCAAAACCGACTTGTGGGAATCGAACCGGAAGAACAAAAGAAGAAGAATTTTCTTCTAAATTTTTCCCGAAGGAAAATCGGCAATTGGGCAAAAACTTGAGAGAGAATTTTCACTTTTCTAATTAAAGTGAGAAGTGTATGAAATATGAATCCCAATAGTCATATTTATAGGAAAATATGATATCTAATCTCTATAGATATGCTTATCTCCTAATTATTAGATAATAGAAATAAATAATAAAATATATATATATAAACATTGATTTTGCCTTCAGTGCGCCGCCACCATTACAAATATATATAATTTATATTAACTTTGCATGCTGACCACGCCAATGACTTATATATATATATATATATATATATATTTTATATATTATCTTTTCTTTATATAATAATTCTATATATATAATTAGAAAAAATTCAAATAATAATTTCTAATTAAATATATTTAGCCAAAAATTAATATATTAATTACCATTGAATCTTATTCAATTAATTAATTATTTTGGGCCAAATCAATTTGTTTCATAAACCAATTGTATTTAATTCTCTCTAATTAAATAAACTCATTATTTAGTTAATAATACAAATTATTAATTTCTATTTAAATAAACTCATTATTTAAATAATTAATAATATTAACATTAATTCCCGTTTAAATAATTTATTTATTTAAACAATTAATTTTGCCTTATAATATTATAATTGATAATGTAATATTAATTTCCATTTAAATAAAGTCTTTATTTAAATAATTAATATTGTATCCATATTAATAATATTAATATTAATTTTCATTTAAATAATCTCATTATTTAAATAATTAATATTGCCTAATTTTAAGTAAAATCAATTACTTAAATTATTTGTTCTTCCTAAGTTAAATTAATAACTTAGTTTTGCTACAACAATATTTGGGCTAGCATAGGGACCCGATGGACCTATAGATCATGGGCTTAATAATTAGTCAATTAAGTGATTAACTCATAATCGTTAATTACTTATTATTTAACTATGAATAATTCCACTATAGATTCATAGTGAACTCCCCTCACTATAGATGAGTTATGTCCATTTAGTTTATCTTTTATTTATATCGTGATATATCCTTCACGTGGAACCCTCATAATTACAAGCGGATAAATTTACCGTTTTGCCCCTGTAATTACCGCTTTATCCTTGTGTTCCCGCTGATTCTCCAATGAACATTATCTTTAGTCGAACTAGAGATAATATACTTCGTGATCAATAGAAGTCGTGGCGCCACTTGTTCATGTCTCGAATCGGGACATCAAGGGAGTTTCCTAAAGTTCCTAAAATATTTAGGTATCGCACCGATACCGTTAATTTATAGGAAAGTTATGAATTCCATCTTGTGAAAATGAGTTCCCAGACTACTTATCTAGTCATGTTCCCAAAATGAAGTGTATTGAGCGTTCTTACAGGATCGCTCTCAACCATGTGAATCAAAGAACATAACTCCACAAATAGGAGTCCGCATTTCACTCGGGATTGAGATCTATCACGGTTGATAAACTTAGTTTGATATTCGATCATTTCTCGTAAACGGTACTAATGAGAAATTTGATCGAACATCGTGGTCCTGTCTTATACAATCAACATTGCATATGATATTTCCATTTCATGTCTCCCACATGAATGATCAGGATTAGATCATTTGTCTATAAACAAAATGCGAAGCTATCAACAGTGTTACCAGGATAAGGTTCCCAAACGTTATCCATTTACTGTAGACACTTTTAAGTTACTCATCTCGACTTTAAATCCTCTCGTATGACTCACATACTAAGTCGTGATTTCATAAGAGTAACTTAGGGTTTACTATTTGAATGTTTGATATTAATATATTTCCATATATTCTTAATAACGTCAATTGAATCAATCTAGACACTATAAAGAACTTATTTATTTAATTTATTCTAAATAAATTATTATTATTAAATAATTACAAGTTCTAGGACACCATTCCTAACAATCTCCCACTTGTCCTAGATTTTTGGAGATTTGACTTGTAATTCCAGTCCAACTGGATGACTATCAACTACTTAGCCATGGTAGTCATTTTAATACTTTATCAGTAACGTTTTCATCTGTTTAGTATGTATTTCTTTTGTCTGATGTTAGTTTCATTAAGTGTAATAGATTCCATATTTTATCGACATAAAATAAACTCTATTAACTTTTGATTTGAAACTATCATGCTCATACACCTTTCATTTACTAACGACTTAGCAATCACGCAAATTTAGAGTTTAGTTAGTAAAAACTCATTTTACTTATACTTAACTCTTTTGATGTTTAATTCGCAAAGGTCTTTCGTCGAATTCTTACATGGAAGTAAATTTCGAATTTGAGCCCGTGCAACTCATAAAATCTCTCATTTTATCTATGTGCACTAACATACTATTTGTAAATTTTCTTTTAGTCATATTGGTTCTAGGATTCTCGAAATTCTTAAGCTCCCACTACAAAGTAATTCTCCATTACTTTCATTTGTTTAATGATTACAATTTTATACTTGTTATTATTTCAAAAATAATGTATAAGTATAAGTGACCATTTTTCAACTCCACTATTGAAAATTCGTGTCATTTTTATTTCACTTATTTTGAACTTTATTCATTGATTTTGAAGTCAATGAGTTTCACTTGGACTTCAAAAGTCCTTTAGTTCGTATTATGACGTTCCCACTCAAATAAAGTTCTATAAGTAGTTTTACCATTTAAACTTTTAAATGACTACTTGTTTTATTGTGAAATAAAATCATTGTAATTCTTTTCTATCTTAAGTATGGTTTAAACTTTTTCAGTATCACTGATTTACTGAACTTTTCTTTGATAATTTGTGAATTCAATTATTCACTAATTATTACTCTCTGATTTCTTTTTTGTTTATTCCATATCAGTTATTACCTTTAAAACATCCTTTTAAATAACTGAATGTTTGGAATATAAGAAATCGATTTAATGTTTACTTATCACTTAAGTCCTAACATCTAAATGTCCAACTTTAGTGATGTTTAAGTCTAGTTATCTTTGATAAATCAAAGATATTTGATTTTACTTATCCCATAAGTCCGTGGATTAATATGGTTATCATCTCAAATTCCTTGAGAACCATCTTTAAGAGATTAATCCCTCTAACTTATTTAAGTAATTTTAGACTTAAGTTTTTAAACATTTTTAAACCTTTATAACTCATTTAGATATTCCGGAGTTTAGAATTTGGATTTGGAATTTATTTGTTTTATACTAAGTATTTTGAATAACCATCCAATCACACTTTGGAACTTTGTAATATAATTGTAAAGGAATATCTACCTAAATAACTCTTATTTAAAATATTCCCAAACTTGGTTCATACGAAATGAGAACCAATAGTTATTACATAATTCAAAATAAAAACAAATTGATCATTAAACTAATCTAAAAAACTATGGTTTTGGGAAGAGGAATATTTTCTTCCCTTTTAGACTATTGTAAAATCGGTTACGAGGAGAATAGGAAGAAGAAGAGTTTTCAATTTCGAAAATTGAAATTAGAAGCTTTTGAATGAACAACCAAGACGTTTGTATTTATACGCAAAACAGTTTTCCAATCGAATTAGGAAATACTATTAAAATAAATACAAGATAAATGCCAAGAATAAAATCAAATTTTATTCCTTATTTATCTTACGTTCCGATTTTATGTGTATAGCATCATTAAGAAAAACTAATTTTTCTTTGTTTAATTTGTCTTTGGTTGAACATTCTTTTATATATTTATTTTAGACAAAATAATTCCACAATTATTTCCTAAAATATTATATATGACTCGATTTTGGTATTTAATAATTCAAATAATTTGAACTAAAATCCATTGAATTCATTAATTCAATCATAGATTCTTCCTTATTAATAAATCTTATTTATCAGTTCTTCATATTTATTTAAATCAATCATTTAAATAAAATATTATATTCCGATTTTTGTACTTTATTATTAATAAATATTTATTATTTTCTATTTAAATAATCGAAATTATTTAAATTAATAATAAATAGGTTATTTAATATTATCCTTTTAAATAATCCCTATTATTTAAAATTAATAATAAATGTTTAATTATTGATTTCCATTCAGGTAAACACATTACCTAAATAATTAATAATTATTTATTAATAATATTTTATTATTAATTACCATTTAAATAAACACATTATTTAAATAATTAATAACAATGATATTAATTTACATTTAAATAAACTCATTATTTAAATAATTAATATTGTCTGTCTATTCAAGTAAACTGCTTTACTTAAATTATTCATTTCCTTTTCTAGGAAACACAGTTCTCATAGTTCAGTTTGTTCTTTCCAAGTATAGTGACTAAAACAGATGCTATATTACTGAAATTTAAATAAACTTTATCTTACTAATCTAACATGTATTCAACATTCAAATACTCAAAATTTCAACATATAATTAAATATGATGCATGAATGCGAACATATTAATGAACAGAAAAGCCCTAAAACCTGTTGTTAGGAATGGTGTCCTAGAACTTGTAATTATTTAATTATAATAATTTATTTCGAATAAATTAAATAAATAAACATAAGTTCTTTATATTATCTAGATTGATTCAATTGACGATATTAGGAATATATGGAAATATATAAATATCAAACATTCAAATAGTAAACCCTAAGTTACTCTTATGAAATCACGACTTAGTATGTGAGTCATACGAGAGGATTAAAGTCGAGATGAGTAACTTAAACGTGTCTACAGTAAACGGATAACGTTTGGGAACCTTATCCTGGTAACACTGTTGATAGCTTCGCATTTTGTTTATAGACAAATGATCTAATCCTGATCATTCATGTGGGAGACATGAAATGGAAGTATCATATATAATGCTGATTGTATAAGACAGGACCACGATGTTCGATCAAATTTCTCATTAGTACCGTTTACGAGAAATGATCGAATATCAACCTAAGTTTATCAACCGTGATAGATCTCAATCCTGAGTGAAATGCGGACTCTTATTTATGGAGTTATGTTCTTTGATTCACATGGTTGAGAGCGATCTGTAAGAACGCTCAATACACTCCTGTTTTGGGAACATGACTAGATAAGTAGCTGGGAACTCATTTTCACGAGATGGAATTCATAACTTTCCTATAAATTAACCGGTATCGGTGCGATACCTAAACATTTTAGGAACTTTAGGAAACTCCCTTGATGTACTGATTCGAGACATGAACAAGTGGCGCCACGACTTCTATTGATCACAGAAGTACCTTATCTCTAGTTCGACTAAAGATAAAGTTCATTGGAGAATCAGCGGGAACACAAGGATAAAGCGATAATTACAGGGGCAAAACGGTAAATTTATCCGTCTGTAATTATGAGGGTTCCTTGTGAAGGATATATCACAGATATAAATAAAGATAAACTAAATGGACATAACTCATCTATAGTGAGGGGAGTTCAGCTATGAATCTATAGTGGAATTATTCATAGTTAGATAATAAGTAATTAACTTATTATGAGTTAATCAATTAATTGACTAATTATTAAGCCCATGATCTATAGGTCCATCGGGTCCCTATGCTAGCCCAAATATCGTAGTCGCGAAATCAAGTAGAAAAAATGGAAATTTTAAGTAAAGTGAATTACTTAAAATAGGCAATATTAATTGTTTAAATATTGAGTATATTTAAACGGTAATTAATATAAACATTATTAATTGTTTAAATAATGAGTTTATTTAAACATGAAATTAATAATGAAATATTATTAATTATACATTATTAATTATTTAAATATTGAGTATATTTAAATGGTAATTAATAATTTGAAATTAATTAACAATTATTAATTGTTTAAATAATAAATTTTATTTGAACGGAATTAATAATTAATAATTAATAATAAAATGTTATCAATAAAATTATTAATTAAATAATGAGTTTATTTAATGTAAATTAATAATTAAAATATTTATTATTAATTATTTAAATAATGAAAATTATTTAAATGGAAATTAATAATTAAATATAATTTGATAATATTTAGTCGGGAGAAAATATTAATATTATTAATTGTTTAAATAAAATATTTTATTTAAATGGTAATTAATAAATAAATTAATTAAGTTGGACTTATTAATTTAAGAGAGAGTTTCAAGCCCAATTGGATTAATGAACCCAATTGAAATTGGCCCAAAATAATTAATTAAATAAATTTGATTTATTAATTATTATTAATTTTGGCCTTCATAGATAATTTGTAGGAGATAATTATTTGAATTATATCCTATAATAATTATATAGATTTATTTACCCAAGATAAATAAAATAAAGAAAAGAAAATAATCTCCTATTTATCTATGGCATTTTCGAAATTGCAAGATAAAGGAAAGAGATAATCTTTATTCTTTTTGTATTTATCTCTATAGATTAATCCTAATGTGATTAGGATTCCTATTTTCCTATAAATAGGAGGGTTGGGTCATTCATAAATCACACAATTCAATTCCTTAGAAATTCGGAATTCTCTCTTCTTCCCTTCTCCCCCCTTGGCCGAAATTCCCTATTCAAAATTGGGAAGAAAATATTTTTCTTCTTCCCAATTTCTTCTAAAGTTCGATCCCACAATCGGGTTTCGTTTGATCGATCGGGATATAGCGTAGAAGATCCGGTGTTGCTGAGGATTTGATGCTGTAAAGAAACCTCCAACCGATTCTCCATTTATTACTCAATGTAAGTTTTGATTTTAATTTTCGAAATTTAAAGCATGAATCTACATGTTTTTTCACAAATTGCATGATATTAATAGATCCATAATTAAATGTTAATTAGTTTACTAAATCAAATTCCGCTAGTTTAGTAAATCATCCCTTCACCTGTGTCATTGCCTTTTCAGTCCGCCCCGAGCATACTTGTGATAGATCTGTTTCCACCCTTGATATATATTTTTCAGCAACAAGCTCGGGTATTTGTTCGAAAATCCATGCCTACAATAGTTAAATTATCATATAGTACACTTTCACATCATCAGGGTAATACAAATAAGGTTTTTTGGTACATTACCTGGAATGCGTATGGAAATCCGGCAAGCGAGTAGGTTGCACCCACTACCTTCGCATCATGCTTGCTCTCTTTCTTATCTTCGACCATGACATCATCAATGTCTTCATTCAGTTGATTTGTTTCAGTCGGTTTCAATTTTTCTTCAATAGCTTCCTTCAGCGAACTAAGCGTGATCGCATAAATGGTGTCAACCCAATCAAAGTTTTCCCACATTTCTTCTTCTTCTACCAATGAAAAAAAAACTAGTATCAATTTTTTTTCTTCTCAATCCACCTATCAATACTAGCTCCACAATGTACACCAAGGTCATTCTCACTACGTCCTTATCGTCTGTCAATCCGTGATTAAGGATCTTATCATCTAAATCATACTTGTTTATGCCATAACGGCCTCTGAACAGCAACTCTCGTAGTCTAATAGAATGGTCCCTACGTATAAAGGGTTTCCCGTGTGGCAATCCAGTGATACGTGCGAAATCATCCTTCGTAAATGTCCTTACCCGTCCTCTAATCAGAAAACTCATCTCTTGCTCATTCGGTTGTTCAACCTCTCTTAGTAGAACTAGATGAATGAGTGGGCCACAGAACTTGAATTCTACATCAATTAAACGCCCAATGAATGTTTCTCTCAACATTGCTAGCTGTGTTGGAGTAAGTCCCTCCTTAATGTTCTTCACAGTGTTAGACAAGTGTGAGACCCCAGTTACAGTGGCAGAAAAATGATCAGCAATACTATATTTCAAAGTAGCCATTTGACTTGAAGGACACAAAATTAAAAAAGGTAAAAAAAAATAAACGTCAGATCATGTGCTGGTGTTTTGACCGATCATGGCCTATGATCGGTCTGATCATGGGTAATGATCGGTCATATCGTTGTTTATGATGTGTTAGATCACTCAAAGAAGGTATGACCGATCATTAGCCCTAAAAGAGGCAATAGGTAATGATCGGTGAGATTGATGATCGGTCAGATCATAGTTAGAGATCATTCAGATTATAGGCTATGATCGGAACGATCTCTAACTATGATCTGAACGACCATCAATCTCACCGATCATTACTTATTGCCTCTTCTAGGGCTAATGATCGATCATATCTTCTTTGAGTGATCTAACCGATCATAAGCAATGATTTGACCGATAATTACCCATGATCGGACCGATCATTAGCCCTATACTCTGAAACCATAACTTCAGAAAATTGAAAAGACATAATACCTTTTATCGTGGATTTGCGGAGATCCTTCGTATACGTTTGAGCGACTTGTACGAAATAAAAAACGGAGCTTAAACTTACTTAAAAAGGAAAACAAATCTGATCGTGGGTGGTTTATACGTTTGGACGAGATCGTGCGTTTGGAATAGAGATGAGATTGTGGGTTTCGAAGAGAAAGGATCGTTGGTTTCGAAGAGAAAGGGTCTGTTCGTTTACGATCTGAAGTTAGAGAAAGGATTGTCGGTTTTTGTTTGCGATCTGACATTTCATTTTCGTAAGCAAACATTAAATTTTCAAGGGTTTTTTCGTCTTTTCACGCTCGGATGACATCAACATAAGGTCATATTTAAAAGAAATCAAAAACTTGGATTTGGTTCATTAATTTTCATTAATCGAGGTCATATGTGCAATTTCCCCTAATAGAATAGATTACGACAATAATGTGAAAGATGGATTTATCCGACTATGAGTCATCTCAACCACAAAGAAATACGCATGTCTCAAATAACCCAATAACAAAAATATATTAAGAAGTATATTGAAAAATAATTTAATAGGGGTTGGACCGAACGTTTTAATATCTGTATATTCCAATTACATCTTTTTTTAATAAAAAAATAATTATAAGATTAACTTTTGATTTTAATGGTAGTAAAACCTGTGTTACGCAAAAAAAAATTAAAATAAAATAAATAATTATCCAAAATTTTCAACTTGATATCATTTTTTGTTGTTTCACTTAACATATGGTTTTTTTTTTTTTTTTTGACAACACTTAACATATGGGTTGGAGTGAGTTGGGATATTAAAATAAAATTCATTTTAGAAAATTGTTTAAAATGTCCAATTCTTTTCTAATTTGTTTTAAAACTAGACTTTTTTTGTTTATTATAATGTTTTTCTAACGTATGTTTTTTGTTTTTTGTTTTTTCGTGGTTTGGTTTTCTTTAAAACCCATTCATTTAATTTCATTTCCCACACACCACATGGCTTTATTTTGTTTTTCTTCTTCTCCACTGTCATTCTCAGCCTGCTCCACTTTCCAAAACTCTCATTTTCCTCTTCATTCATCGTCATTATTATCTGTGGTGCCAGCTAAACCCCGTGTTTTCTCCCTCAGCTTTACTCAAAAATCCAGTTCAGACCTCAATTTTCAGCTACTAATACGACGACAACAAAGACAGAGTCAAGTCCGAAAATGATGAAGATGGACGAACTCTCGTAACTGGCTGAAAGCTAAGAAAAGAACGTTAGGTTGAAATTGAGCAGTATAATATTATCTAATAAAAAACTCTGGAATCTTCCATCATAGAATTTAAACACTATAAGAAAACACCTACAAAAACCTTTGGAAGGAAATACAAATTTTAAAGATGACATGTTAAAAAAAAAAAAAAAAAGAACCATCCCATCCCAAGTTGGATCCAACTTCATGAAAGAGTGTCATCCCTTTTTTATGAGATGATCATTCCAATTCCCAATAAATTGAATTATAGAGAGAATAAAAAGGGTGGTCATTTGAACGTGATCATATAGGAATAAGCAATGAAGATTACGATTTATGAAGGATGTAAATACATTGTCAAATATCACTCACTTTTTTGCTCAGTCAATTCATAGTTCATTGTAGTTAACTGGTTATAGCAGAAGTTTATCCCATGAACTGCCACAAGTTAAGAAAAATCAAAACATAACATAAAAAATGAGGAACAGAGATTAAGAACACTAACACGTGAACAATCTAAAACAAAAATAAAAAAAATAAAAGCGAAATTTACATACATGTTATTATTGGGTGAAATATTTACCAATTTGTTAGAAACTTTTTATTTTTTAAAAAATGTTAGAATTTCAAAAGTCGAGTATATCAGTGAATACTATTAGTATATCAATCAATAACTAATAGTATATCGGGAATAGATTATTAATGATTGACTCATATACTCGGAATCTTTTGAAGTGAACTAATTAAATTCTCTCAAATAACCCATTCACAAAAATATATTAAGAAGTATATTGAAAAATAATTTAATCGGAATTTGGACCGAACGTTTTAATATCGGTATATTCCAATTTGCTCAATCTTCATTCAATTCAAAGACATCCTAAATAGAGCTAAATGTAATTATTTTCATAAGCTAAAGAGAGAATTTAATTAGTTCACTTTCAGAGAAAGTCTTTTTTAATAACTAGAAATGATCAATTTTGAGAACTAAAAAGAAGAAATACTTCCAAGTTTCACAAACTGCCCATGGATATGATGAAAACTTAGTGGCAACCACAATGTCATTTTGAAAACCAGTAATTTTATGAAGGGGCTTGAAAAAAAGAATCATAAGATTAATTTTTTATTTTATTTGCAGTAAAATATTTATTTCGCAAAATCAAAATCAAAATTTTCCACTTGAGATCATTTTTTGTTGCTTCACTTAACATATGAGTTGGAGTGGGGTAAGATATTAAAATCGAATAAGTAAAATAATGTAGAATTGAAACATTTTAGAAAATTGTGGTAGTGTATTAATGGTAGAGAAGAAAGTGCTACGTTTGCACAACATCAGTATTTAACTAAAATTTCCTAAAAATTGTTTTAAATGTATAATACTTTTCTAATTTGTTTTAAAACTATAATTGTTAGAAAAATAATTCTGGTCTTCAAGCTGATAAGGTGGGTAGGTAAGATGTATGTATATTTTTTTTGTTTGGGTTTCGTTAAAATCTACACAAGATCAAGATAAGGTAGGTATAGGTAAAGAACCTGATTAAATACACGTGCTGGAAAAACATGATTTTTTTTACAAAAGTTGATTTAATTGGGGATGGACCGAACGTTATAATCTGTATATTCCAATATGCTCAATCTTCATTCAATTCAAAGACATCCTAAATAGAGCTAAATGTCATTATTTTCAGAAGCTAAAGAGAGAATTTAATTAGTTCACTTTCAGAAAAAGTCTTTTTTAATAACTAAAAATGATCAATTTTGAGAACTAAAAAGAAGAAATACTTGCATGTTTCACAAACTGCCCATGGATATGATGCAAACTTAGTGGCAACCACAATGTCATTTTGAAAACCAGTAATTTCAAAATTGATTATGCAACCACCCATAGCCATAGAAGAAACAAAGAGAAATTATTAAAATGAATTAGAGACCAAATTGGACCTTGAGATTCCCGGATGTATCTTCCATGTAGCTTTTCACTTTGATCATTAAATTTTCCAATACCATAGGAATCAGCAAGATTGAAAACTCGTTGAAGCTCAATATCCATAGATTCTTGTTAACCCCAAAAGAGCTGATTCCCCCAAGCCAAAATTCCAAGGGGTGGTTGGTAGAACGAGTAGGTTGGGGTCGGTTTTGGTAGCCTGAATTGTGAAGACATGGTTTAGATAGTACGTGTTTGGATGTATAGGAATATGAGTTTCAAGAATTTAGGTTTATATAACCTATATTTGGTAGGTGGGTTTTAGTTTTAGTTTTGTGTTGTTTAATTCTTTTATGAAGGGGCTAGAAAAAAAGAATCATAAGATTAATTTTTTATTTTATTTGCAGTAAAATATTTATTTCGCAAAATAAAAATCAAAATTTTCCAATTGAGATCATTTTTTGTTGCTTCACTTAACATATGAGTTGGAGTGAGGTAAGATATTAATATCGAATAAGAAAAATAATGTAGAATTGAAACATTTTAGAAAATTGTGGTAGTGTATTAATGGTAGAGAAGAAAGTGCTACGTTTGCACAACATCAGTATTTAACTAAAATTTCCTAAAACTTGTTTAAAATGTATAATACTTTTCTAATTTGTTTTAAAACTATAATTGTTAGAAAAATAATTCGTGTCTTCAAGCTGATAAGGTGGGTAGGTAAGATGTATGTATATTTTTTTTGTTTGGGTTTCGTTAAAATCTACACTTGTTCAAGATAAGGTAGGTATAGGTAAAGAACGTGATTAAATACACGTGCTGGAAAAACATGATTTTTTTTACAAAAGTTGATTTAATCGGGGATGGATCGAACGTTTTAATATCTGTATATTCCAATTTGCTCAATCTTCATTCAATTCAAAGACATCCTAAATAGAGCTAAATGTCATTATTTTCATAAGCTAAAGAGAGAATTTAATTAGTTCACTTTCTGAGAAAGTCTTTTTTAATAACTAGAAATGATCAATTTTGAGAACTAAAAAGAAGAAATACTTGCATGTTTCACAAACTGCCCATGGATATGATGCAAACTTAGTGGCAACCACAATGTCATTTTGAAAACCAGTAATTTCAAAATTGATTATGCAACCACCTATAGCCATAAAAGAAGCAGAGAGAAATTATTAAAATGAATTAGAGACCAAATTGGACCTTGAGATTCACGGATGTATCTTCCATGTAGCTTTTCACTTTGATCATTAAATTTTCCAGTACCATAGGAATCAGCAAGATTGAAAACTCGTTGAAGCTCAATATCCATAGATTCTTGGTAACCCCAAAAGAGCTGATTCCCCCAAGCCAAAGTTCCAAGGGGTGGTTGGTAGAACGAGTAGGTTGGGGTCGGTTTTGGTAGCCTGAATTGTGAAGACATGGTTTAGATAGTCTGTGTTTGGATGTATAGGAATATGAGTTTCAAGAATTTAGGTTTATATAACCTATATTTGGTAGGTGGGTTTTAGTTTTAGTTTTGTGTTGTTTAATTCTTTTATGAAGGGGCTAGAAAAAAAGACTCATAAGATTAATTTTTTATTTTATTTGCAGTAAAATATTTATTTCGCAAAATAAAAATAAAAATTTTCCTCTTGAGATCATTTTTTGTTGCTTCACTTAACATATGAGGTGGAGTGAGCTAAGATATTAAAATCAAATAAGACAAATAATGTAGAATTGAAACATTTTAGAAAGTGCTACGTTTGCACAACATCAGTATTTAACTAAAATTTCCTAAAAATTGTTTAAAATGTATAATACTTTTCTAATTTGTTTTAAAACTATAATTTTTATAAAAATAATTCTGGTCTTCAAGCAGATAAGGTGGGTAGGTAAGATGTATGTATATTTTATTTGTTTGGGTTTCGTTAAAATCTACACTTGTTCAAGATAAGGTAGGTATAGGTAGAGAACGTGATTAAATACACGTGCTGGAAAAACATGATTTTTTTTACAAAAGTTGATTTAATCGGGGATGGACCGAACCTTTTAATTCCTATATATTGTAATTACAGTTTTTATTTTTTTGTTAAAAAAATAATCTTAAGATTAACTTTTTATTTTAATTGTAGTAAAATGTGTGTTACACAAAATAATAATAATCCAAAGTTTCAACTTGATATAATTTTTTGGTTGTTCACTTAACATATGGGTTGGAGAGAGCTGGGATATTAAAATAAAATTCATTTTAGAAAGTTGTTTAAAATGTCCAATAAGTTTCTAATTTGTTTTAATACTAGATTTTTGTTGTTGTTTAAAATGTTTTTCTAATGTATGTTTTTTGTTTTTTGGTGGTTTGGTTTTCTTTAAAACCAATTCATTTAATTTCATTTCCCACACCACATCGCTTTATATTGTTGTTCTTCTCCTTCTCTGTCTTTCCAAAACTCTCATTTTCCTCTTCATTCATCGTCAATTATTATCTGTGGTGCCTGCTAAACCCCGTGCTTTCTCCCTCAACTTTACTCAGAAATCCCATTTCAGACCTCAATCTTCAGCTACTAATAATATGAATTCTTCAAAAATTGAGAAGCGGATTTTTTATTCCGAAGATGAGGTCATGGTTTCTTTAGCCAAATACATCGCCGATATTTCCGATTATTTTGCTAAGGAAAAAGGTGTTTTCACCGTGGTTCTCTCTGGTGGCTCTCTCATCACCTGCCTCGGGTAAATTTACTTTTAAACTTTCCATTTTTAAGGCAATGAATTATTAAGTAAAAAGGTGACGATATTCCATAGTTGAAATTACTAAACATGTTAAATCACCACTAGACTCAAAAACATAAGTTAATGGATAAATTAAATTTAATCATATATCTCATTACTTTCTCATATGTGAAGTTGGATATTTGCATTAGACCCAAACATATGGAATTTAAATGGGAAAATGTCATCGTAGTGGTTTAAACTCTGAACCTCCTACTTTGATATCATATTAAATAAAGAACTTTATAAAAATGACTCAAATAACATAATTATAATTCATTACATTATTGAACTTTAGTTCATTACATTATTGAACTATAGTTCAATAATTCATAAGTATTTGATGAAAATTTGTTTTTTTTTTTTTTTTACCTTTTTAAGTGTAAGTTCAATAATTTATTGAGCTATTTGATTATCTTTCATTATTATTTTCAATTTTTTTTTAGTTCAATAAATTTTTGAATTATAATTCATTATATTATTGAACTATAATTATGTTATTTTAGCTATTTTTGAAAAGTTTTAACATTTCAACAATTAGTAAGTAAAAATATGTTATTTCAATAATTTCTCTATCAAATATGTTAAATCAGCACTAGACTCAAAATTTATAAACGTAACAGTAAATTTACTTATATATCTCAAGAGAAATTCTTGATGTCTAGATATTTCAATTATCAGGAAATTGTTGGAACCGCCTTATATTGATTCAGTAGATTGGTCAAAATGGCACGTATTTTGGGTTGATGAGAGAGTCGTACCCAAGGATAGTTCTGATAGCAACTACAAATTTGCTTATGATGAATTTCTCTCCAAGGTAATGGTCTCCTTTTCGTCTTTATTTTCTTGTTTTCATTTCAAGGTGGTGATGCAATTCTTCTTCTTCTTCATCTTTTTTTTTTTTCAAGTTCAATCAGAGTTTAAAAGTTCAAAGGTTATGTGCAATATAAAACCGTACGATTTTCCCGATATAAATAAAGCAGGCTTTACACAATACATATATCATTGTTGCTGTTATAGTATGGAGATGCAAATCTGAAAAAGAGAGAAAAAAAAACCAAGGATTATAATCTGAAAATCTAAAAACCCGCAATTAAGGAGTAAATTTATAAATGGAAAATTTTAAAAAAAATGATTTTTTTTTTTTTTTTGAGTAACAAAAAAAAAAAAAACAATGAAATTGAGAAAGAAAGAGTGAACTTACAAACCTCTCTTAAATTTATGAAAAACATTAATTTCATAGGCAAGAAAAGACAAATTCAGAACTTTTCAAAACAACTTAGGGTTTTTGGCTTAATTGATATTCAAAATTGATAAATTAGGGTTATTAAGATCCATTCTCATTTTAACCATTTTTTACCTTCTGATGATGTCATTTTACTGTGAAATGTCTAAAAATCTCTTTTATTCTCTTCTTCCATCAAACATTTTTCTTTTCTTCTTCCATGAAACCATTTTCTTATCTTCTCAATACTATCCTCTCTATCTCCCTCACTCATGGCGGCGACGACGGAGAGTGACGGTTGGTGGTGAAAAACGTTCGAAAAACCTCTCGTCTCTCGATTTGGGTATGCATGACTTTGAGTTTTTGGGATTTTTCATTTGTATTTTTATCAATCCCAAAACCTCAACACCCTTTCTATTCTCTACCTCAACACTCTCTTCACATAACCAAGTAATCTTCAAGGTTTTGTTTCTTATTATTTTGTAAAAAAAAAAAAATCCGAGTTGCCCCGAATTTCACTTCGAAATTTGAGCTTTCCCCAGAAATTGACTTTTATCCCCGAAATTTGCCCATCAATGAGGAAATCGGTGGACCAAAATCCTTCCTCAATGAAGGAAATCGCGAAATCCGATTTCGGTCCACCGATTTCCTTCATTGAAAAGTATTAAAAAAAAGTTGGATTTCAGTCCACCGATTTCCTTCAGTTGAAAGGTATTAAAAAAAGTGTTCTTTTATTAATTTAATTTATATAAAATATATAAAATAAAAGAGAGAAAAGTAATATAAAAAAAACCTTACTGCATAGGATTTCGGTCCACCATTTTTTCTTTCTCTTTTATTTTATATAAATTAAATTAATATCAAAACTTTTTTTTAACTTTTCAATGATGGAAATCGGTGGACCAAAATTGCGATTTCCTTCATTGAGGATTTTCATCCACCGAAATAAAAAATCGGGGCAACCCGATTTATTTTTTTTACAAAATAATAAGAATCAAAAGTTTGAAGATTACTTGGTTAGGTGAAGAAAAGTGTTGAGAGGTGAATAAAGTGTTGAGGTGGAGAATGGAGAGGGAGTTGAGGTTTTGGGATTGATAAAAAATACAAATGAAAAATCCCAAAAACCCAACTTGAACCACACCTTTGATGATTTTACCTTCTTATTTTTGGGGACAATGTATTGGTAGGAGTTGGAATTGTTCAGGTGTCATTGCTTGAACCACACCCTTGAGGTGGAGAGAACCAAGCCTCTTGAATACTTAACAAGTTATTGTAATTGTTCTATTTTAATATAATATCAGTTTGGAATCTATCACATACAAACAATTCCAAAAATTGAAAAAAAAAAAAAAAAAAAAACCTACCTGTAAATGTCATAATTGAGAGGTGTTTAGTGAAGATTAAAGGGAGATCTTCACGAACGGTACAAACAACAAGACCTAAATCAAGACAAAAAAAAAATTGTTTATTAGGGAAGGTTTCTTGAGAAGTAGAAGGAGAACTAAAAATCGTCTCTTTGTTGTTAGACAAGTCTTCATGCTCTCTAGAACAACCTTAATTTTATCAGTCAATAAAACACAAAACAATGTCCAATAAGAAACAACAAGTACAAATCAAACTAAAATCACAACAACAAAATGAAATTTACAAATTCGTTTCTTCACGTAATCGAACAAAATCATCTGAAAGAAAGTTAGAAAGAAACTGATCATAAAAAACAAAAAGAAAACTAGTAATGAACTGATTAGGGAAAAACATATAGAAAAAAAAAAATTTTTTTTTTTATTCCACTTTCACCTATTTAAAATCTCATGTCATCTATTGTCATTTTTGAGGTGTTCTCCAAAAAAAAAAAAAACTATTAGTGCCAAGGTAAATTTACAAATTTTATATATTCTCCCTCTTACGTGTGAGCTCAGATCATAACACAAAGCCCAATCACGTAGAACATTCATAAAAGGAAGGAAATGTCGGATTCAAACTCAGGATTTAGTGCTGTGATACCATAATCACGAATAGACCCAAAAGCTTAAACTATTGGGCTAAGGTCAATTGTATTTTTTATATATTCTCAACATAATCCCATGATAAATATTTTGTTTTACCTTTACATAATAAATCTACGAACGAGGGGGTAATCTATCATGTCAAGATGACTAGTTTGTTTTCATGTGATCTTTCTTAATCTCTTGTTATTCCCAATTCTCTGATACACAGGTCCCTATTCCTCCAAGTCACATATATTCTATTAATGATAAACTGTCAGCTGAGGATGCAGCTAAGGATTATGAAACACGTCTGAAGCATTTGGTCAGCACCAATGTGGTAGATGTATCAGCAGCTAGCGGATTTCCGAAATTCGATCTCATGCTTCTTGGTATGGGTCCAGATGGTCACGTGGCTTCTTTATTCCCAAACCATCCTCTTTTGAAAGAGAAAAAGAAATGGGTTGCCTTTATCAAGGATTCTAAAAGACCACCCCCAGAGAGAATCACTTTCACCTTTCCAGTTATAAACTCATCAGAATATATTGCACTTGTGGTGCTTGGTACTGATGTAGCAGATGCTGTGCATATTGCTATAGATAATCCTGACAATACCAAAACATTACCCGTTCAATGTGTGTCACCTGAAGGGGTGTTAACCTGGTTCTTGGACAAGAAATCGGCTTCAAAGTTGAACGAGCGTTAACGTGGTTCTTCGACAAGGATTCGGCTTTGAAGCTATAAAACAGTAAGATCTATGTTATTGGCTTGGAATCCATAGTGAGTTAAGCTTATAATATGCATTTGAATAAGTGATTCTGTATGTTCACATCTGAATTTTAAATCTCAATGGTAAGATGTATGGAGTAATAAATGTCAAATGTCTGCAAATGCATATTCGGATGTGTATTACATCTTATAATTAAATATGTTAAATCACTAATTGACCCAAAAGATTAAGCCAATGGATAAAAGTAAATTTAATCATATATCTCAACACTCCTATCACATGTGGGCTAGGATATTAGCACAAGACCCAACTATGGGGAATATAAATGGGGAGCAGGCCGGTCCTAAGAAAACAAGGGCCGAGTGCGAAAAAATATAGTATTTGGCCATCTATCATATAATCCTTAATATAAACCATGAGATACGTAAAACCAGTGGTGAATGTGCTAGAGTGGGAGAAAGAGAATGATTAAAATCGATGAGTTCATTGGAATTGGTTTCGTTTTTGTGGATCAGATATGGGGTTTTTGAGATTTTTTAAGAGATGAGTTCGCCAGAAATGGGTTTTGTAGTGGTTCAAATAATAGTATATTTAAAACTGGTAAATTTATAATATAGTATTTTAGAATGTTATAAAATGTTTTTTTCAATACTCACTAAATGAAAGAAAAATATCAAATCAATACACTCATAAAAACGGTTCAAATTTACCAACTTGAAAAAATAATAAATTATAATTCAAAATATATAAACAATGAGATACGTAAATCTGCAATATAAGAAGAAAACATGTTTTAAAAAAAATTAAACTCTTTCTATATTAAAAATTAAGGTTAAAAATATCATTGGGCATAAATTTTTATTATACTAACTAAAAAATATATTATTTTAAATATAGTCAATTTAAGTAATAACCATTTAATAAATGGAAATTTAAAAAAAAAACCGTATCTATTATATATATATATATCAAAACTACCCAAAAGGCCAAAACCGACACCTGGTCAAACTTTATGAAAAGATAAAAATACCCTCGATTTAATTTTTCCTTAATTTATGCAAGATTTAAGGAAAATTATAAAATCCTTTAAATTTTGCAAAATTAATGGAAAAATTAAATCTAAACAAAAATAAAACTATAACAAAAAATAAAATAAAAATCTTCACACTTTTGAATAATCTTCTTCCAGCAATTCTTCGTCGTCCTACAAAATACACAGAAAAATTGGGTTAATAGAAATTTAAAATAAATATTGAATAAAAATAAACATTTGATTAAAAGAAACTTGTTCTATAAAATACAGAGAAAGCTATTTCGTCGAGAATTGAAAAGTAATTTTTTTTTATAAACCGTTTACTTTTAGTAAACACTAATTGATGTGTAGTTAAAATTGATACAAGGCACAAAATTGAAAATGGAAAAAATGTAACAGTTTTGAAAGATATGTGTAAATAGAAATCTAAAATAAATATCGAATAAAAATAAACATTTGATTAAAAGTAACTTCAATCGAATCTCATATAAACACAGTATTTATATTGAACCAAAATAATTTATAAAAATAAATGCACATAATTTTACATGTTTATATCAAATAAACGGTGTATTACAGTTAGCCAACCTGTAGCTTTGTAGCAATAACCATATATTTTTTCATGGCGTGAGGGAGATTTATAAAGATCATAAGGTTTCCATAAATGATCAAGTAAACAAGGTTTATCAGCTTATAATCTAACCCATGGCTTCCCTTTCCCATTCCAATGTAACAAACTAACCGGACCAGGATGCAAACTCCGACAACTATCTTTAACGTTATCTCCTCCAAGCCCATGTTGATTCCATCTATGATCAATCGGTTCCACATTCCCTGCAAAAACCAGCAGAAACAGTGGCAACGAACCCAAATCGTAAATCCTCTTCCTCTTTTGTAATTCCATCCACCTCTCGATTCTCATCTTGTAATTTCCCGTTCTCCATCTCTTCAAATCCATCACCATCACCCCCGTGTTGAAATAACACGGTTTCAACGACAAGAACACGCGAGTCAGAACCTAAAATTGAATTGAAAAGAATTGATCATTTTCTGGTTTGACGGCGAAAAGGAGAAGGATGGATTTTTTTCTGGCTTGACGGCGAAAATGAGGAGAAGGATGGAGAGAATGAGGATGTTTTCTGGTTTGACGGCGATAAGGATTTAGGATGGGAAGAATTGATTGTTTTCAACAAACCATAAATTCAAAATATAGTCCAAATCTAAATTGATTGTTCAATCCCTTAATTTAAGTAATATGAAATAAATGCAAAAAAAGAGGTGAAAATAGTAAAAGGAAAGCGTGTAAGATGAAGGGTAAAGCCATAAACTGGATATCAGAAACAACCAAGATAGCAACCATAAATGGTGTTTTTTGGGTAAAAATGAAATAATATCATAACCACCAAGGATTATTGTAATTGGGTTAATTAAACCGATTATTCTCGTAATTAATTCAGGTTAATTTTGGTAATGGACAAATTAATGTTGTTTACTTCAAAAAACACAATATTTTATATATATATATATCAAAACTACCCAAAACCACCACCAGAAAAATTAAATTACATTGTGAAAAGACGAAACATACCCCGATTTAATTTTCCTTAATTAAATGATATGTAATTAATGAGATAGTTATTAAGAGAGATAAAAGGGTAATAAGGTAAACACTTAAATCGGAATCCACCATAATCGCCACCATAAATGGTGTTTTATGGGTAAATTTGATATTAATATGAAACAACCATTAAAACTGAAATTAGGTGAATTAAAGTGGTTATCGGTGTAATTAGTTCTTTTAAATATTGATTAATAATATTTAATGAGTCAAACACTAAATCAATTATAAACATTTATTATCAATTTAATTTTACATCATTCAATTCATATTAATTATCTTAATCTTATCTCAATCTATCTTATCTAAAAAGTGGGCTTGAAGGGAAAAACTTTTGATTTCCTTTAAGCCCCTTATTATTTCATGTAAGCTCTATAATGCCCCTCTCATTTAATTACTCTTTTATTTTAAAATTTTAATCTATACTATCTTTAATCTTTAGTATATAACCTATTATATTAAATAATTTTTTTATGTGGAAAATTAAAACAAGGGTTTTAATAAAATATTCATATAAACTATGTCATTATAATATATTTTAATTTTAATTTTAATTATTTATTTTAATTAGATTGACAAACTTATTTCATTTTATTTATTTTTTTAATAAAATCAATAAACTTATTTTATTTTATTTTTATTTTTATATTGTATTCATGTTGATAAACTTTAATTTTTTTATATATAATTTTATTTTACTCACTTATTAAAAATATAATTTGAACTAACATGCAATTTTAATAAAATATTCGTATATTATTTTTAATGAAATCCTATTATTATTGTTCCATAAAAATATTGAAAGATAATTTTTATGATTATTTCATTTGTTCTTCTATTAAAAATATGTTAATAGTATAATTAGCCATAAAAAAATTCATCTAATTTTTATAATTATAAATTATAATTTAAAAATTAAAATTTATAGTATAAAAATATTATATTAAGCCATTAAGTAAGTAAAAGTGATTACTTGACCGGCATACTTATCCAATTTTTAGAATTAACACAATAATTTGTATACCCTTTCAAATTTTATATTCATCAATTACAATTTTTTTCTAAAAATGTGTCATTAACAATTAATTATTATTTATAATTATTTAATTATTAAAACATTTTTTTATTGCAAAGGAGTCCAATTGGCATAGCTTTTACTTAAAAAACTGATAGTACAAATTGTGTCATTATTGGCCTGATGCATGAAAGGTTTCATCAGTGTTTAATTGTTGTAAGTCTCCTCCTCTTCCTTAACCGCCTCTAAGAGTAATATATGTGTGGACTTCTTTATGATCCTTCCTATTCATGATTGTTTTGGGAAAGTAATCAAATATGAAAGAGGCAATATTGTTTATATAATCACCACTGATGAACACAACTTGAGAGCTTGTTGTCGCGTTCCATCCACTACCTATGATGCACCTGGTTTATTTTTTATTATCGTTTTGTTTTTGTTATTTACTTATATACTAATGAGGTTTGTGATTTTTTAATGTATATATGGCCAGATTTGATGAGAAAATCAAAGGAAGAAAATTTTGAAGTCAATTTGGATCTCATAAGCTTCCTTAAAACTATTTATGTCGTTCGTTATATGTGGTCCTAATATTTACATTGGGTAGAATTTTGGATAAATTTTCTCTTTCTATTCCTTTTAATATGTCGTTTTAATTAACTAGAGGATTCCCGATTTGGCTGCACAATCTTTCTAGAGTTGAGTTTAGAACTACCCGAATATCGTCTTCATGGTAATATTAACTTTTAGTATATTTAAATTATTCATTTGTTTCTTTCATCTTTTCATTTCTATTAAACAAAAAATCGATAGCTTTTTCAGGGGTGCATCATGAAATTGATGAAATAACATAGTTCTATGATCTATCTTGAAAATAAATGTCGCTAATGTTCCTATCATACTGTTGAGGTGTAACAACCCGAAATTTACAAAAATACATAGGAACATAAAAACCAACAGCGGAAGCATTTTAAAGATAACATCAAGTCTTTTTTTATTGAAAATCAAGTTCAATAACAATTCTAAACTGTAACGTCTCGTTATTTTACACGAATTTTTTTTATTTATTATTTAATTTAATTATTATTATTTGATGTAAAGCACTTAATTTAATTTTAGAATTTTTAGATTTAATTTAGAATTTATAACTTTGAATTTACCAGTTATTTCGTTCGTAAATTCATTTTAATCGTTTTATTAGCTTAAATTAGTTTTGGTTGTATTAATAAATTATTAACGGGCCAATTAATAATTATTAGCAAGCTAGAAAAAAAAAATGTAACAGAGATTATGTAATTAGCATTTATGAGGTAAATCTTACTTACCGGTATTCCCAAAGCAATGGGATTCACAGGGACATTAAAGGGCTCAAATTGCTTCCATTTCATTATCTTCTTTATAACCTGAATAGGAGCAAGGATAGCAAAAAATTTGCATTAAGCAGGCTCAGAGCGTGAAATCGAATTGAAATTTCTCATTTTAAAAGATCGATAATGAGCACATACAATGAGAGCAGATTCTAACTCTTTCTTGTCTAATCGAGAATCAGGTCGAGGCATCTGAATCTGAGCCTGTGCCTTTGATGCATATAGGACATGGAACTTCCTGCCAAACCCTGAAAGATTTGTACATATAAATACAAGTAAGTTTCCTTTTCAGAGCCTTGATCTGAATTTATTGAGAATCCGATGAAAACCCTAATTTCAGAGACTTGATTTGTATTTATTGAAAAAAATAGTAAACTTGACCTAAATAGCTGACGAAAAACACCTCAAACGAACGGCAAGAATCAGATCTACTTTAGATCTAAACAAGCTTCTTCAAATGAACAGCATACAGAAGCTTTGAGTGTTGTTAATGGTAACTTTGATCAGATCTGCGGTTTGTGGCTTCGATTTTCAATAGATCTGGTTTTACAACGAAGCTTCACACGAAAACGAAATCGCGAGGAGCTTCTCGATGCGACGGCGAGGGTTTTGGTAGAGCGAATGAAGAACTCGTGATGGGGAACGAAAGAAGAAATTGTATCAGATGTGGAAGGATAAATCGCGAGAGAGATTTTGTCGAGCGAATGAGAACTATCGAAGGAGCAATTTGGTTTGAATGATTTGGGAGAGAGCAAGAGAGCGAGAGGGTTTCGTGAGCGAGAGAGTTTCTTTTTCTTTTCTTTCCCAAGTCTTTCATCCGTGATTTTGTTTAAAGGAATGGGTGACGTATAAAGAACTATTCATCCGCTTTTTATACTATTGTGTCACCTATTAAAATGGTTAGTGTGGCCTATTCCTATTTTTCTTATAGTGACATATACTCTCCTTCGTCTTTAATTTCTCATTGATATATATTTTTTTCTAATTTATTAGCTCCTTCGTTAAACATTGGGAAGTCCAACAAAATTCCTCACCATTTTTTGATAATGAAAAAATATTTAGAGGTTGATATAAATATTAATCATTTAGGATAACAATTCCCAAAAACAACCTGCCATAGGGAAAACGTCTAATCATATGATAAAAGACCATAATTCATCCACAACCTTCAATCACTACAAGAAAACTGACTTATTTTGACCATTTTTTTTCAAAGGTTATTGATAACTTTTGAAAAATGTTATATTTATCAACAATTATTAAAAACCTTCAAAAAAATATAATTTTTTTATCAAAGAATATTAATAGCCTTCGAAAAATATATACACTTTTTCAATATTTTTATTGAAGGCTCTCAAAAACCTTTTAAAAATTATGTATTTATCAACAAATTTTAAGAAACCTTTGAGAAATATGACAAATATCAAAAGATATTGAAATCATTTTGAAAAATGCAAAACATAATGATCATGCGGAATGAAAACGCTTCTTCAAAATTTCACAACTCAACGTGTCTTCCTCACAGTCACAACTCGTTTTTCGTTTTCTCTTCTTCTTCAAAACTCACGAGGAATGAAAAATGGAAAGATCTCACTCTTCGATTTACTTCTAGTTCCATCTTCCTCTATACATTTTATTCATCTGGAATTCATCTGTGAGTTTCCTTCTATAGTCTTGTAATCAATTCCAAAAATATTTTGTGACGATCCGACTTATCACATGAGCCTAGGATGCAATCACACAAACGGAAGCAAGGACCATGCTTAGTTCAAATGACCATAACACATGACGTTGGAAAATCGGACATGAAATCTACGTAAACTCTTATTAAACCTGCTCAGATTTCAAAAGAAAACTCGGATCATCGGCCATTTCATATCATCAAGTAAAGTTTAGAGTTATAAAAAATGTAGTAAAAGTTGTGGTGCATGATAAGTCCTTAGAAAGGGGCATTCACATAGTTAAACTTGGATAAATCTGGGTAATTAAAAAGACCAAGCAATTGAGTAGAATGTTGAGCTTCTGCACTTATCTAAGTCACTTTTGTAATTTCAAATTCGAAACGAGCCCTCTTATTCACTTTTGCCTTTTAATCAATTTTCTCTCATTATTTGATTACTTTCTGAGCATTCTAATATAGCCCTTGAGAGCATAGTTTCTAGTGGGTGCTATTGGCAATTCTTTTCTGATGCAGGACAAAGAGTGGAAAAGAACATACTGTAATGCTGTCAAAGCAAAGCACTCAGGAAACAAATAGATATTATCTTCGCTGATGAGTTGTTCGATGGGACATGCGGCACTCAGTTCGTGATACAGTTCCTGAGCCACGCGAGCTCCCCATTTTTGGTGGGAAAACGTAAAAATGGTAAAACAAAGAGAAAGAAGCGAGAAATATAAAGGACGGAGAGAAAGAAAAAGACAAGAGGAGACAGTGAAGGTAAGAGCAGAAAGGAAGGAAAAGTGCAACAAGCAAGAGAGTGTTGCTAACGGAGTTAATTTGTAGTTCAGGGTTTAGCAATTTTAGTTTTATATTTTGTGACGACCCGACTCCTTTTAAATCATTTAAAATCAAATTGCATCGGAAGGCTTAATATTTAATAAAAATTTGGCGTGGATATGTTTAAAACTTGGACTATCCACAACCTGTTTACACTTTTCACAATCAGAGAATTTAAAAGACAGGAAATGCAATTCCTGTTGTAAAGATTAAAGGAGTTCAAGGTTATAAAAGTTAAAACAAAAAGCTCTTATGAGCTTATAAACAAAAAGAAAAGAGATAATCTTTATTCTTTTTGTATTTATCTCTATAGATTAATCCTAATGTGATTAGGATTCCTATTTTTCTATAAATAGGAGGGTTGGGTCATTCATAAATCACACAATTCAATTCCATAGAAAGTTGGAACTCTCTCTTCTTCCCTTCTCCCTCCTTTGGCCGGAATTCCTAGTGTTATTGGGAAGAAATTTTTTTTCTTCTTCCCAATTTCTTCTTAAGTTCGATCCCACAATCGGATTTCGTTTGATTGATCGGGATATAGCGTAGAAAATCCGGTGTTGCTGAGGATTTGATGCTGTAAAGAAACCTCCAACCGATTCTCCATATTTTACTCAATGTAAGTAAAGGGTTTTAATTTTCGAAAAACGAGCATGAATCTACATGTTTTTATCACAAATTGCATGATATTAATAGATCCTAAATTAAGTGTTAATTTGTGTTACTAAATAAATTCCGCTAATTTAGTAAATCATCCCTTCAATTGGTATCAGAGCTAATTTTAATTATCATGCTAAATTTGTGATTTTTCGAAAATTTTGGTGGGTTGCATAAAAATCGTTTTATGTATGTTTATATAAATTGTGCTATATAAATTGTGGAGGTTTGCTAATTGACTGTTTAGGTATTCTTGAGGCACTTAGGATTTTAAATTTTAGTAGAAAATTTGTAAACCCTAATTTTAGGGTATAGGAAAAATTTGTAATTTTCCCATACCAAAGGAGGCAAAAATTGGCTACACCAAAGAAGGAAGAGAAGAAAATTTTTTCCCCACCATTCCATGAGGTCCACGCCCAAGGAGAGAGAAAAGATGAAATATGGTAAGATATTTTAACATAATTATCTTGTTATCTCAATTTAAAAATTTAAATATTTAAGATAAGGATTAAATTTTTTTTAAAGATTATATCCCTATCTTAAATTATAAATTTAGAAATTGATATAAGATTACATGGAAAATATTTTCTTTATTTTTCCATATAATTAAAAGATAATTATTTTAAAACAAGTATTTATGGAAATATTAAGGAGATAATATTTGCCCCATAAATACCCATGCCCACGCCTGCACCATGGAGGAAAGAGAAAGTTGAAGCCTCAAGTTCTACAATGGAAGATTTAAATTAAGTTGTAATTTTAATTTTCCGTTTTAGAAATAGTGCCAAGAATACCGGTCAATTTAGCTATTTATTATTTAAATTGTTTATATGTATGATATAATTGTTTTAAATAATGTTCATGCATAAAAGTATGTCATGTAGAAAATCCCCCCATAGGTTGTATGATTTTATTAATTGTACATACATGCATCATGATATAATATGTGTTATTATATGCTAATGTATGTGAAGCATGCTATAATTTTATTTTATAAATGTTATTATCGAAAATTATATTCTAATTGTTTTAGAATTAAAAGCATGCTTATTTAGTTAAAATTCAAAAGTTAAATCTAGTTTAAAAGTTGAATAGAAACTAAATGAATTATTTGTAATATGGAATTATTGTTTAAACAATTGGGCCAAAATCCATATAAGATAAACAAATAGAAACTTTTAATTAAGGGTTAATTAAAAATTAATAATTGAGATTAATTGAATTGAATGGATCTCTGGCGAGAAAGCTCTGCCCAAGCGATGAGGTTTCATAAAGTTCTCCTAACACGGAGCGCCTCTAACTGGGAGCGATCTGGGAGAAAAGTTCAAATTAATAAATCAAAATTATTAAGACGGCGCATAATGTGATTAGTTTAAATTAGGAAAACTTGAACAATCACAATTATAAAATTAATCTAACCAATTTAAGAGTTAAAGTTGATTAGGTTAATTAAAACTTGGATTAATAAATTAGCCTGAATTAGTCTAAGTTATGAAACCCTAACTCAAAATATTAAGTGGGAGAAGGAAACATGTCAATGTATCCTATGGTCTCCACTAATGGGCTCGAAACGTGAGATTTATACATGGCCTCTGTAACACTCCTGCAGGTGTTTATTCCCATAGGAAGGTTTATTGTATAAATCAATATCAAGTTGGGTCTCCCGAAAGGGATAAAGAATTTTAAATGAGATTGATTGAAGACTGAATCTACACTTCGTGGACACCCTTCAATTTTATTTAGAAGACTAAATTAGTGGGTCACACTTAAAAGAAATTTGATAAATTTTGTTATCAAAACTCTGGACCAAATACACGGTAAACAATGACATAGGAATATGAGTTATTCTGGAGTTGTCAATTGTTCGAGTGGCATCTCGTTTTAATGATGGTAACTGACATATCATTCGACGACACTTCACCGGTATCATTAAAATATCGTGACATAGTAACATGTTTTAGGGCTTTTCTGTTCATTAATATGTTCGCATTCATGCATCATATTTGATTATATGTCGAAACTTTGAGTATTTGAATGTTGAATGCATGTTAGATTATTAAGATAAAGTTTATTTAAATTTCAGTAATACAAGATCTGTTTTAGTCACTGTACTTGGAAAGAACAAACTGAATGATGAAACTATGTTTCCTAGAAAAATGAAATGAATAAATTAAGTAAAGCAGTTTACTTAAATAAATAGACAATATAAATTATTTAAATAATGATTTTATTTAAATGGAAATTAATATCATTTTTATTAATTATTTAAATAATGTGTTTATTTAAATGGTAATTAATAATAAAATATTATTAATAAATAATTATTAATTATTTAGGTAATGTGTTTACCTAAATGGAAATTAATAATTAAACATTTATTATTAATTTTAAATAATAGCGATTATTTAAAAGGATAATAGTAAATAACATATTTATTATTAATTCAAATAATTTCGATTATTTAAATAGTAAATAATAAATATTTATTAATAATAAAATACAAAATCGGAATATGATATTTTATTTAATTGATTTATTTAAATAAATATCAAGAGTTAATAAATAAGATTTATTAATAAGGAAGAATCTATAATTGAATTAATGGATTTAATGGATTTTGGTTCAAATTATTTGAATAATTTATATACCAAAATCGACACATATATGATATTTTAGGAAATAATTGTTGAATTATTTTGTCTAAAATAAATATATAAAAGAATGTCTAACCAAAGACAAATTGCTGAAGCAAAGCACTTAGGAAACCAAGTGAAAAAGAACATACTATAATGTTGCTGAAGCAAAGCACTTAGGAAACAAAGTGATATTATCTTCGTTGATGAGTTGTTCGATGGGACATGCGGTAGTCAGTTCGTGCTACAAGTCCCGAGCCACGCGAGCTCCCCAATACTGTACCAACTACTTTTTTGGCGGGAAAACGTAAAAATGGTAAAACAAAGAGAAAGAAGCGAGAAATATAAAGTACGGAGAGAAAGAAAAAGAGAAGAGGAGACAGTGAAGGCAAGAGCAGAAAGGAAGGAAGAGTGCAACAAGCAAGAGAGTATTGCCAACGGAGTTAATTTGTAGTTCAAAGTTTAGCAATTTTAGTTTTATATTTTGTGACGACCCGACTCCTTTTAAATCATTTAAAATCAAATTGCATCGGAAGACTTAATATTTAATAAAAATTTGGCATGGATATGTTTAAAACTTGGACTATCCACAACCTGTTTACACTTTTCACAATCAGAGAATTTAAAAGACAGGAAATGCAATTCCTGTTGTAAAGATTAAAGGAGTTCAAGGTTATAAAAGTTAAAACAAAAAGCTCTTATGAGCTTATAAACAAATATACAACTCATGAGATAAAATAAAATGTGTCCATGGACTTTAAAATATATCTAGTCCCTCTCGGCATCATCATCATCCAGATCAGATTGCACCAGCTGCTCTCTCCACGACCTCGAGCATTACCTGAAAATGTTTGTAATATCATGAGCTAAAAGCAAGCCCAGTGAAAATAAACAGAATAAAAAGTAACATTAGACTCCAAACCCGCATCCGGATTTGTGTCCAATTAAAACTTACATTATCTTTACCAAAACTTCTAAAACTCGAGAAACTAACTCCCAACATTTAAAAGACTGTTTCCATATCACATATCTCTTTCTTATTCGTCCTTTTTAATACCTCATACTATATATAAGGTTTATATTCAAGTGTTTAATCTCCAATTTCAAGATCTTCTAAATAATCGAGAATCTAGTTCTCTCATTTATGTATCATAATAAATATACAAGGTTCAATACACCCTTGTATTCTCTCATTTTACAATTCAATCTAATTCCACTTTTCCTATAGCACTCGGCTATACATAATATTGCATTCTTTTTCTCTATGGACATGTATGATATACATAATGTTTCAATTCTTTTCTCTAATATATAATGCTAAGCTCACTCGGTATTAACATATTTAAACATTCATTAATTCACTAAACAAGTGTAAAGGGCACACAACCTTTACACTAATATAACCATCACATGCAAATAATGTCAGGTAATGAAGCTCCCGTAGGCTAAGTTCATTCACCTCATTATCTCGCTTTCCAAAATAAAATATACAAAGTCCTTTCAATAATATCTTTCCATCTCTAGTAAATAATGACAGGTAATGAAGCTCCCGTAGGCTAAGTTCATTCACTTCATTAAACTCACTTTCCAAAATAAAATATACGAATTCCTTTCAATAATATCTTCCCACCTCTAGTGAATAATGACAGGTAATGTGTGATGACCCGACTATTTTAAAATCATTTAAATTAGAAAGTACAGCGGAAATCTTTTATTTTAAGAAAAAAATTGGCGTGGTTATGTTTGAAAGTTGGTTAGCCAAAACCTGTTTACATCCTAATTTTCAAATCTAATAAAATCACATGGAACATTAAGTCCCAATTCAGGAGTTCAAAGATGTAATATCATAAAACAACATCTATAAGCTCTTATGAGCTAAATACAATGTACAATTCACAAAATCCTTTAAAGTTCACAAAAGTAATACATAAACTTTACAACAACCGAGTCCATCTCGAGGTCATCATCCCTCGATCACGCAGCACCACCTCCTCTCCCACGACCTCTAGCCAAGGCATTACCTGAAATTGGTTGTAATATCATGAGCTAACAACTTAAGCCCAGTGAGAATAATAAGAATAAAAAGTAAAGATAGACCTCAAACTCGCATTTCGATTTGTGTCCAATTAATCTGACACAATTCACTCCTAAAGTTCTCCAAACTCTAAGTAATTTCATTCTAAACTTTCCAAAGGATGATATTACTAACACTCGTAGTCAAATCCTCATCCATTAACTTGTTACAACACAAAATAAGAAAGGTAAATAACTTTGCATAAAATATAACATCTCGATTCTCTATTTCCATCGATCATATGCATGAAGGTAATGAGGACATCCCATAGGATTCGCATTCACCCTTTATGCATGAATGAAGATAACGAGTACATCCCGTAGGCTACCGTTCAATCTTATGCATGAAGAAGTAACGAGTACATCCCGTAGGCTACCCATTCGTCTTCTTTCTTAGTTTTACTTTCTTTTCTTTTTCTGAAGGTGATGCGGACACTACCCATAGGCTCCAACATTCTTCCCTTCTTTTCTTTCTCACTTTCTTTTCTTTTTCTCTTTTCAATGATGCGAGATGTTATGGTGCAAGATGTTATGGTTATGCTTGCACATGCTTGCAAAAGTAAATAAAGTAAAGTGCGAATAATAAAGTAACCGAAACAAACATAAAGTAAAGGGGCATAAAGTAAAAGACATAAAGTAAATAAATAGGAAACTCCGGATGAACAATATGTCAATCGAACTACGCTAACAATAATAAAAGTAAAATCATAACTTAAACGATTAACCTATACCTTCAAGGATTCTAAACTTCCAATATAATCGGAGGTTCTATTAACCGTTCTATATAAAAGTTTGGATCTTTTAACTTCCAATGATCCAACCTAAACTTCGAAATGAATCTAACTTAGAATCTTCTAAGATTCAATGCTTTCCTTGAGAACTCCTAAGTTCTCACTTAAAGGATTAACTTCTAATCCTAAGGGCACTAACTCTCTTCCCTCTATCTTAGATTCGAATTCTAATCTTAGTTTCTAATCCTACAAATCAACATACTTATTCACTTTCTATAATTACTTTAAATCCTAACTATTCTCACCTTAATAGAAGTTGACTTCGCTCCTAAGTCCGAAGGAGCGATCAAACGAGCGGTTCAAAAACACCTACAATTGAATTATATCACACAATCAATAAATTACCAACTATCGATCAAACAACAACTAAACATACAAAACGACGAAAAACCCAACAAACCCCCCACATGAGGCCCACTGCCCTCTCATGAAAATGGGCTTCGGGTTTGGTTTTCCGGCTTTTAGGCAATTTAAAAGTGTTTCGAGTTGGTTTTAAGCAATTTCGATATTCCCGATTTCAATGGGTATCGATAATTAGGGTTTTTGAACATTATGCCCTTTCCCGAATCAAATTTCAATAAACAATATTTCACTAATTTATAACCCATAATTAAACCCAAAAGGGTAAATTTCAAACGGGAAGGGTTTCGACTGAAACTCGGTTTTAGGGTTAAGGGAAAGTTTTCAAAAACACTTAAAACGACTCCGTATTAACAAACACCGAGTTCCGCAACACGAAATCGAAGGAAATCAAAGAAAACTCCATTAAAATACTATTTGGAGCTTAGGGTTTGAAACTTTACTTACCGAGAACTCCGTATAACACGAGTGGCAAGTGCGATGGTTGGTTGGAAATAAATCGTATGACCGAAACCTTTCCAATGGAACGAGAATCGAAGCGATCCGGCAAGAAACGAACGAAACCCGAAAATCTCTCTTTTCTCTCTTGGTGCTCTCGGAAAAGGAGGAGGAAAACAAGATGAAAAATAGTCAATTTTGGTCAATGGTGATTTTAAAGAAGATTAGTGAATAGTGTTTAGATATTTAGGAATTTTGGAAATGACGGTTACGTCCTTTTATTACTTTTGACTTATAAAACGAAACCCGATGATCTTAAACTATCCCAATGGTGAATAATAATTATTAATTGGCCCGTTAATAATTATTAATACCATTAAAACGAAATTAAACTAAAAAGGTAATTAAAAGAACTTAAACCAAAATAAACTACTAAATTCTAATTTACCGATAAATAAATAAACTTTAATTACTTAAATTAAAATAAAATAAATAAATTTTTTTTATCACAAAATAACGGGACGTTACAGTCAACCCTCCTAAAAAGGGCTTTTCGTCCCCGAAAAGTAAACTTACTAAGTGAAAAGGTGAGGATATTTTGCCCGCATATCATCCTCACGCTCCCACGTAGCTTCTTCAGACACTTGGTTCCTCCAAAGGACCTTAACCAAGCGAATAGTCTTGTTTCTCAACACCTTTTGCTCGAATGCTTGAATCTCAACTGGTGTCTCCTCATAAGACATACTAGCATCCAAAACGATCGGCTCGTGATCGATCACATGAGAAGGATCCGCCATGTACTTCCGAAGCATAGATACATGGAATACATTACGAACTGTCGATAAAGAAGGTGGTAAAGCCAATGAACCTAGGGCTCATCTTACCCTTCTTCTCGAATCTCATAATACCCTTCATAGGTGCTACCTTCAAAAACACGTGGTCCCCCACTGAAAACTCAAGTGGACTACGTCGTTTATCTGCATAACTCTTCTGTCGACTTTGGGCAATCCTCATCCTCTCTCTAATCAAGTCAATCGACTGACTAGTCAACTGTAACAACTCGGGTCCCAAAAGCCTTCTCTCCCCAACCTCATCCCAGTGAGTTGGAGATTGACACTTTCTACCATAAAGTGCCTCAAATGGTGCCATCTCAATAGTAGCCTGGTAGCTGTTATTATAAGTAAACTCTACCAAATACAATCGAGAATCCCAACTACCTCCAAAATCAAGAACACAAGCTCTCAACATATCCACCAGAATCTGGTTAACTCTCTCGGTCTGACCATCTATCTGCGGGTGAAAAGCTGTGCTAAAATTCAAGCCAGTACCCATGGCTGAATGCAGACTCTGCCAAAACTTCGAGACAAAACGAGTGTCCCGATCTGATACGATCCTCACAGGCACACCATGTAATCTAACAATCTCCCGTGAATACAACTGTGCCCATGTCTCCACTGGGTAGGTGATCCTCCCAGGTATAAACTGTGCAGTCTTCGTCAAGCGGTCTACAATCACCCAAATGGTATCGTAACCCTTTGATGTCCTCGGCAAACCACTGATAAAGTCCATGGAAATCTCCTCCCATTTCCATTCTGGCACACTCAGAGGGTTAAGAAAACCCGATGGACTCTTCCTCAAAGCCTTGACTTGCTGACAAGTCAAGCATCTAATAACAAAGTCCGCAATCTCAAGCTTCATCCCAGGCCACTAATAATGCTCTCTCAGGTCCCTGTACATCTTCGTACTACCTGGATGAATAGAGAAGATAGAACTGTGAGCCTTCTCCAACAGTTCCCTTCTAAAAGTCAATCCTAAAGGCACACATAGCCTCTTACGATACATTAGAGCACTGTCTGTAGAGAAGGTAAAATGGCTAGGAATGTCTGACTCAGCCTCTCTAAAACCGGCCTGCAAATGAGTCTCTCTCCTCTGTGCATCAATCATCCTCTGCCTCAAAGTAGGTCCCACTGTCAAACTAGCCAGACTCACAGTGACCTCGGCAGTCAGAAATGCTATCTCAGCTCGTTCCATATCCCACCTCAATCTCAAAGGTATGGTGACAAAGGCGATGAATGAGAAGACTTCCCCATCGAGCGAGTCAGCCACTACATTGGCTTTCCCAGGATGATACTGAATGTCAAAGTCATAATCCTTAACGAGCTCTAACCATCTCCGCTGTCTCATATTCAATTCCTTCTGAGTGAAGAAATATTTGAGACTCTTAAGGTCAGTAAATATCAGGATCTTCTCACCGTACAAATAATGTCTCCATATCTTCAATGCATGAACAACAGCTGCCAACTCTAAATCATGAGTCGGATATTTCTTCTCATGCTCTTTCAACGGTCGGGAAGCATAAGCTATAACTTTCCCATGCTGCATCAACACACATCCCAAACCTCTGTGAGAAGCATCTGTATATACGGTCAGACCACCAGTTCTATCAGGCGACACTAGAACAGGTGCTGTCACAAGCCTCATCTTGAGCTCCTCAGAGCTCTTCTCACAATCCTCAGACCATACAAAATCGACCCCCTTCTGAGTCAAACGTGTCAAAGCTGAAGCAATTTTGGAGAAATCTTGCACAAACCATCTATAATAGCCTGCAAGTCCTAGAAAACTGCGAATATCAGCCACACTCGTCGGTCTAGGCCAGTTAGTAACTGCCTCAATCTTAGAGGGATCAACAGATACTCCTCTACTCGATACTACATGGCCTAAAAATGCCACTTCCCTCAGCCAAAACTCACACTTGGAGAACTTGGCATTCAATCTCCGATCTCGTAGTACCATCAACACTTCCCAAAGGTGTATAGCATGCAACTCCTCTGTCTTGGAATAAACCAAGATATCATTAATAAAAACAATCACAAAAGAGTCAATGAACCTCCTGAACACCGTGTGCATAAGGTCCATAAAAACTGCAGGCGCGTTGGTCAAGCCAAAGGACATAACTACAAACTCATAATGTCCGTAACGCGTCCTGAATGCAGTCTTGGGAATATCCTCATCCCGAATCCTCAACTGATGATAGCCAGATCTCAAATCTATCTTCAAAAAGATAGTGGCTCCTCTCAATTGATCAAACAAGTCTTCTATCCTAGGCAAAAGATACTTGTTTTTCACCGTAACACTGTTCAACTCTCTATAATCGATGCACAAAAGCATAGAACCATCCTTCTTCTTCACAAACAACATCGGAGCTCCCCACGGTGAAACACTCGGGCGTATAAACCCCAAGTCTAAAAGTCCCCGTAACTGGCTCTAAAGTTCTTTCAACTCAGTCGGTGCCATACGATAAGGGGCTTTAGACAATGGAGCTGTCCCAGGAGCAACCTCAATCTGAAAATCAAACTGTCTCACCTGGTGGCAAACCGGGTAACTCATCAGGGAAGACATCAACGAAATCCCTCACTACTGACACAGAACTCAAGCTAGTCTCTGGTGCAGAAGTATCAACAACACTAGCTAAATAGCCCAAGGCTCCATCACTTAGAAGCATACTAGCTTCTAACATAGATATCAAAGTGGGTGCTACTCGACTACTAGTCCCACGAAAACTTAAACTGGTCCCACATGGACCCATAAAATCAATAACTCTCTCAGTACAATCAATGGTGGCACGATTAGCTGATAGCCAATCCATACCCAAAATCTCATTGAAATCAGACATAGGCATGATAATCAAAGTAACATGCAAGCAACAACCCATAAAACACAAATCATCAGTGCTAATCATACTATCAGAAATAACAAACTTCCCCACCGGGGTAGAAACACGCATCTCAAAACCTAACGGTGCAGACTCAAGTGCAGCCAACTCAACAAACTCAGAAGAAATAAAAGAGTGGCTAGCCCCAGAATCAAATAAAACAAAAGCCGAATGGCCCAAAACTGTCAAAGTACCAGTCAATACAATACCTGCAGCCTCGGCCTCCTTTCTGGTGGCAAATACACTAGCCTGATGCTAAACAGGTGGAGGAACTAGTCGTGGCGGTGGAGGAAATGGCAAGGGCGGTGGAGGTAAAATTCGTGGCGGTGGAACAATAGGTGGAAGTCTATACCGCTGAGCCTGTCCACCCTGACCTCTACCCCTGTACTGACCTCTGCCTCGGTCCTGACCTCTTCCCCTAACCGGAGGAGCATAAAAAGTAGGTGGTGCCTGATATGGTCTCTGCTGAACACCCTGATCTGGGTAACCATACAGTGGTGGCTGTGCCTGACGAGCCCTACACTGTCTAGATAGATGACCCTCCTAACCACAAATATAACATCTATGTGGTAGGGTACACATCCCAACATGATAACTAGAACAGTTATGACAATAATGAGAAGTCTGTCCCTGTGCTCTCAAATGTCTAAACTGCGCTCCACCCCCGAGCCTGCTCCTGCTGCTGTCTTTGCTGTGGCAGTGGTACTCGACCAGTATGGTCATCCTCTGCCTTCCTCTTCTGAGAGGAAGTCTCTCCTGTAGTAGCTAGTTTGCCCTTCCTTTCTTCAGACGCCAAATCTAAAGAAAGGGCAAACTCTAAAGCCTCCTCGTAGGTAGTCGGACGTAAAGTACATAGATGACCCCTAACCTTGGCTCTCAATCCCACCATAAACCTCTTCTTCTTGCTCTGAGGGCAGAAATCTGTCCAGGAGCAAACCTATACAGTCGATCAAACTCTCGCTCGTACTCTGTCACTGATCTATCACCCTGTTTTAGGGTCAGAAACTCCACCTCTAATCGATCTCGTAAATTAGCTGAGTAATATTTCTCATAAAACCTCTCTCGAAATACCTCCCAAGTAACCTCCATAGGAAGAGAAAGTGATCTATGAAGGCCTCTCTACCAATACAAAGCATCATCAACAAGAGAATACGTGCCATAGTGGGACTTCAGCCGGTCCGGGCACTCAATAAACTCGAAGGCTCTCTCAACCCTATCAATCCATAACTCTGCAATAGATGCATCCAAAGACCTACCATCAAACTCAGCAGGTGCATATCGCCTATACTCCCTCAAAGTCCTAGCAGCATCAGTAACTCCAACCTAATCAACTGCTATATATGCTGCTCCAGGTGGAGGTAAAACAGGCGCAACGGGTCTACCAGCACCCCGTAATAAATCCAGGTAAACATCCTCAGCGATGTAAACTCCTCGCCCTTGAACAGGTGGCGGTATAACAAGAATCACAGGTGGAGGTGGTGGTGGAGGTGTAGGGTTACGGGCTCGGCCTCTACCCCTCACAGGAGCAGTCGCCCTCACTCCAACTCATCTAGCACCCCTTCTAGGAGGCATACTGCATCATAGTCAATATAACTTGATAAGTTACTAGTAAAAGAGGATTCACCACTCCTTTACCAAATCGAAATAAATATGTTAGTTTAAAGATAAAGGTCAAGGAATACCTGGTGCTGCTGATCTCAGATAATGACTTTGAGAATGGACTTAAAACAAAACATGAAATACAAACATGCATCGCATGTAGTCTACAGAACCAACCTGGTTCTGATACCAACTGTGACGAACCAACTATTTTAAAATCATTTAAATTAGAAAGCACAGCGGAAGTCTTTTATTTTAAGAAAAAAATTGGCGTGGTTATGTTTGAAAGTTGGCTAGCCAAAACCTGTTTACATCCTAATTTTCAAATCTAATAAAATCACATGGAACATTAAGTCCCAATTCAGGAGTTCAAAGATGTAATATCATAAAACAACATCTATAAGCTCTTATGAGCTAAATACAATGTACAATTCACAAAATCCTTTAAAGTTCACAAAAGTAATACATAAACTTTACAACAATTGAGTCCATCTCGAGGTCATCATCCCTCGATCACGCAGCACCACCTCCTCTCCCGCGACCTCTAGCCAGGGCATTACCTGAAATTGGTTGTAATATCGTGAGCTAACAACTTAAGCCCAGTGAGAATAATAAGAATAAAAAGTAAAGATAGACCTCAAACTCGCATTTCGATTTGTGTCCAATTAATCTGACACAATTCACTTCTAAAGTTCTCCAAACTCTAGGTAATTTCATTCTAAACTTTCCAAAGGATGATATTACTAACACTCGTAGTCAAATCCTCATCCATTAACTTGTTACAACACAAAATAAGAAAAGTAAATAACTTTGCATAAAATATAACATCTCAATTCTCTATTTCCATCGATCATATGCATGAAGGTAATGAGGATATCCTGTAGGATTCGTATTCGCCCTTTATGCAAGAATGAAGATAACGAGTACATCCCGTAGGCTGCCGTTCAATCTTATGCATGAAGAAGTAACGAGTACATCCCGTAGGCTACCCATTCGTCTTATTTCTTAGTTTTAATTTCTTTTCTTTTTCTGAAGGTGATGCGGACACTACCCGTAGGCTCCAACATTCTTCCCTTCCTTTCTTTCTCACTTTCTTTTCTTTTTCTCTTTTCAATGATGCGAGATGTTATGGTGCAAGATGTTATGGTTATGCTTGCACATGCTTGTAAAAGTAAATAAAGTAAAGTGCGAATAATAAAGTAACCGAAACAAACATAAAGTAAATAAATAGGAAACTCCGGAGGAACGATATGTCAATCGAACTCCGCTAACAATAATAAAAGTAAAATCATAACTTAAACGAATAACCTATACCTTCAAGGATTCTAAACTTCCAATATAATCCGAGGTTCTATTAGCCGTTCTATATAAAAGTTTGGATCTTTTAACTTCCAATGATCCAACCTAAGCTTCGAAACGAATCTAACTTAGAATCTTCTAAGATTCAATGCTTTCCTTAAGAACTCCTAAGTTCTCACTTAAAGGATTAACTTCTAATCCTAAGGGCACTAACTCTCTTCCCTCTATCTTAGATTCGAATTCTAATCTTAGTTTCTAATCCTACAAATCAACATACTTATTCACTTTCTATAATTACTTTAAATCCTAACTATTCTCACCTTAATAAAAGTTGACTTCGCTCCTAAGTCCGAAAGAGCGATCAAACGAGCGGTTCAAAAACACCTACAATTGAATTATATCACACAATCAATAAATTACCAACTATCAATCAAACAACAACTAAACATACAAAACGACGAAAAACCCAACAAAACCCCCACATGAGGCCCACTGCCCTCTCATGAAAATGGGCTTCGGGCTTGGTTTTCCGGCTTTTAGGCAATTTAAAAGTGTTTCGAGTTGGTTTTAAGCAATTTCGATATTCCCGATTTCAATGGGTATCGATAATTAGGGTTTTTGAACATTATGCCCTTTCCCGAATCGAATTTCAATAAACAATATTTCACTAATTTATAACCCATAATTAAACCCAAAAGGGTAAATTTCAAATGGGAAGGGTTTCGACTGAAACTCGGTTTTAGAGTTAAGGGAAAGTTTTCAAAAACACTTAAAACGACTCCCGTATTAACAAACACCGAGTTCCACAACACGAAATCGAAGGAAATCAAAGAAAACTCCATTAAAATACTATTTGGAGCTTAGGGTTTGAAACTTTACTTACCGAGAACTCCGTATAACACGAGTGGCAAGTACGATGGTTGGTTGGAAATGAATCGTAGGACCGATACCTTTCCAATGGAACGAGAATCGAAGCGATCCGGCAAGAAACGAACGAAACCCAAAAATCTCTCTTGGTGCTCTCGGTAAAGGAGGAGGAAAACAAGATGAAAAATGGTCAATTTTGGTCAATGGTGATTTTAAAGAAGATGAGTGAATAGTGTTTAGATATTTAGGAATTTTGGAAATGACGGTTACGTCCTTTTATTACTTTTGACTTATAAAACGAAACCCGATGATCTTAAACTATCCCAATGGTGATTAATAATTATTAATTGGCCCGTTAATAATTATTAATACCATTAAAACGAAATTAAACTAAAAAGGTAATTAAAAGAACTTAAACCGAAATAAACTACTAAATTCTAATTTACCGATAAATAAATAAACTTTAATTACTTAAATTAAAATAAAATAAATAAAAAATTTTTTATCACAAAATAACGGGACGTTACATAATGAAGCTCCCGTAGGCTAAGTTCATTCACCTCATTATCTCACCCACCGAATACAGATAATGAGCTCCCGTAGGCTAAGTCATACTCTGTATCTTCGTATATATATCATAGTAATTATGGATAATACCAGATAATGTGAACTCGCATAGTTCCATCATTATCTCATTATCCATCTCCTCTGATCATGCAAAGTCCCGCAGTCCTTTAGCATTCCTCATGTACATATACGGAAACATAAAACGAATAATACCATATCAGTCTATGCATTGCCTCATTATTCCTTCCAATAATCGATAATGCAATATGATATGAATATGCTTTCAAGTGAAAGTAAGTAAATATAAACATTCAAAGTAATCGAAAGAACATAAAGGTAAATTGATCACGTAATATTCTTATACATAAAATGAGAAATTAGGAACTTCTAATAAGAAAACAATAAATAGATCAAGCCAAACGGCCTTTAGTTAAACTTGAATTACTAACTTAATCATAAAGTCTCCAATTCAAATGATTCTATTGCTTCCAATAAGTATTCGAAGTTCCATAATCAAGTTTCTTATTCATTCCATTATACTCAAAACCTTCAACTTCTGATAGTCATTTTTAAACTCCAGAACGAATCTAAACTTAGAACTTCCAAGAGTTATTCGTTTCATTCGGAAAAATCCATGAGTTCTCTCGCTCAATTATAACTAACTCCAAGCCTAAGCATGTTAGTTCACTTACTTTAATCCTTTCGACTTAAACCTTAATCTCAACTTCCGATTCTACAAATCGTTCAACTTATTCGGTTTCTAAAGCTACTTTCAATTCTATTTATTCTCACCTCAAATGCTTCCGTGACAACCAAATTCCCACGAATCAACAAACGAGCAATCGTACCTACAATTCAACAATCGAACAACAATTTTACAATTCATATCTAATAAGAGAAAAAGTGTGATTTTCGGGTGAATAGTGTTTTTCGAAAATCCAAGCTCGAAATCGTCAAATTCCTTGATGGAAATTCATGATTTCAACTTCAAAACTCATTTATAATCAAAAACGAAGAAAACCATGTAAAAAGTTTTGAAAACTAACTCTTTAGGGCTTCCCTTAGAGAACGAGAAACAGAATAAGGTTAGGTTGGATAGGTAGCCCTCGTACCAAGCAATCCAATGCAACTGAAATCATCGAAAACGGTCGAGAATTGACGAAAGCCCGAGAACTCTCCATGGATGAGGAGCTCACATTTGGAAGAAGAAGAGAAAGGAAAAAATGAGCTTCTTCGTCAACCTTGGTCAAATTGGCAATTTAAAGAAGAAATATGAATAGTGTTTAGATATTTAAAAAATTCGGAAATTTCAGGTTACGTCCCTTTAATGACTTTTAGCTTATAAAAGCGAAACCCAGGAGTTCTTAAACTAGTCAAATGGTGATTAATAATTATAAATTGGCCCGTTAATAATTATTAATACAACCAAAACTAATTTAAGCTAATAAAACGATTAAAAGAATTTACGAACGATATAAACTCGTAAATTCTAAGTTATAATTTCTAAATTAAATCTAAATTTAAATTAATAAATTCTAAAATTAAATTAAGTGCTTTACATCAAATAATAATAATAATTAAATTAAATAATAAATAAATAAAATTTTCGTGTAAAATAACGGGACGTTACATATTTAGTATGAATTCCAGTTTTAAGTGTATGTTTATTTGCATGTTGTTGATAGCCATGAGAGGCTAAACTCTTTTATGATGAAGTGTTAGTGGAGATGGATGGACAAGAACCATTATTTTGAGACTCATCTATTCATGGAAATTGTGATGTAATATTATTATCATTCCTAATCTTCTTTAATGTTGTATGAAAATATAGTCAAAGAGTGTATGCAATTATTGGAAGATAATTTGTATGCAATTTCATATAAGATATTACTTGTTTATTTTAATCACAACTTAGAAATAAGGGAAAGATTAAGAGGAATAGCGAACAATATAGGGGGATTCAAAAGAAGCAGGCTTTACTTAAGGTTTTAGAGATAAGATCTAGGGTAAAGTGATGCACTAGGTTAGTTTGAGAAAATTCGTCCTTGCTCTTGTTTTCCTATGTGTTGATTGTCTCATAACTCCATCCATATGTGAAGTCGAATAGCAAGTTTATCACTTATTGATACAATCTGTCCAGATCCCTAACACATCATCACATCCTCATCCTTTGATCTACACTTCGTGTTGATCCATTTAACTTGCGCACAATTTCCTCTAGTTTTATCACTCATTCATATCGTTGTAGTAGCAATCTTCTTAATTTCTAATTTCAGTTTGAAACAACCATCCTCATGGGACACAACACTCACTTACCACTACTATTACTTGTTGACCATGTGCACTTGCATGCCATCCATCACACACCATTTAGTTTGACCATCGTTTCACCCAACAGTGCACCACGGTAAAGTTATTATGAAACATATCGTTCCAAAAATATTTACATAAAAGAGTTTTTCATATAGACCCCAAAACGAAACTAAACTTCTCAACCCGACGCCGTGACTAGCGTATCCGGTGGCCTATCCAAAGTCCTCATCCCATACGTCAACGAGCACCACCTGCCGCTTCACGTCCTCGTTCTCGTGCAACACCTAAAAGGTGATATAAAGCACCTTTGAGCGTGACACTCAATGAAAACAAAAAAATATGAACGGTGATGCGGATGCTCATAACATAATGCACAAATGAAAACATATATAAAATAATGAAATTTATTTGGTACGCAATGTGAATAGATTTCCATAATCAAACCGTAAACATTTCAAACCCATTCTCTTGTCAAGCCAATACCATTCACCTCGTATTATATTCTATCATTTCCTCTTAGTCAATACCTCCCTATTTTCATAATTTCGGCGTCTCACTATGCCCCATACTCATCGCATCATTAACCAATAACCGAGCCATAACACTTTATATATTACACTCCCTCGCTAAACATTAAGCCTCAGACAACCATTACCACATTCCATTCACTTTTCGAATCACTTTTGTTTGCTATTACACATCCCGCTCCTCAATACGAACATTAAAGAAAAAGAAGTTAGCTATGCATGGATGCATAAATATGCTCAAAACATAAACATGAATGCTTATGCAAGTAATCAACTTTCAAGTTTAAGATTTAACCGAACAACAATGCATAAGCCATTTCCACTTTTTCCTTTACCTTTCAACCATCATTTGGTTCCTTACTTACAACCCGCGTCTCACTACGCACAAATCAAGAATTACAACATATCACACTCGAGTCGTAGCTCATTATAATCTTCTAGGTTATCGTAATAAGCACTTAGCATCCAGGTCATTCACCACACAGTGCCTCGGAGCTACACAATATCCCCACCACGGTAACCACGTGTAACGTCCAACAACCACTCACCATTACATGGGTTACGACCCCATGGCCATTCATTAAGTATATGAAATGCATGAATGAAATGATATGAAAAATAAATGTAATAATCATGCTTGCTAATAACTCTCATCATAAGAAGTAATATCGATTCAACGAGCACGAATAGATCAATTCCTCAAAACATAATATGACTCTATCATCACACACATCTCAGTCTATTTCCACATGATACATGTAGGACACATTTCAAGTATAAAGTCTTTAATCTCATTCACGTGCTATTCACTAAGCACTAATAATAACATATCAAGTGTTTATGAATCTAGCCCCAATTCACATCTTGCTCAATATTCATATAAGCATATAATTCACACATCACGTACTACTTTTTAATATTTCATTTCCTTGCCGATCATTGAGCAATAACCAATAGAATAACATGTATTCAAGAAAATAGCCCCAATTCAGTATATGACTCGATCATGGACTAAGAGCACATAATAAACATCAAGTAAGCATGCTAGTAAAAACGACTAATCATAAAACATATCGGTTTTGAGCTAACAAGCTTGTCGGGGCTCTTTAAATCAATGTCGGAGCCATTCTCCACTTCCTGTTACTTCCTCGTAATTTCATCACCTTACTAGCCACACTTCATAAGCCACAACCATTCACAACCATAGATAACTCCTTTCATGATAATTTGTAAAGAGTAACAAAACACATCGCCAACACCTCTCCGATGCTTTATGTTCTCACCTTTCGATATTGGCCCCGATCGTATCCGCTCGTCTTTGTCCTACAACAAGTTAATACATACATATTTAGATTAATATTAACATCACAAATCTGCCCATAATATTCATACAAACACCCGAATCCGCAAGGAGGAAAAAGTCCCGAAACTATGCATATTTAGGGTGTTAATCTCGGTCATTTAGGGCTTAACCAAAAATCCCTCTAAATGAACTTCTAATATGTTTCCCTTGTGTAATATATACATACAACATCACATAATTTCCAGATTTGATAGTTCATCCATACAACTCATGAAAACCCAAATTTACAAAAGCTAGAAGTACACCATTAATGGAGGCTTTAAGCTCTCTTTTGAACATAGCTTCTAATTACAATAATTCTCAACTTGATAGCTCTTAGGGATTTGATTAGTGTCACTCTAAACTCAATTTTCAGAAATTACATAAGAAAGAAAACCCCCCATAAACAGTTTTCAAACACCAATTAAGAAAGCTCAAGAATTCCTCATGGAAAACCTAGAAAAAAGTATGAACCCTAAGTTATGAAATTACCTTGAACTTGTTTAATTCCTCTTGAATCTTGTATGAACCTTTCAATTATGTTGATTCCATCATGAATCAACAAAAACCCCTTTGAATTTTCCCAAGAACACAAGGATTTGGAGAAGGATGAAGTTGAGTAAAAATGGAGGAGGCAAGGGGGAGGGGTCACGGTTTTCGACAAGAAAATGAGGAGTAGAATTGCTTTCATTTTCTTTTCTTTTCTTGTAATTTTCATATATATACTTCCTTATTTTCAAAATTAAAATAACAACTTAATTTTAATTGTCCAAAGATCCTTCCACCTCCTTAATTTAACTCTTAAGCCCCTCCACCTCCAACAACTAATTTAAGCCCTTCCTCCTCTTTTCTTTTACTTAAAAGCCCTTGCCCCTGAAACCCCTTGCTAACCAACCCTCTTCACTAATTTAACCATGGTTAATAATTCCCCTTTTAATTAAAATCTCCACCATTGGTTAAATTAACCATGGTTAATTACTAATTAACCAAAATACACATATAAAAAAAATAATTTCGACACTTTAAATTACTAATTAAAATGTACCAATAACAATGAAATTTCCAATTACCCTATTTCAAATCCTCGGGCCCTTACATATTTTAAGTTGAAGGAATGGCATGCAGTTGTAACGACCCAAATTCGTTAAATCTTTTAAATGCAAAAGCACGATGGAAGACTTAGTTTTAAAGAAAAACGGCGTGGGTACGTTTAAAACACGGATAAACCAAAACCTGTTTTTACAAAGTTCACAACCAGAGAAAGCGATAAATGGTGGAATGTGCATTCCAATTGAAAATAAAACTTCTAAAAACATCTTATAAACATAAACCATTACAAATTTTAAAACAAACGCTCACACGAGATCAAAACATAAAGTATGAGAGAATAGAAATATATACAAAGCATTCAAGAATGCTAAACAAAAGTTCCTTGTTCAAGTCCTTTGATTGCTTCGAGAATCAAATAGCACCACTTCCTCTACCATGTCTCCCTCATCGAGATTTACCCTGGAAAAAAAAGTGTAGCAACATTAGCATAAAAATGCTAGTAAGAGTAAAATGAATGCCAGGTAATCCTATGGACCAAATTCCATACCGAAAATTGTGTCCAAAGTCCTAAATTTCTCTTTACTACCCATTCTACACATCCAATTCATCATAATCATACACCAATCAACTTCCCAATTTTCGAACAATATCGAACCCACATCTAATACCAATTTTCGTACCACATCAAGTTACCTCGTAACGTGTTACTGTATGTCACCATCTCAACATACTACCATGTATAGCGTTACCATATCAAGTGTCCTCGTAACATGATACCGTGTGGATCAACATCAACATACCACCACGCACGGTGTTACCAAACAAATGTCCTCGTAATGTGATACTGTATGGATCAACATCAATATACTAACACATACGGTCTTACTAAATCACATATCATTGTAACGTGTTACTGTATGGATCAACATCAACATACTAACACGTATGGTCTTACCAAATCACATCTCATCGTAACGTGTTACCGTATGGATCAACATCAACATACTAACACGTACGGTCTTACCAAATCATAGATCACATACTACCAAATCTCGAATTACCATAAGTTGTCACATATTACCACATAAGTTATTACCATCGAAAACCAAACACTTGTACACAGGATAAGCATGTATCTATGTAACAACTAACAAACAAGTTGGGATGCTCATTATATGAACTCGACCTACACTACAACAAATATGGTCTTCCATAGCATTGTATTATAACGTTTTCTTCCACATGTTATTAATTTATAATTAAAAATTTAGGCGGGACGCTTTCGTTTCATTATTTTTGCTTGAAAATAAGCTACCTATGCCTCTCTCTCAAAATTCATTTACACATGCTACTTCAGATCCCCCTCTCTCTCATGGAAGAAGTACGTCTTTCCCTCTCTCTCTAATGGAAAACGTAGGCAAAGAAGAACACCGACGAAGATGAACTAAGGATCTCAAACTGGAATTATTCTTTCAATCTCAAATAAACGACGAGGATCTCAAACCAGATGAAAATAAAAAATTTCTCAAACAAAACATGCTCGAAAATTTTTCTCAGACAAACAAAAATTAAGATGAATGAAATGAAGGCAAAGGCGAAGAAGAGTGTCTGTTCAAAAAATTCTCAAACTCGTTTCTCTCTCATTCTTGAAGACAAGACGAAGATTTTAAAGCAAACGAAGTTAAAAAAAATTTCAAACCTGAAGAAGCTTGCAAATTTCTCAAACTCGATTTTGGGGCCAATTAAAGATCGATTCAGGATGGAGTCCAGATTTTTAAGCAATTTGAGGTTAGTTTATACATATTTCTATATACTTGAACCCTAATTTGAAGGAATCTTCATGGGTTCTAACTTCATTAACATCTCATTTTTTTGTTTCATTTACATCTGATTTAACCTAGACTAATATCCCATTACAATTTTTAATTGACTTTTTTTTTTGTTTTTTCGTCTTTCTTCTTGCTTCTTATTCTGCATCTTCAAGTTTTGGTCTCTGATTCTCTATTTTTCCAGTAGAGTTTTTATTATTTTTCTGCCAGAGATTGTAGAGAGAAAGGTACGAGTGAAAAAAAATATCTTTACCAAAATCTTTAATTTTGAGTGATAGAATTAGAACTTTTCATATCTAAAGGAAATGTTGCTTCTTTTATCACCTTCACAAGTCATTTTTTCAAGTTCTTTCACTTTTTTTAATATAGATTGCAATTATAGGAATCAAGAAGACTTGAAACGAATGAGAGTGGATTATTAGGTGTCTTACTTTAATGAATTTGCTTCATTTTGCTATGTTATTATATTTTAAGATGTTAGCTGCTAGAAGTTCTTTTGATAAGTATACTTTCCCTTAAAGATTTTGGTGGTATGAATATTGTGAATATGGTATGAATGTTCATGAGATTGTTAATTTATTGGGTTTTAAAGAAGATGCCTTTGTGGGTAGTTCTTTGATTAAGCTATATGCTGAGAATGGGTGTATAAATTATGCATAATATCTGTTTGATAATATTCCTGAGAAGAATTGTGTTTTATGGCATGTTATGCTTAATGGTTATGTGAGAAATGGAAACTTTGGAAATCCTCTAAATTTGTAATGTTATGGGTAAGGAAGAGGAACTCAAACTGGACAAGATTTTGATTCTTTTAGGTTATAAACATATTAACCATGTGGGTGAGTTTTGGATACCTTTTGGACTTTTTGTGCTAATGGTGATCAAACAGTTTGTGATTCTTAAAAGTTTTTTTAAACATACCTTAATCTCTCAGACAAACACTATAAGAAATTTGAACAATGTGGAATTTATTTATGTAGATATAGTTAGGTTGTTATTAAGTTGTTATGAGATAATTGTTTATTGTTGTAATTTTGTTAAATTCGATGTTAGTTGCTTGTTCAAGTACACTTGCCTATTTGAATAAATACAACATCTTTAGGTCATTAATAAATAAGAAGAATTATTTCTATTTCTGCTTGTGATGGATTAGATAATGTTTAAACTGTTGCTAGTTAACACTTTTGATTTTTGCTCAACTTGTTCCCTCTTGTCTCAGATTCTCACCCACTTCTCATCGAGGCAATACAAGGTATACTTTCTTGATTTCATGAGTTTTTTAGTTTGTAATAAATATTTGAACTTTCATGTAATGTAATAAAATCTACTCTTATAACTACTTTTTTTCTCAATATTTTCCAGTGTAATGTTTGTACTAATGACATTTGGTGGTTTATACATGAAAGCTTTCGAGTATTTGAAGATAAGAATCAGTTGTTCTCTGCAAGAGTAATTGTTGTACGATGTGGGGAGTTGAGGATAAAACAAGTAGTGTTTGTAAGTGATTTTAGTCATGTATGGTAGATAATTATTTTATGTTAATATTACTTGTAAACTACTAAAGCAAAAATTCTATGTTTTTGGGCCGGGTTGACCTTCTTATGTCAGACAATTCCCCTAGATATTTTCTACAATAAAGTTTCTTTTAAACTTTTTATAGCTAAATACCTTAATGCAGGATTTTTATTGCTTCCCTTAATTTATAATTGACAGCAAAGTAATTTGTAATGCATGCTTATTAAAATGTTGGGAACTTCATACTATATTTTGCTCAAGAAGTTTTGTTGAAAAAAGGATATGAAATGGAATGTGATTGGTTAGTATCTTAAAATTTCTTTATTTAGCTTATTTTTACATTTCAAGAGAGCTTTTTGATGAAATTTTACTAAAAATACTTCAGGTGGTCTTTTTGTTCATCAAGTAATGAAGTGCTTGTTGGATACCCACCATTTTACTTGAATGAGCCAATGTAAACTTCTAGGGAAAAAACTGAAAGTAGTTTAAATTATGCTTATAGTAATATAAATGATATTTAGCCATACTAGTACACATCACATATATGACATATGTTAGGTCCCATTCACTAATTGAGAATGAATTTGGAGAAGGATAGAAAATATTTAGGTTCACCATGATTTGTCTGAACTTATTCTTTTAATGTTAGGATTCTAAAAAGAGTGTATCCTTTAGTTAGTTGTTTGTTTAAAATGGCTCAAGAGATTAAGTTTAGTCGTTCAAGATATTCTACTTTACTTCTCTAATAGTCTATAAGATAAATTGAGAAGCTATTTAGTTCTTCTTGATTCGATTCGTTTTGTTTATTTGATTAGGAAGCTATTACGTACAATAGTTCAGGTAATTCAAATTAGTATAATCATCTTCCAATATTTCTTCTCCTTGTTCTATGTTTCTTTAAAATCTTAATAGAGTTGTTAAATTTGGGAATAACCAAATTGCAGAGGTTCCATCTTTGAATTTTAAGGAACTGCACCTCTCAGTCTACCTACTTGCATCAGGTTCACTGGTTCTATATCTCTATTTCTTGATTCTACTCTATTGTTTGATCATTTCCATATTTTCTTGACAATAAGATTGTTTTCTCTAATGGTTTAATTTTGTACACTTGTAATACTGACTATGAATATCTCTATCTCTTGATTTTACCTCTTTTCTATGGGGAAGGAAATTGTGACTTTGAAACTATAAGAAAACAAAACTCCATGAAATGAAATGAGACGGAGAGCACACACTAAATAGTTGAGAGCACACACTAAATTGTGGGGAGCTGAAAAGTGAAATTGTGAAGATTCAAGTTGTAGAGAATAGAGAAAGTGGAAGCAAAAGGTCTTTTCTTGATAAAGATATTTGTTGGATCCCATTTTCATTTTTTTTCCTTATTTAATTAGAAGAGCTTATGTGGTAAATAATGAATCATTGTTACACTATGTCAGACACTAGCAAGAGGTAATGGAAGGGCCTCATTTTTTCTACTTATTTGAGCCCAGGTACTCATTTTAAATTTCAATTGTATTTAATCATATATTCAGAATCCATCATTCTTTATCCCTCTCCACATTCAAACCAAAATTTTTTTTGTAGGTAGAAGGAGAATCACATGAAACTCACGCTTCCGATAAACACCTTTCACAATTCTTGGAACCTCCCCAAAACAGGTATTGCATCTCTCACAAGATTTCTAAGACATTTTGGATCTTAAGGTCTTAACATGTATACTTTATTTAAGTATTTTATATTTAAGGTTGAGTCTTGGATATAGAACTGAAAAGCAGGAGAAAATTTTTGGGTTTTTATATCTGTTTGTATTGTAATGCCACAACCCCTTAAAATTTTATATGGATGTTTTTTTTCCATCAAATTGATGGGTTTTGTCATGCCAAAAATAGCACCTGGTTTTAAGATTGTTTGTTTATATGTGAATATGAGAACTTTTCACTTGGTTTTGTCTCTTGAGAACTTTTCATTACTTGAAATGGTGATTGTGACTCCTTAAAATCATCCATTAAATGGATACTTTGAGGCTAATGTGATAGAATATTCCTGGATTCGACATTTCAAAGCTTATTTATATTTTTTTTCTTTGCTCAAGAAGGTGTGCTTCTTTTGAAAGAATAAATTAAAACATGTCATGTTAGCTTATAAATATATAGTTTTTTAGCTAGCTATATCATTCCATTTTCAATTGTGGCTGGATTAATTCTTGCTAAATTAGCTCACTATAAATAATATTGTCAACAAATAATGTTAGAATCACAATAATATGTTTGGCCTAATCTCTGTGCAGATTTTATGCATATTGATGGTGTGAAGTTTTTTTGCAAAAGATGGTGTGAAATTTAGTAATAAGGAAAGCAAGATATCTTTATTGGGTAAAATAAAGATTTTTGTTTAGTTGTTCAATACATAGTTATCGAGAGAACTACATCTCGAAAGAGGAATTGGAGTTCGCTTTGTTGAGCTCTATATGCTTTAGTAGTAGCTTGTGAATTGTTGGTATAGTGAACTTATATACTTAATGGGTAGACGTTTGTTTCTGATAAGATTGGTTTATTTCATTTCACTATACTCATCTTAAAGAAAAAATAAAATTGGCTTTATTTAATTACTTGGTTGACTTTTCATCTGACATTATTCACATGTTCTATGTTCCTGTTCTATATTCCATGTTCTATGTTACATGATCTATGTTCTATAAAGCCTAGACTACGTGAGCTTGCATTTGATCTGTTCTATAATGCATTGACTACATGAGCAAGCATTAGTTCTTGATAAGAAAGTAAAGGCTTCGTGAGCTTTACTTGATATTGGAGTGAGATAATGAGATCGTGCATTGACTTCGTGAGTCGCACCATCTAACATTATTCACATGTCCTATGTTCTTGGTTCTACATTCCATATTCTATGCTATATGATCTACGTTCTATGTTCTAAATTCTAAACCCTATGTTCTTGGTTCTATGATCTTGTTCTTATTATTAGTTAAGACTTTGGGAGCTTAACTCGTTCTATAATTTATCCTAAAAGTGTTATCATATGGTTATGCCCTGACTATTTGGAGTTAGGAACCTGATTATTTATATGATCTGTAACCATGTTCTTACCCTCTTATCCTCGGGAGAATTGCATAACCTTGCTTTCGGAAGTATGATTGGGTAGTTAAGAGACAGTAGGATCTGTTGGACACAAATCCGGATGGGATTTGGTGTTCTAAAGTTACTTTCTATTCAATTTATCTTCACTGGGTTTCCCGCTCATTATATTACACTTTCAGGTACGGAACGCGGTCGTGGTCGTGATCGTGGAGCTGGTGCAGCGTGATTAGCAGATCGATGATGATGGATGGACTTGAGTCAGTGTAGTCCATGGACTTGTTTCTTTATTTTCATTTCGTTTCTTATGGATCTTATGAGCTCTTCGAGCATCACTATTTATGATTTCTTGTCTTTATGGATTTATGAGTTATCTTACTTTATGTTTAAACCTAAAAAGGGAAGCGCTTCCCATCTTTAAATATTAAGGATTTCGGATTTTGTTTTGAAATGAAGGATGATATTCTTCGATTACAGGTTTTTAATTATTATTTCAAGTCTTCCGTTTGCGTTTTCTATTTTAAAAAGTCGGGTCTTTACACAAGTCTTGCTTGAATTTGGCCTCCTCCTACAACAATTCATTCCAAACATATTTAGACTCTGATAACATAATTACCTCAGCCCAAAACATTTAGACATAGCCTCAAACCCGATTGAACATAAAAAAACCCAAAACTAGCTAAGTTAAAGACTAGTATTTTGGCCAAATTTGAGAATTTTCAAGAATTCATTTCCTTGCTCTTCCAAGTTTTTTTTCACGTGTCAAATATATATTTAGGCACTCATATATTCCATAATTGAGAGTTGTTAAGTAAAAGTCAAGAAAAACCAAAAATTGAAAACGCTAGAAGCTTTCAAAATTGCCATTAATGGAGGTTTTGAGCTTAGTGTTCATCCATGGCTTCCAATCTTAAGAGAGCTTTAAAATAATAGATCCTAGGGTTTGTAATTGATTCTTGAAAGTCAATTTCCAGAATTGAAAAGATATCAAAACTCATAGTAAAAGGGTTTTACAAACACAATCAGAAGGAAACCCAAAACCCAACAACCTAGAATGAAGAACTTGAATATCCATAGATGAATTATTACCTTGAAGATTTCAAAACTTGTAGATTCCTCTTCCAATCTTCCTATCTACTTGTTTCACTCACAAATCAAGCAAAACCCCCTTGGTTCAACTCACCTCCATGAAGATTTGAAGAGGACAGAACTCACCTCTTGGAAGCCCTTGGATCTCACGGTTGGAGGTAGAAGAAGAAGAGAAAAATGAAAATTATTTTTTTTTCCTTTTTTTTTTATTTCACCATATACATATTTGAATGGCTGAATTTAAAGTTGGCTAATTGCAAAATGGTCCTCCCACCTCTTCACCTAACAATTAAGAACTTCCCACTCACTTAATTGCTAATTAGTCTTTGGTTCAAGTTTTAGTTGCTAACTAGCCCTTTCTCCTTAACAAAATAGATCATCAAACCAATGCAATTGATACTTGTTTTTTTTTCACTGTAGCTTGATTCAACCCTCGATGATCAATGCACAGTCTCCCTAAACTGTCTTTCTTTTCACAAACAACAAGGTGCTCCTTACTACGAGGACGCACTAGGGTGAATAAACCCTGAGTTTAAGAGTTCCTATAATTGACTCTTAAGCTCTTTTAACTCAGCTAGTCTCCGGTACAGAAGTATCGACAACACTAGCTAAATTAACTCAAGCTACATCACTTAGAAGCATTCTAGCTTCTATCATATATATCAAAGTGGGTGCTACTCAGCTACTAAACCCACGAATACATAAACTAGTCCCACATAGACTCATAAAATCAAAACTTTCTCAGTACAAACTATAATGGTATGATTGGATAATAGCCAATCCATAATCAATATCACATCAAAATCAGACATATGCATAACAATCAAAGTAAAATGTGAGCATCAACTCATAATACATATGTCATAAGTGCCATACGCACTATCACAATAATAAACTTCCCCACTAGGGTAAAAGCACAAATCTTGAAACTCAACAGTCTCGACTCAGAAGCTGCCAACTCATCATAACAAGATAAAATAAAAGAGTGGCTAGCTCCAAAATTAAACAGAATAAAAGTCAAACGGCCTGAAAATAACAAAGTATAAAACACTACAATACTGGCAGCTTTTTCTGATAATCCTGATTTTGCTACTGTGTTGTGATGGTTGTATCTTATACGCCCTATAAAAGTGGTGTGAATCCAAATTTGATCACAACATAGCATCTTGATGGAAGTGTGCATCTCCCTGATGGAAACTGGCACAACTATTTTAGTAAGGATGATCCTATCCTTGTTGAGCTCCACCTCGAACCAGTTGTTGCTGTTGTTGTTGCTACTACTGCTGCTCAAAACAACGAACAACCCCATAAACCCCACTAGGAGGCTCTCGGCCCCCCCAATAAAAAGTGGGTCTCGGGTTTGGTTTTCCAGCTTTTAGGTACTTTAGATGTGTTTCAAGTTGGTTTCAAGTAATTTCGATATTCCCGATTTCAATGGGTATCGATAATTAGGGTTTTTGAACATTATGCCCTTTCCCGAATTGAATTTAAATAAACAATAATTCATTAATTTATAACCCATAATCAAACCCAAAAAGGTAAATTTCAAACGGGAAGGGTTTATTTGAAACTCGGTTTTAGGGTTATGGGAAAGTTTCCAAAAACTCTTAAAACAACTCCTGTATTGACAAACACCGAGTTTCATGACAAGAAATAGAAGGAATCAAAAGAAAACTCCATTAAAACACTATTTGGAGCTTAGGGTTTGAATATAAACTTACCGAGAACTCCGTGGATCTCGAGAGAAAAGCACGATCGTTGGGTGGAAAAGAATCCTAGACTCGAGGGCTTTCTGATGCAACCGAAATCGAGCTGATCCATCGATAAACGAAGAAAAACCAAATCTCCCCTAATCCCCCATTGATGCCCACGGCTTGGAGAAGAAAAATGGGAAGAAAAGTGGTCAAACCTTGGTCAATTGGTATATTTAAAGATAAATGAATAGTGTTTTGGATATTTTAAGAAATTGGAAATGACGGTTGCGTCCTTTTGTGACTTTTGACTTCCAAATCGAAACCCAAAGCTCTTTAATAAATCTAAAGGTGATTAATAATTATTAATTGGCCTATTAATAATTATTAATGTCACCGAAACGAATTTAAAGTATTAAAACGATTAAAAAGGATTTCGGGCGAAATTAACTACTAAAATCGAAATTACAAAAATAATAATTAATCTAAATACTTAAATTGAAATAAATAAATAAATAACATTAAATAAATAATAAAATAAATAAATAAATAAAATTTCACTTCAAAATAACGGGACGTTACAGTCTACCCTCCTTAAAAGAATTTTCGTCCTCGAAAAGTGCGTTCACTAAGTGAATAAAGCAAGGGTACTTTGACTGTATCTCATCTTCACGTTCCCACGTTGCTTCTTTTGACACTTAGTTCTTTCAAAGAACCTTAACCAAGTGAATTACTTTTTTATTTCTCAACAACTCTTGTTCGAATGCTCTTATCTTAGCGGGTGTCTTCTCATAAGACATAATAGCATTCAAAACTTCCAGTTCATAATCTATTGCGTGGGACGGATTCTCCATGTATTTCCGAAGCATCAATACATGGAAAACATTACGAACGACCGATAACGAAAGTGGTAAGGCTAAACAATAAGCTACCACTTCTACTCGATTGAGTATCTCGATAGGCCAATAAACTTAGGGTTCAATCGACCCTCATTCCCAACTTTAATAACACCGCTCCTTGGTGCCACTTGAAGAATACGAGATCCACTACTATCACTTGAACGGACTATACCGAATCCCTCGTCAACTTTGGTTAACCCTTAACCTTTCTCTAAACAAATGATAGACTCGCTAGTCATTTGTTACAACTTGAGTACCAAAAGTCTTTTTTCTCGAATCTCATCCAAATGAGCGGAAGAAAAACACTTTCTTCCAAAAAGTGCCCTAACAGTGCCAAAACTTCGAGACAAAGTGAATGTCTCGATCTAATAAAATCTTCACCGGCACACCATAATCTATCAATCTTTCTTAGGTACAACTGTACCCTAGTCTTAACTGGATAGATGATCCTTCCAAGATAAAGTGTGCGGTTTTCATCAAATGGTCTACAATCACCAAATGATATCATAACTCTTTGCTCTCTTTCGGCAAACCCCTGATAAACTCCATGGAAATCTTCTCCCATTTCCATTCAAGCACTTTCAAAGGTAAGATAACTCGGTAGATCTTTAGGGCCTTGACTTGCTAACAAATCAAGCACCTATTCACGTACTTTACAATCTCATGTTTCATCCCAGGTCATCAATCAAATTGTCTCGGTTCTCGTACCTCTTTGTATTGCCTAGATGAACATAAAAGATAGAACTATGAGCCTCCTCCAACAATTCTTTTCAAAAGTCGATTATGAAGGCACCCAAAACCCCATACGATGTATTACAAACTATCTGTAAAACAAAGATAGATCGACTAGGCATGTCTTATTCTGTCTCTCGAGACAAGCCTGTAAGCCTTAGAAACCAATAGAATTCTTAGGCACACCCGTCAGTCTAGGCCAACTACTATATGCCTCCATCTTAGAGGAATCAATATAATCCTCTTCTTGATACCACATGGCCTAAGATGCCATTTCTTTTAGCCAAAACTCACACTTTTAGAACTTGGCATACACTTCTGATTTCTTAATACGATCAAAACTGCCTTCAATTGCATAACATGCATTTCCACAGTCTTAAAATAAATTAGGCTATCATCATTAATCACAACATCAATAGAATTGATGTACCTCTTAAACACAGTATGGATAAGATCCATAAGAGTCGCAGGCGCGTTGGTTAAGTCAAAAGACATGACTACAAGCTCATAATATCCATAACGCGTCCTGAAAACAGTTTTAGGAATAACTCAATCCCGAATCTTCAACGGATTTAACCGGATCTCAATCCTATCTTTGAAAAGATAGCGGTTTCTTCCCAACTAATCATATAGATCATCAAACCAATGCAATTGATACTTGTTTTTTTTTTTCACTATAGCTTGATTCAACCCTCGATGATCAATGCACAGTCTCACTAAACTGTCTTTCTTTTCACAAACAACAAGGTGCTCCTTACTACGGGGACGCACTAGGGTGAATAAACCCTGAGTTTAAGAGTTCCTATAATTGACTCTTAAGCTCTTTTAACTCAGCTAGTCTCTCGTACAGAAGTATCGACAACACTAGCTAAATTAACTCAAGCTACATCACTTAGAAGCATTCTAGCTTCTATCATATATATCAAAGTGGGTGCTACTCAGCTACTAAACCCACGAATACATAAACTAGTCCCACATGGACTCATAAAATCAAAACTTTCTCAGTACAAACTATAATGGTATGATTGGATAATAGCCAATCCATAATCAATATCACATCAAAATCAGACATATGCATAACAATCAAAGTAAAATGTGAGCATCAACTCATAATACATATGTCATAAGTGCCATACGCACTATAACAATAACAAACTTCCCCACTGGGGTAAAAGCACAAATCTTGAAACTCAACAGTCTCGACTCGGAAGCTGCCAACTCATCATAACAAGATAAAATAAAAGAGTGGCTAGCTCCAAAATTAAACAGAATAAAAGCCAAACGGCCTGAAAATAACAAAGTATAAAACACTACAAATCGTGGCTTTTTTCGATAATCCCGATTTTGCTACTCTGTTGTGATGGTTGTATCTTATACGCCCTATAAAAGTGGCGTGAACCCAAATTTGATCACAACATAGCATCTTGATGGAAGTGTGCATCTCCCTGATGGAAACTGGCACAACTATTTTAGTAAGGATGATCCTATCCTTGTTGAGCTCCACCTCGAACTAGTTGTTGCTGTTGTTGTTGCTACTACTGCTGCTGCTGTTGTTGCTGATGTTGTTGTTGGTGCTGTTGCTGCTGCGGTATCCCTTGACTGGCATCGTCATCCTTTGTTTTCCTCTTCTAAAAGGTAGTCTGTCCCGTAGTAGTTAATCTTCTCTTCTTTTCAGAAAATGTAAAATTAAAGATAAGGATGACTCCCAAGCCTCTTTATTCAATTCTTGAATGAACTCGACCTCATAGATCATTTTCTTTTTACAAAGTAAAACTGGTGTCTGTCAAACACCTTAGCCAATAACATTCTAACCTTCCAGCATTGGTTTTACTTTAGAGACTATCTCGAAAAGACTCAGTAGGTCCAAACTACTACCTACAAGTTTATCAAATTCTCAGTCCAATTAGATGGTCAAATACGATGTGAATTGATAATCACCAAACCATCTCATTTCCTTATAGAAGTTACCGAGATCACGGTTCATCAACTTTCTTCTACATTTCAATCAAATACCAACACTCAACTTAGTGTTAGTCAATTTTGACAATTTACTGAACATAGATCTTCATTACTCGACCTCGAGTATTTCCAATTCAAATTGATACACTATAGTGTAATAGCAACCAAACTAGGCCATTCACCAATTAACATTGCCGTTAATGGTCCTCATTGAGACTTATCACGTAAAGTCCTTACTTCCTCTTTTGAGTGGTAACACACTTTCCTTTTAGCACAATGCTACCATAAGGATTTACCACTTACCATAATTCAACTTTCTCAACTCAAACCAGGAACTTGTCCCTTGAGCTGAATCTAGGTTACTGGACTCGAGCCAGACTGATTTCTTTTCAACAATTTCTCACCTCAAACAGGTGTTTCATCTCTTAATATTGGGCTCCCGGACAAACATGTCCCCTTTTTACACATAAATGTCCACACACATCTACTAAGACCACTACTTAGCAATTGTGTGACAATAATACTTTAATCAATTTTAAGGATCAAACGATTGATCTCTCGGAGTATCTCATCTTCTTTACTTTGACATTATGTCAATACTCTTAACAAGGTGTATAACCTCTAAAACCGCACCTGGAGTAATTCGCCTTCTCAACACCCTTACCCAAATCTCAAAATGGGTCAAATAAACATAACCACATAGTGGTTTTACAAGGATGTGAAATATCACAAACATCATTAACTTCTAACAATATTCTTATAACTCTTCCAATATCAAAGAAATAAAGCATGAGAATAGAAGTTATAGGCATACCTGGTGCCGCTGATCTCAGATGATGACTAGAGAGTGGACTTAAAACAAAACGTGAAAACAAACATGCATCGCATGTAGTCTACAGAACCCGTAGGCTCTGATACCAACTGTGGCGACCCGACACTTTTAAATAATTTAAATTAGAAAAACACAGCGGAAGTTTTTATATTTTATGAAAAATTGGCGTGATTATGTTTGAAAGTTGGCTAGCCAAAACTTGTTTACATCTTAAATTCAAAAATCTAAAACACAAGGAACTTCAAGTTCCTAATGAGGACTTCAAAAAGACGTTATCATAAAAATAAAGACAATTAGCTCTTATGAGCTAAATACAAATTTTCATAACATAAGATACAAATTAACAAAATGAGACCATGGTCTTTTAAAAGAATAACTAGTCCATCACCGTGTCATCATCCTCCTGGATCAAGCGCGCCAGCTCCTCTTCCACGACCCCAAACATTACCTAAAATGTTTGTAATATCATGAGCTAACAACTTAAGCCCAGGTGAGAATAATAAGAATAAAAAGTAAAGATAGACCTCAAACCCGTATTCCGATTTGTGTCCAATTTCTACGACACAATCAATCCTAAAGTTCTCCAACTCTAGGTAATTTCATTCTATACTCTCCAAAGGATGATATTACTAACACTTGTAGTCAAATCCTCATCCATTAACTTGTTACGACATAAATAAGAAAGTAAATAAACTTTGCATAAAATATAACATCTCAATTCTTTATCCATGATATATATTTCCATCGCTCATATGCATGAAGGTAATGAGAACATCTCGTAGGATACGCATTCGCCCTTTATGTATGAATGAATGAAGAAGGTGATGCGGACACTCCCCGAAGGGTCCAACATTCTTCCCTCCTTTTCTTTCTCTCTTTATTTTCTTTTTCTCTGAAAGCGATGCGGAAATTCCCCGTAGGGTCCAACATTCTCTCCTTCTTTTCTTTCTCACTTTCCTTTCTTTTTCTCGGAAGACGATGCGGACATTCCCCGAAGGGTGCAACATTCTCTCCTTCTTTTCTTTCTCTCTCTGAAGGCGATGCGGACATTCCCCGAAGGGTCCAACATTCTCTCCTTCTTTTCAATGATGCGAGATGTTATGGTGCAATATGTTATGGTTATGCTTGCACATGCTTGCACATGCTTGCAAAAAGTAAATAATGTAAAGTGCGAATAATAAAGTAACCGAAAGAAACATAAAGTAAAGGGAAATTAAGTAAAAGACATAAAGTAAATAAATAAGAAACTTCGGACGAACGATATGTCAATCGAACTCCGCTAACAATAATAAAAGTAAAATTATAACTTAACCGATTAACCTATACCTTCAAGGATTCTAAACTTCCAATATAACCCGAGGTTCTATTAACCGTTCTATATAAAAGTTTGGATCTTTTAACTTCCAATGATCTAGCCTAAGCTTCGAAACGAATCTAACTTAGAATTTTCTAAGATTCAATACTTTCCTTGAGAACTCCTAAGTTCTCACTTAAAGGATTAACTCCTAATCCTAAGGGCACTAACTCACATCCGTCTAATATAAGATTCGAATTCTAGTCTTAGTTTCCAATTCTACAAACCATCATACTTATTTGCTTTCTACAGATATTTTAAATCCCAACTATTCTCACCTTAGCCAAAAAAATAGCTTTGCTCCAAGTTTCCGAAACACCTACAATTAATTACATCTAACAATTAATAAATAAACATACATCGATCAATTAACATCTAAAAGCTCAAAACAACGAACAACCCCATAAACCACACTAGGAGGCTCTCGCCCCCCCATGAAAAGTGGGTCTCGGGTTTGGTTTTCCGTCTTTTAGGTACTTTAGATGTGTTTCGAGTTGGTTTCGAGAAATTTCGATATTCCCGATTTCAATGGGTATCGATAATTAGGGTTTTTGAACATTATGCCCTTTCCCGAATTGAATTTAAATAAACAATAATTCATTAATTTATAACCCATAATCAAACCCAAAAAGGTAAATTTCAAACGGGAAGGGTTTCGACTGAAACTCGATTTTAGGTTTATGGGAAAGTTTCCAAAAACTCTTAAAACAACTCCCGTATTGACAAACACCGAGTTTCATGTCAAGAAATCGAAGGAATCAAAAGAAAACTCCATTAAAACACTATTTGGAGCTTAGGGTTTGAATATAAACTTACCGAGAACTCCGTGGATCTCGAGAGAAAAGCACGATCGTTGGGTGGAAAAGAATCCTAGACTCGAGGGCTTTTCGATGCAACCAAAATCGAGCCGATCCATCGAGAAACGAAGAAAAACCAAATCTCCCCTAATCCCCCATTGATGCCCACGGCTTGGAGAAGAAAAATGGGAAGAAAAGTGGTCAAAACTTGGTCAATTGGTATATTTAAAGATAAATGAATAGTGTTTTGGATATTTTTAAGAAATTGGAAATGACGGTTGCGTCCTTTTGTGACTTTTGACTTCCAAATCGAAACCCGAAGCTCTTAAATAAATCTAAAGGTGATTAATAATTATTAATTGGCCTATTAATAATTATTAATGTCACCGAAACGAATTTAAAGTATTAAAACGATTAAAAAGGATTTCGGGCGAAATTAACTACTAAAGTCGAAATTACAAAAATAATAATTAATCTAAATACTTAAATTGAAATAAATAAATAAATAAATAAATAAAATTTCACTTCAAAATAACGGGACGTTACAGAAAACGATCATATAGAAAAATATTGAAGAAAATATCAGGTGAACGAGTTTATTTACTATATTACTACATGTGCTAGTGTGAATATGGTCTCAAGTGCAAGTAAAAATAAATATAAACATTCAAAGTAATCGAAAGGACATAAAGATAAATGGATCACGAATTACCCTTCATACATAAAACAAGAAATTAAGAACTTCTAAAAAACAATAAATAAATCAAGCCAAACGGCCTGCAGATAAACTCGAGCTATGAACTTGAACATAAAAGTCTCAAATCCATTGTTTTTAATAAATGTACGAAGTTCCATATCCAAAATCCTTATTATACTTGGAACCTTCAACTTTCGATAAACATTAGGAAACTCCGAAGTGAATCTAAACTTAGAACTTTCAAGAGTTAATCGTTTCCTTCGAAGCACCTATGAGTTCTATCACTCAAATTAGAACTAACTTCCAAGCCTAAGCATGTTAGCTCGCTTACTTTAATCCTTTCGATTCAATTCTTAATCTCAACTTCTGATCATACAAGTCGTTCAACTTGTTCGATTTCTAAGTTAACAATTTAAATTCTATTTATTCTCACCTTGACAAAAGTGGATTTTGCTACCAAGTTCCAAAAGAGCGTTCAAGCGACGGTCCAAAAACACCTACAATTAAATTACATCTAACAATCATTAATTAACCAAACATCGAACAAACGACATCTAAAAGCATAAAACGACAAAAAACCCCAGAAATGCCTAAAGGGAGCTCTCGGCCTCACCAAGGGAAATGGGTCTCAGGTTTGATTTTCCAGCTTTTAGACAATTTAGAAGCGTTTTGAGTTGGTTTCAAGTAGTTTGGAAGTTCACAATTTCAATGGGTAATTATAATTAGGGTTTTTGGACAATAATTGCTTTCCCAAATTTAATTACAACATACAAAATAATCAATTAAAAACATCCCAATTCAACCCACAATTCGTATATTTCAAACGGGACGGGTTTTGGTTCAATCTCGGGTCTAGGGTTAAAAACATATAAAACAACTTCCTCCATTGAAATCTTCGAGTTTCTCGACAAGAAATCGAAGATTTCTACCATGGATTCCAATAAAATACTATTTGAAGGAAATTTTAGAAAATTTGTCATACCTTGAGGCCATTAGAAAATGGAGGAAATGTAATGACCCGATTTCCGTTAAATTCTTTAATTTCAAAGTCACAGGAGAAGACTTGATTTTTAAAAAACACGACATCGGTTTGTTTAAAATTTGATTATCTAAAACCCGTTTACATTGGTCTCAATTAGAGAAAGCGATAAAAACGAAATGCGCATTCCAATTAAAATAAAACTTCTAAAAACAATTTATAAACATAAAACCTTTACAAGTTTTTGTGATAAACACTGTCACCCGAGCTCAAAACATTAAGTATGAGAGAATAGAAAAATATACAAAGCATTCAAGAATATTAAACAAAAGTCCCTTGTTCAAGTCCTTTCATCGCCTCGAGAGTCAAACATCACCACCTCCTCTACAATGTCCCTACGTCGAGAGGTACCTGAAAAAAAAAAGTGTAGCAACATTAGCAAAAAAATGCTAGTGAGAGTAAAATGAAAACCAGTAATCCTATGAACCAAATTTCATACCAGAAATTGTGTCCAAAGACCTAAATTGCTCTTTACTACCCATTCTACACTTCCAATTCATCCTAATCATACACCAATCGACTTCTCGATTTCCAAATCATATCAAACCACAACTATTACCAATTTCGTACCACATCAAGATATCTCATATCGTGTTACCATATGTTACCACCTCAACATACTAACACGTACGACGTTACCAAATCATATTACCATATTTCATACCACACCTAAATACCTCGTAACGTGTTACCGTATGTTACCACCTCAACATACTAACACGTACATCGTTACCAAATCATATTACTATATCTCATACCACATCTAATACCTCATAACGTGTTACCGTATGGATCAACATCAACATACTACCACGTACGGTGTTACCAAATCGTATGCCCTCGTAACGTGATATCGTATGGATCAACATCAACATACTATTACATACGGTGTTACCAAACAAATGTCCTCGTAACGTGATACCGTTTGGATCAACATCAATATACTACCACATACAACGTTACCATATCAAGTGTCCTCGTAACGTGATACCGTATGGATCAACATCAACATACTACCACATACGGTGTTACCAAACATATGTCACATACTACCAATCTCATATTACCATAAGTTACCACATATTACCAATGAAAACAAACACTTGTACAAAGGATAAGCATGTATCTACGTATCAACTAACAAACAAGCTGGGATGCTCATTATATGAACTCAACCTATCTGCCAATCTTGCCATATAACACCCGCTCATAGCCTGTTTCATCTATGAACCTGTTATATCAGAAGATCATATCACATAGTATCTCGATATGTGACGCTCATAGCCTCTTTCATCTATGGACTACACATATCCATAAGTATCCTGAAGTATCCTGATAAGTGATGCCCATAGCCTCTTTCATCCATGGACTACACCTATCCACAAGTATCCTGATATAGTGACGCCCATAGCCTCTTTCATCCATGGACTACACATATATCCATAAGTATCCTGATATAGTGACGCCCATAGTCTCTTTCATCCATGGACTACACATATATCTATAAATCGGTTCATTAAATGAGCACCTCAACACAAACAACTAACAAACAGTACAATTATACTACAATTACACACAATGACATGCTTATCTTTTGTACTTATCAAAGTGTTGCCTCTTACCAAAAGTCTCGAGTACATCAATTGTACTACCATTAAAATTCCATACTTCCCGGTACTACCACAATCAACATCAATCCCTATTATCATTAGAACTTTCATTGTAACGTCCCGTTACTTTTGGAGGTAATTTTTTTTTATTAATTTATTTTAAATAAAGTATTTAAGTTAGTTTAAACTTAGTAATTTCGATTTTAGTAGTTATTTTCGTTCGAAACCTTTTTTAAACTTTTAAACCTTTTACTACTTTAAACTAGTTTCGGTGACATTAATAATTATTAACGGGCCAATTAATAATTATTAATCACCTTTAGATTATTTTAAGACCATCGGGTTTCGTATTTTTAATCGAATCTTTTAAAAGGAACGTATACGTCATTTTCCAATTTCTTAAAAAATCACTATTCACCATCCTCATCCTTAAATAGTCAACTATTGGTCAAAATCTTCATTTTCTCCTTTTTTCTTCCTCCTCCTTTGGCCGTGGCTCTCATCTACCCATCCCCCCTCTTTTGGCTTTTCTTATTTGCTCGGTAGATCGCCGTAAGTCTAGTACCGTTGAAAAGCTCTCATCCCGAGGATCATTTCTAACCTAACAATCGAGGTTTTCATCAATTTTCTCGAAACCTTAAGGTATGACAAACTTTCTAAAACTTGTTGTGAATAGTCTTTTAATGGAGGTTTTGAATTGAAATCTTCAAATTCACACCCCGAAGCTTGAAGATTTCAATCGAGGAAGTCGTTTTAGCAAGTTTTAGAAACTTCCCTAAACCCTAAAATCAAGTTTGAGTTGAAAACCCGTCCCGTGTTAATTTCTCTCACTTGATCAAGATTAGGGTGTTTGGTTTGCTATGATTTTACGTTTTACTTAATTTTTCGGAAATCGATTATTATGTAAAACCCTAAAATATCATGACCCACTGTTATCTCGACTTTCAAAGTGTCTTTGATCAACCCAAATCATCTCAAAAGTGCATAAAAGACGGAAAACTGAACCCGAACCCTCTCTTCCTTGTTGGGCCGTGGGTCCCTTAGGGGTTAAATCCGGAGTTTTCATCGTTTTATGTGTTTAGATATCGTTTGCTCGATTTTCGGATAATTAATGGTTGTTAGGTGTATTTGATTTGTAGGTTGGTGATCGATTGTTTGACTTTGACTCCGGCACCTTGGAAGCTTGGATTTCACATCTAAGGTGAGTTTAAAATGGAAGTTAGTAATTTTATGAATTATATTTCATTACGTTATTGTTTATCGAGGTTAAGAGGGGAACTAACTTCCGGAAGTTATACTTGGTTGGAGACTTTAACTCGGATGTGAGTGGAGTGATTTTGATGTACTTATGGTTTTGAAGTAAAAGAGTAATTATGAGTGGTTTGGAAGTCTTGTAAGGTGATTTGGAGACTTTAGATGAAAGTGAATGACTAAGGAACTTTAAGTGATTCGGGAGTCAAAGTAGCTTAGAATTACACTTGAGTATTGACTCGTGTAATTCAAGCGGTTTATGTTCTTTAGTAGTTTAGTGGAACTTTATCTAACTTACTAGGGAGCTTGACGGATTCTACGAGGTTATGTGATATGGCACATGATAGTATGTGATACGCTCCATACGGTATCATGGTGCGAGGTTATGCGATATGGCACATGATAGTATGTGATACGCTCCATACGGTATCATGGTGCGAGGTTATGCGATATGGCACATGATAGTATGTGATACGCTCCATACGGTATCATGGTGCGAGGTTATGCGATATGGCACATGATAGTATGTGATGCGCTCCATACGGTATCATGGTGCGAGGTTATGTGATATGGCACATGATAGTATGTGATACACTCCATACGGTATCATGGTGCGAGGTTATGTGATATGGCACATGATAGTATGTGATATGCTCCATACGGTATCATGGTGCGATGATTTGTGATATGGCACTATACACGCTGTGGTAAGGGTGGCATTCGAAGATTTGAGCGTGTATGGATGCGTTATTATTGTTATCATTATTATAGTACTATACACGCTGTGGTAAGGGTGGCATTCGAAGATTTGAGCGTGTATGGATGCGTTATTATTGTTATCATTATTATAGTACTATACACGCTGTGGTAAGGGTGGCATTCGAAGATTTGAGCGTGTATGGATGCGTTATTATTGTTATCATTATTATAGTACTATACACGTTGTGGTAAGGGTGGCATTCGAAGATTTGAGCGTGTGTGTGGTTGCGACATTATTAGCACTTAGTATATCACATTCTTTTACTTGTATCATGGTATGAGTATTTATTTTCTATGAGGTTAGAATGATTTCGAGGAAATCCATGACTTATAAAGCTTGTTGAGCCACGTAGTTGAGAAAGTTTATTATGTATGTTGATTATATGTGGACTTTGGAATGTGGAATTGGTAGTAAAAGTGAAATCTAGGCCTTTGGACACGATTTCTGACATGGAATGTTGTTCATAGGATTACTTGCTTTCATTTTACTCTCACTAGCATTTTTATGCTAATGTTGCTACAATTATAATTTTTCAGGTAAGACTCGTGGTAGAGGACGAGATAGAGGAGGTGGCGCCGCGTGACCTATCTGGACGATGAATGGACAAGAATGTTTGTGGTTTTGGGTGAAGCATTTTGAATGCTCTTGAACTTTTCATATTATATTATGTTCATTTTGAGCTCGATGGAGCATTTGTATAATTTGTATCTGTTTTTCGAACTTTAAGCTTCCTTTAGCATTTTCATCACATTATGGAATATGAAATTCCGGTTTACTGCTTTTTCTGGAAAATTGGGTTGTAAACAGGTTTTGGTTTATCCGAATTTTAAACGGACCCATGCCGTTTTTCTATAAAATCTAGTTTTTCCGCTGCGCATTTGTTTTAATGGATTTTACGAAAAATCGGGTCGTTACATTCATACTCCACATTATTACCATATTAAAACACAATCCTTATTACTCACACAAGGTAATAAGTTCGTAAAAACACTAACCATTATCATCACTGATGCCATATTCCATGAAGTCTTATAACTCCCAAATAAGCAAAATCGAGGTTTACCATCACCATGTCACGAATGACAATAAATCACCTTAAATCACAAGTATAATTTCCAAGCTGTTACTAAATTCCACGAGTTAACTTTCAAGCATTTCCTCTACTTTACTTTAGTCAAAAACTACCTAAAGTAATTTCAACTCCCAACTTTATCTCAAAATCTCCATAACCTTTAATACTTTTAAGAATAACTCTTAAGCTACTTTGATCTAAAACTACTCAAAGTATATCTTAAACTCCCAAATTTCTTCTAAAACTTTTCATAATCTTACACAACTTCCAAAATGTTCTCAAACTTACTTTCTCATCCAAAATCGTCAAATCCGAGCTCCGAGCACAAAATCTAAAACTACTCAAAGTATCTTACTGAATAGTGTTTTTGGGTCAATAGTGTTTTTGGGTGAATAGTGTTTCAAAAATCTGAGCTCAAAATTGTCAAATTTCTTGATGAAAACACATGATTTCAACTTCAAAACCCATTTATAAACCAAAATAAAGAGATTCATAGGAAAAGTTTTGAAAAATCACTTTTTAGAACTGCCCTTAGAGAATGGGAAACACTACAAGGTTAGGATAGAATGAAAGCCCATGTCTCAAGCAATCCAACGCAACTGAAATTACGAAGATCCGCCGAGAATTGAAGAAAAGCCAAGAAGAAATCCCACCAAGATGAACCCACGACCATGAACAAAGGAGAAGAAAAGAAAAGAAGAGAGGAATTGATGATTTAAGCCTATTTAAAAAGAAAATGAATAGTAAATGGATAAGTTTAAAGAAATTGAAAAAATACGTTTACTTCCTTTAAGTGATTTAGCTTATAAAACGAAACCCGAAGCTCTTAAAATGACCAAATGGTGATTAATAATTATTAATTGGCCAGTTAATAATTATTAATACGACCAAATCTAATTTAAGCTAATAAAAGCGATTAAAAAGGTTTTTGAACGAAATTAACTACTAAATTCTAAATTATCAATTCTAAAATTAAACTAAATACTTTAATTAAATAAATAAATGAAATATTAAATTTTTTTAAAAAAATTCACTTAAAAAATAATGGGACGTTACAGGAAAACTTGATTGGTAGGTTGAAAAGGATGTTTGGCCCGAGGGCTATCCAACACAACTGAAATCAAGTCGATCCATCGAGAATTAAAGAAAAACAAAAACTCTCTCCAATGGTAGAAGAACCCCACGACAAGGAGGAGAAGAAGAGAAAGGATAGATGAATTTTCTTGGTCAATTGGTCAACTTTGGCTTTTTTTTTAAAGAAGATGAATAGTGTTTTGGATATTTTTAAGAATTCAAAAATTAAAATCTCGTCCCTTCAATGATTTTAGCTTATAAAACGAAACCCGAAACTCTTAAACTAGCCAAATGGTGATTAATAATTATTAATTGGCCCGTTAATAATTATTAATACGACCAAAACTAATTTAAGCTAATAAAGCGATTAAAAAGGTTTAAAACGAAATAAACTCCTAAATTCTAAATTACTACTTCTAAAATTAACTTTAAACTGAAATGTAGTCATTGGAGGTAAATGAAGCTTTAGCCATGCGATATTAACCGCAATTTTACATTATTTTCAATATGATTTTCTAACATTTCAAATTACTAATTATATGATTGATGTGATTTTCTTAAATCATTATTTTCAGGTGAAATCGTGGCGTAAATAATTTATGATTTGGAATGTTCATAGGAAAAGTTTGTGAGTGATTTTCTATTTTAAGATATATGATATTATCGAGATTTAGATTTTTGAAATATAAATATTTAGATATTTAGCTACAGATTTTACAATGAGTTTTATGATATTATATATTATTTACGAATATTATGTACACACAGTAATCTTTTTAGAAATAGTTATATTTTAGGAAAGGTTTGAAAATTACGTTAATAGTTTAAGTAGTTTATTTTCAAACCGCTAGAAACAGTACCCTCAGTTATGAACTTTCAGCAGGTCTTTGGGAGCCACTTTAGCATATACATAGGCTTTGGGCCGTATGTTAGGGTGCATAGCCCTCTGGGGGCAGCTCTGCGTGCGTATAACTAGTTTCACTATTCAGTTGCTCTACTGCATGCATGATTTCGCACTACATGTAGTATGACCAGTTAAGGGTACATTTTTAGTGTGGTTTTCATCACTATGATAAATAGTATATCAACATTTTCTATTGTATATATATATATATATATATATATATATATATATATATATATATATTTACATACAAGTATTGATGGTTTCGACAGATGAATATTATGATTATTAAATTACATTTATAACCAGTTTTACGAGTTTTAGGTTTGAATATTATGATTATTAAGTTTTACGAATATTAGTCTTGAACAATTTTATGAATTTGGAAACTACTATATATATGTAGTTTTGAAGAAAATATTAGTTTAATAAAAATTCCACTCACTGAGCCTTTTTAACTCATTCTTTTCAATGGTTTTCCCCCCACGGGTAGCATTCGAATTTTAGAGATGATCGAGCCTACGATGAGCTTATCTGCCATGTGTTTTGCATCAGCTTAGCAAGTACATGAGTCAGTTTAGTTTGAAATAATTTTAGCACAATTATGTTCAGTTTGCCTTGATGGTAAGCGTTGGCTTTTAGCTATCGCTTGCCATCGGCGCACGTCTCGTCTCGAGTGTATAGGGAGAACCCGGGACGGGTCGTGACAAAAGTGCATAAAAAGCATGAGATTAATCATGAAACAAAGTTACTACATTCTAAATTCCAAGAGTAAGTATTTGTTTTTGGTGAATCAGTGATATAAACATTGAATTACATATTTTTACAATAAGTTTATCATTGATACACACATTAATAATTATTAATCACTGATTAACATAGTGAAAATTGCAATGTTTTCCATTAGTTTTTTGAGTTTCTACTTTTACAATTATTGCATCAAAATCTACTACCCAATGACGTTTCTCTATTTTTCGGCCTTTTGCAAATCTAGCAAATTTTTTGGTAATATTGGTAAAAATAAAAACTCTAATTTTATTTTATTTTGTAAATATAGAAAATTTTGATTGGGTGAATCGGTGATAAATATTGAATTACATATATTGACACTAAGTTTATCACTAATACATACATTAATCACCGTTAACCATTGATTAACATAGTAAAAAATGCTGTAATTACAAATATTTTTTAGTGTCGTTATTTTTACAAATATTGCATGAAATTATGCTACCCAATAAAATTTCCTTTATTTATTTGGTTTGTAATGACCTGATTTTTCCTTACAACTTTTTTTTTTTCAAGATATTTCCTTACAACTCTATTAATGATACAAAATATCTTGATATCAAGTGGAAGACTTTGTTCATAAACTTACAAAAAAAACATAATTTGGGATCCCATTCAAAATAGTCAGTCTATGGGTTCAAATAATAATAACATAAATAATTCATATGAAAAAAAAACCATGACTGAAAACATACTACATTAAAATTGAATGGAACATGAGATTCTATGTTGATGTCATGCCAAGTCAGCCGTTATTCTTGTCATGTGCTTCAGCTACATGCCCAATTAGTTGAAAAATATAGGGCTGATTATTTCATGAAAACTCATCAAGTAACTCTGTTACTGGAGGGAATCGAATATGCAAACACATGCAACATGATATGATAACAGATGTCACTTAAAAAATAAAAACATGTTCTTAGTTATTGAATGTTCTACCCACTTAACGTGATTTCCTCTACCTGATTGAACACATTGTTAGTATTAGCGGAAATACTACATTATATTCAATGGTGTAAAATGTGTAACGATATTATATTAATTATATATAAAAGAATAACCTAGATAAATAAGGTAACAAAGCTAAAGAAGGAAACTGGAGACAATTACGAATACTAATAAGAAACTACAAATCATCATAATGGCTATCCTAATATATTCTAATAGTCACCATTTTGGATTAATCAATCTTACTTAAATATGTTTTGATTATAAATTTTTTTTATTAATAATAATTTTTGTATTTTTAGTTTTGTGTTTAATCAAGCAGAGGATGATGAGCATAACACAATTTTGCATAGTTTTTCAGTGAAAATTCAAAGTTTTTCCGGAGAGACCTCAATCCCTATGATATTTTTTCTTCCAACAAGCACTAAACCAAACTTGAAAACAATCACAAAACAGTCATTGTTCGGCCATAATACATCCTCAAACTCATATTTGATGAAACCTAAAACTTCAAACTTGTTTTCTTGGTTTTCAGATGAGAATTCGATGTTTTCCGATGAGATATTCCAATTTCATGAATCGATATTTCAGAGATAGTATATCATGATAAATCAGTGATGATTAATCACTGATAGTATATCGTGGGAATTATGTGATTTACATATATTTGAAATAAATAATGGTATTTTACTTCCAATGAACACTTACTATGTCTATTGGATTTATTTTGTATCACTACTAAAAAAGAATATAGGAAACTAATGTTCCATATGAAATTATGAGTATATCACTTCTATAAAAGAAGGGGAAAAACTAAGGACAATTACTGAGCATATTTTACATACTAATTATTGAAATGTTAAAACTTTCCAAAAATTACTCAAATAACATAACTCGTTTAATAATTTATTGAACTAAAAATAAAAACTAATAAATTCATTAAAAATAATAATGAAAAATAAGAAAATAGTTCAATAAATTATTAAACATGAACTTAAAAAAAACAAAAAAATTCATTAAAAATACACATGAAAAATAATTAAATTATTTATTGAATTATAATTATGCTATCTGAGTAATTTTTAAAAAGTTCTAACATTTTAGTAATTAGTATGCAAATTTATGCTATTTGAGACAAGTTCTAAAAAAATAATCAAAATTGTTTTTAAAAGAATATGGACCCAATGGTCCCAAAACCAATCAAAATTGGTTGTAGAATAATATGGACCCAATGGTCCCTATGTTGACAATTACAAGTTAGCTATGTATCACAACTCTTGGGACTAATTCATTAGTATCTAAATATGTATGGTCCCTATGTTGACAATTACAAGTTAGCTATGTATCACAACTCTTGGGACTAATTCATTAGTATCTAAATATGTATGGTGTAGAAGAAAACAATGATAAATCATTTTTTAAAAAAAATATTTGCCTAGTGGTCCCAAAGTTTAAAATTACTAGTCTGAATTTTAATCTACCAATTGTAAACAAATGGAAAAATGTACATGTGAAACACATGAATCCAAATAAATCTAAATTTATTATAAAAATTATGTATAGAACTTGATTTCATTCTTTGTAACTTTTATTTAAATGAAAACAATCATATAAAAAAATATCGAAGAAAATATCAGGTGAACGAGTTTATTTACTATTGCTACCCCTACACGTGCTAGTGTTAATAGCCTTCAATATCGAAAGATTCCATAATTGGAGCGATTATTTTGTATTGCTTTAATTACTTTAAATAATCCCTAATTTTTCTATAATTATTAAATTATCAAATAAATTGATAATAACAGATTTGAAGCTGAAAAGATAATAAAGTTTAAAATTTTATTTGTAGCATATGTACAATTAAAATTCGCATATATAAGTATAAAATTAGTTCGTTTCTTACAATGTAATGTCTATCATAATTCTATTTTTTAAGCATACACCCACCAATCTTATCAAGTAGTTCCGGTATGAGTGTCCTTCATTTTAATGTCAGCCATATTTCTAAAAAAGAAAATTCGATTTATTGTTTTATTTTTACTTGAAAAGATAAATGTGGTCCTAATGATCCCAATATTTCCAAGTATACCAAAACAGTTATATTTCAATCAATTATCTTTTCATTGTGTATTTATAATATGAGAGAAAAATATATTTAAATCTTTATTTTTTTGGTTTGTAATGACCCTTTTCTAAACTAATCAAAATTGGTTGTAGAAGAATATGGACCCAATGGTTCCCGCGCATCACTAGAATCTAAATTATGTATGGTGCAGAAGAAAACAATGATAAAATCATGTTTTTAAAAAAAAATATGGGCCAAGTGGTCCAAAAGTTTATCATTACTAGTTTAGATTCAATCTACAAATTTTTTTTTTTAGAGGAAATTCAATCTACCAATTGGAAACAAAGGGAAAATGTACTTATGACTTAAATTTTGTTTACATACAATTATTGATTTATTTTTAACCTGCTAAATTATATGGTTATCTTTGAAATCAAGTTTTTCGAGTATTGCTTTTGGGTTTAATATTTTTACAGATTATATATTTTGAAATTATTATATGTTATGCTTTTAGAAGAAAATATTAGTTTCATAAAAATGTGTTCCACTCACTGAGCTTTTAGTTAATTTTTTTAAATATGTTTTCCCAACAGGTAGCATTTGAATTTCAAGAACGATCGAGCCTAACGACAAGATTATCTACCACTTGTTTTGCATTAGCTCTCCTAGTACATGAGTCAGTTAGTTTAAAATATTTCTAGCATATTTATCTTTAGTTTACCTTAATGGTATGTGCTGACATTTAGTTATCGCTTGCCATCGGTGCACGTCTCGTCTTAGGTGTATAGGGAGATCCCGGGGCAATTCGAGACAATCACCCACCTTGAGGCAGAGTAGTAGAGAACTTGATTAGAAGTTACTTAGAAATTAGTTTATCTTAATTACATTATTAGCATTTGGACTTAGTAAAAATAGCTTCCAGCTCATTATTTGTAACTACATCACTCACTTTATTTAGCTCTCTCTCTCTCCCTCCACTTTTTTACTTTAAACAAATGCTTGTTTGAGTGTTATTGGGTTCTAATACCATTTTAATAATAATGACTTTTCATCTCAAAACCAATCGGTAAATTTTGTTAGGTCCTTTCATCTTTTCGATATGTGAAGGAGTTGATTCTAGGAAGTCTTCGGAAGACATTGATTTTGTGAAGTGGGTATATGAGATTTTAATGTTATGGCCCCGCCATTTATTCTCTTTTATCTAAATTCTCAACCATGTGCTTATTTTTGTTAATTGGGTTAGTTGATAAGGATCACTGTAGTTATTTTTGTGTCTCCTGGATGATATATATATATATATACTAGTTACTTCGTACGTGCGTTGCACGTGTCCAAATATTATTATTTTAAAAAAATAGTTATATGAATACAATGTACTTGGCTTAGATTTACTAACTTACCTCTTCATCAATTAAAATAAATTTCCTAATTTTGAGATCTTCATTGTTGGAAACATAAGAATTTCATATTCGCCAATCAGGACATAGCCCATTGGTTAAGACATTGTAGTTACACCCTTAAGAGAGTGGTTCAATCCCCACCCCCAACACTTTGTGTAAGAATTTCCTTTTCGAGCATCAAACACTGTTAACTTCCATACTCTTTCACGTGCAGACAACTCTCGAATGATGATTTAGAATCAGATGAAATTTTTCAAAGAGAGTGTGTTTGATATGGAGAGTGTATTCACGTTTTGTGTAGTTTCAATTTTGAACACTATAATTTATAGACATGGAGAAAGAAGATAGTTTATGATAGTTCATGTATAAGGATTTGAAATGAATGGTCAATATTAAAAATTGAGAAGAGTTAAAGTGAGAAACATAGTGAACCTTCAAATTCATTGTACTTTCTCACCTAAAATATGTGATTCAAATTCAATTTTGAACACTTTAAGTGTGTCGATTTTAAAAATTTATTTTCCTTACTCTCTCTGTCATTTTTAATAAGCATGGAAGTTGATGTGCTGAACCTCTTTATTGTCTTTCATTTCATCCTCATGAAAACCTTCAGTATTATTTTAAAACTCCTCAACCTGTATCAATAAGTTAAAATTATTAAGAAAAATTGAGTAAAATAGTTAATCAGTTGAAAGGGAAAATCGAAATTGCATCTTTTTATATAATGATTGTTAGGGTTTGAAGCAAAGCAATATATTGAAATCAAAGGCTTGAGAAGGGATGAGAATATATAATCTGAAAATCTTAATACTTTAGAATGAGTTAGGTGTGAACCAGAAAGATGAGAATATGATATATTGTATTTGAATTGTATAAAAATGTGAATAAATAATAAAAATAGTGCCAATGTGTGAGAATAAGCTGATGACATTATCAATAGTAAATATACGAAAGTGATATCATTATTAATAATAAAACATGTAATCACCAAACATTGGAATGAGTTTCACATGCTCTTATTCATATATCATGCAACTGCGTTGCGCATGTCTTGTAGGTTTTTATATTGTAAATTTGAAAGGCAATTGACAACTTGTAATTTTTTGAATGGTGTTAAAAGGATCTTTATATAGCTACATAGTGGATTTTAAATTTTGAGTAGTATTAAAATGGATCATAAATTTGAAAATTTTACAACATGAGTTGGTCAAATATTCTTTTGTAAGCATAAATCTAAAACTGAGTTTCATCATATATTCTTCCATAAGATCCTTAAATTGGATGTCTCTAGGTTTGATTCTAACTCTCTAAAAACACATATGAATGACACAACAAATGTTTAAAGAAACAAAATTGGAAAACGGAACATGTAAAAAAAGAAACCAACAAAGTAGAACCCTTGCACTTGTCTCAAACAATTATTTTCAGTAAATTGTTGATTGTGAGAAAATCATCAGTTTCGAATAAGGAGTTTTGAAAAGGAAGAAAGGGTTGTAGGTGAGAAAGTAATAGGTCGGTTTCAAATAAGGAGTTTTGTGCTCTTCAGTTTTGGTGAGAAAATCAATGGTTTTAGGCCTTAATCAGCCCGCTTGTCATTTGCTTCCTCAAAGCCCTTTTATCAATGGATTTTATAGTGGTTCTTGAATTGAATGAACGAAATGAATTTTCTCGATCGAAAATCATATAAACATTGTGAAGTTGGCGTTTGATTTTCTAGAGTACACATAGCCCGATTCCCATACATGAATCTCCACCAAATTGCTTTACCTTCGATTAATACAAAGGAAAATTATGCGTGGTAGCCAACATTTGAATCTTGTTTTCATATATGCCACATTTTTATGTTTATATCAGATTTACTTATTTATAAATATTCTATTATTTTAATGATATATCATTGATGTAATTTTACAACAATAATTTATCAGTAATGTAAAATCTAGTATTAAATTTATATCATTAATGTAAATTTACAAAAATAATATATCAATTACAATCAATTTTTCATTAAATAATTGTAGGTTAATTATGTTATGGGTAATTTTGATATTTTTCAATCTTCGTGGTTTTTTTGAAAACTGAGACTCGATATTGGCTATTTGTGATAATAGCCCTAATACAAAATTTGCTCTTAAATTTTTCAATTTTCACACTATAAGACAGCTAAGAAAGAGAAGGATGGGCACGATTGGAATATAAATATAAAATAAGGAGTTTTTAGGAATACAAAGTTTCTCCATCTATAGCACCTTTTAAAGATGTTAAAGAGAGAGAGAGAGAGAGAGAGAGCTTGCAATGGTTAAATCATAAATGCACACGTGAATATCTTTGAGGACAAGCAAGGTAAAATAATACACTCGTGGATAACGAATCCAAATCATATTTCTTTCTTTTTTTTTATCATTATAAATAGGGTTGGACATTTGAGTAAGGAATCCACACAATAGAAAGAAACTGAAAACGTAATTGAAAGGAAAGAAAATGTCTTTGCCAGTCTCAGTTGGTTTTTCATCTAGAAACAATTACAAGTACTTGCGCTACATTTCTGAGGGCAAGCAAAATGAACTACATGGCTTTTTGCAATTCTCTGGAGATGAGTTGTTGACCCCTTATTCAAAATTCAATGTGGAGGTTGCTAAGACCGGTGAGGGTTCATTTGTCCATATACGGTCTACTTATAATAACAAGTATTTGGTGTTTTCATCAACGAATCACGGTTGGATCCACGCCGGAGCCGATGAGTCAAATGAAGATGGTGGTTGATAATGATCCTAACGTGATAAGACTTCGCCATGTTCAGCTTGGCAATTACGTTTCTTTAGGGACAGGTTCGGAACCTTTCACTTCTTGTTTATTTGCAGGATCAACAAATAACAATCATGACAATTTCGATGTATTTGTTATTACTAATTTGGAAACACTCTTCGTGTTACCCAAGTACATATCACATTCAAGGGCGATAATGGCACATACCTCAGTGGCAAACAGACTAATAATCTCCCATATCTACAGTTCATATCTGATAATAACAAAGATGCAACTGTGTGGTATGAAAACTTTATGAATAATGATGGAAGTGTATGTGTAAAATCAGATTATTTTGGCAAATTCTGGAGGCGAGGTACTAATGATTGGATATTTGCAGACTCAGATGATACAACCAAGTCAAATCCTAACTCTGTTTTTTTGCCCATTGAAATTGAAAATAATGTTGTTGCATTCCGTAACTTTGGGAATAACAACTATTGCAAACGATACACAAGTCCCGCGATAATCGGCGGTCTCAGGGCTAATATTGAAACAATCGATGGGTTTACAAAGATTCATGTAGAGGAGACTGTGAGTTCTAGGTTCATTAATAACGTTGAGTACCACCTCAAAGACGCACGGATTTATGATAAATCTCAAGTCATATTGACATCTTTATCTGCCGAAAACAATCGCGACAATCCGTTCGAAGTGACGTTTAAAATCACTTATTCTGAGTCCGTGGTAGCAACGTGGAGTTCAAGTATTTCCAGGAAAATATTCAATAAAGTAAACCTTGATGCTAAACTCCCCCTATGGAAATTGAAAACATAGGTATCTCTAATAGCTTCTCAGGAGAGTATAATTGGGGAGAAGCTATCACAGCTACAACCAAGTTCGATAACAATTACACTACAACAGTTCCAGCAAATACAAAAGTGACAGTAATTGTTATAGCAATTAAGGCTTCATTTGATATTCCATTCAAGTATACTCAGAAGGACACTCTCTTTAACATGAAAGAGATTATTTACAACTTTGATGATGGTCTCTTCACCAGTTCAAACTTGTTTGACTTCAAATACGATGTCAAACAAGAACCCATTGCCAAATAATATGTTTTTATTTTTTTTCCTTTGCTTTCATTGCATATCTCATTTCTATGTGTAACATATCATAAATGAATACATCATCTATGGTATATATCAATAAAAGTTTGGTTTCTGTTTCCTTTAATTTGATGTTATTTTTTTCTTTATGTATTTTATAAATTCTTAATCAAGTATTAATTGTGTTCTTTCTTCTCAATCACGTCATTAAAAAAAAGGTCATGTTTATTTAGCTCATTTTAATAAATTCATCCTTGGTAACTTTTTGTAACGTCCCGTTATTTTGAAGTAAAAAAAAAAAAAATTATTTTATTTTATTATTTATTTATTTAATGTTATTTATTTATTTATTTATTCAATTTAAGTATTTAGTTTAATTATTATTTTTTAATTTCTATTTTAGTAGTTAATTTCGATCGAAATTCGTTTTAATCGTTTTAATGCTCTAAATTCGTTTCGGTGACATTAATAATTATTAATAGGCCAATTAATAATTATTAATCACCTTTAGATTTATTTAAGAGTATCGGGTTTCGATTCGTAAGTCAAAAGTCATAAAAGGACGCAACCGTCATTTCCAATTTCTTAAAAATATCAAAACACTATTCATTCATCTTTAAATATCCACCAATTGACCAAAGTTGACTATTTTCTTCTCATTTTTCTCTCCTTGGCCGTAGCTTCCATCTCCATTGATGAGAAGAAACTTTTTCTTCTCCTTTCTTCATTTCTCGGCTGATCGGTCGTGTTTTCGGTTGCGTTGGATTGGTAGGGACGAGGGCTACCTATCCAACCTAGCTTTTCGAAGTTTCCCGTTCTCTAAAGGAAGTTCCAAAAAGTAAGATTTCAAAACTTTTTGTATGGATTTGTTCGTTTTTTATTGTAAATGAGTTTTGAAGTTGAAATCATGAATTTCTATCATGGAAATTGACGATTTTGAGCCCGGATTTTTGAAAACACTATTCACCCGAGACACTATTCATCCGAAATCACTATTCACTCGAAATTGCACACTTGTTCGCATATTAGTTATGAATTGTAATATGTTGTGCAATTGGTGAATTGTAGGTGCGATTGCTCGGTTTTTGTTTCGTGGGAATTGGAGACTTGGAGCAAATATTATTTGGCTAAGGTGAGAATAGTTAGAATTTAAAGTATTTATAGAAAGAAAATGAGTGTGAAGGTTTGTAGAGTTTGAAACTAAGATTAGAATCTGAATCTAAGATTAGAGGGATGTGAGTTAGTGCCCTTAGGATTAGAAGTTAATCCTTTAAGTGAGAACTTAGAAGTTCTCAAGAAAAGTATTGAATCTTAGAAGATTCTAAGTTAGATTCGATTCGAAATTAAGGTTGGATCATTGGAAGTTAAAAGATCCAAACTTGTATTTAAAACGATTAATAGAACCTCGGATTATTGGAAGTTTAGAATCCTGGAAGGTATAGGTTAATCGTTTAAGTTATGATTTTATTTTCATTATTGGTAGCGAAGTTCGATTTACATATCGTTCGTCCGAGTGGCTCATTTATTTTACTTTATGTCATTTACTTTATATCCTTATTTTATGCCTTTACTTTATGCTTGCATCGACTATTTTAATTCCGCACTTTATTTATTTACTTTTACAAGATATGCATATCATTTGCACCATACCATTATCGCATCATTCATGAAAAAAAAAACGAAAAAGAGAAAGTAAGTGGAAGAGAAAAGAAAGTGAAAGAGAAAAGAAAGTGAAAAAGAAAAGAAAGTGAAAAGAGACGAATGGGACCCTAAGGGATCTGCTCATTACTCTAAATGAAAATAGACGAATGAGACCCTACGGGATCTGCTCATTACTCTAAATGAAAAGAGACGGATGGGACCCTAAGGGATCTGCTCATTACTCTAAATGAAAAGAGATGAATGGGACCCTACGGGATCTGCTCATCACTCTTGATGAAAAAGAAGTGAATGGTATCCTATGGGATTGACGCATTACTTCATTCATGAATAAGGGTGTATGCGAGCCCTACATTGCATATGATTGATGATATAGATAATTAAGATGTTATATTTTATGCAAAGTCATTTACTTTTATTACTTTATGTCATAACGAGTTAATGGAGGAGATTTGACTATAAGTGTTAGTAATATCATCCTTTGGAGAGTTTAGAATGAAATTATCTAAAGTTTGGAGAACTTTAGGATTGATTGTGTCAGGTAAATTGGACACAAATCGGAATACGAGTTTGAGGTCTATCCTTACTTTTTATTCTTATTATTCTCACTGGGCTTAAGTTGTTAGCTCATGATATTACAAAATTTCAGGTAATGCCCTGGCTAGAGGTCGAGGGAGAGGAGATGGTGCTGCATGATCGAGGGATGAAGACTTTGAGATGGACTAAGTGTTATGTAAAAATCCATGTACATGGTTTTGTGAATTTTATATAATTTTGAGATTTGTACATTTGTGTATAGCTCTTAAGAGCTTTTGTCTTTACTTTTATGTTTATAAATCATTTTGAACTCCGATAGGAACTTAATGTTCCTTGTGTTTTTAGATGTTTGAATTTAAGATGTAAACAGGTTTTGGCTAGCCTATTTTCAAACATAATCACGCCAATTTTCTTAAAATAAAAGACTTCCGCTGTTTTCTCTGATTTAATTTATTTAAAAGTGACGGGTCGTCACACTTTTATTGAAATGAAAACAATCATATAGAAAAATATTGAAGAAAATTCCTGGTGAACGAGTTTATTTACTATACTACTACATGTGCTAGTGTAAATAGCCATCAATATCGAAAGATTCCTCAAATTGAAACTATGGTTTTTTATTGCTTTAATTACATTAAATAATCACTAATTCATAAAATATCCAATAAAATGATAATAACATATTTGAAGACTTAAAAGATAACAAGTTTGAAATTTTCTTTTTGCATATGTACAATTACAATTGGCATATCTATCTTTAAAACTAGTTAAGTTCTTACAATGTAATTAGGAGTGAACATGGGGCGGGGTCGGGGTACCCCGTTTATACTGTGACGACCCGTCACTTTTAAATAAATTAAAATCAGAGAAAACAGCGGAAGTATTTTAATTTACAAAAAATTGGCGTGGTTTTGTTTGAAAATTGGCATGCCTAAAACCTGTTTACATCCTAATTTTCAAATCTAATTAAATCACATGGACTTTAAGTCCAAGATCAGGAGTTCAAATATGTATATCATATAAACATCAACATTAGGCTCTTAGGAGCCAAATACAAAATACAATTTATTAAAGTTCTTAAAGTTCATCCAAAATATGACATAAACTTTACAATTCCATTAGTCCATCTCGAGGTCAGCATCCCTCGATCACGCAGCACCATCTCCTCCTCCTCGACCTCTAGCCAAGGCATTACCTGAAAGTGGTTGTAATATCATGAGCTAACAAACTAAGCCCAGTGAGAATAAATAGCATAAAAAGTAAAGATAGACCTCAAACTCGCATTTCGATTTGTGTCCAATTAATCTGACACCATACACTCCTAAAGTCATCCAAACTCTAGGTAATTCTATTCCATAAAATCCAAAGTATGACATTACTACACTTGTAGTCAATTCTCAAACATTAACTTGTTATGACAAATAAAGTAAAGCGAATAATCTTTGTTTAACATATAACATCTCGATTCTCTTTCTCATCTATCATAAGCATAAAAGTAATGAGTACATCCCGTAGGATACGCATTCGCCATTTATGCATGAAATGAAGGTAATGTGGATTTTTACATACTATCCACCCTTATCCTTATGCTTAAAGTAGTGTGGGCAACTTAAAATATCCCACCAAAACTTATGCATGGAAGTAGTGTGGGCAACTTAAAATATCCCACCAAAACTTATGCATGGAAGTAGTGTGGGCAACTTAAAATATCCCACCAAAACTTATGCATGGAAGTAGTGTGGGCAACTTAAAATATCCCACCAAAACTTATTCATGGAGAAAATGTGGACTTTCTCGTATTCCACCATTATCCTTTCGTTTTTCTTTCTCACTTTCTTTTCTTTTCAATAATGCGAGATGTTATGCATATGGTTGCATATGCTTGCAAAAATAATAAAGTAAATGTAAATGATAAAGCAACCGAAACAAGCATAAAGTAAAGGGGCATAAAGTAAAGAACATAAAGTAAAGGGCATAAAATAAAATAGATAGAATCCCGGATGAACGATGTATCGATCGAACTCCGCTAACAATAATAAAAGTAAAGGTCAAAATATAACGATTAACCTAAACTTTCAAGGATTCTAAACTTCCAAGTAAACCATTCTAAACTCCGAAACTAATCTAACTTAGAATCTTCTAAGATTCGAGGTTTTCAACGAGAAATCCTAAGTTTCTCACCTAAAGGATTAACTTCAAATCCTAAGGCACTAACTCACTTCCTCTAATCTTAGGTTGGATTCTAATCTTAGTTCCGATTCTACAAATCATCGTACTTATTTGCTTTCTATAGTTACTTTAAATTCTATTCATTCTCACCTTAATTAAAAGATGACCTTGCTTCTAAGTCCGGTAGAGCAATCAAACAAACGGTTCAAAAACACCTACAAAAGGATTAATATCCCGAAAATTAATAAAATACCAACCAACGATTAAACAACGACCAAACATACAAAACGACGAAAAACTCAACAAACCCCCCATAAGAGGCTCTCGGCCCTCTCATCAAAATGAGGTCTCGGGTTTGGTTTTTCGGCTTTTTGGCAATTTAAATACGTTTTGAGTTGGTTTTAAGCAAATTCGATAATCCCGATTTCAATGGGTATCGATAATTAGGGTTTTTGAACATTAATCCCTTTCCGAATTGAATTTAAATAAACATTCATTCATTAATTTTTAACCCAAAATCAAACCCAAAAGGGTAAATTTCAAACGGAAAGGGTTTCGACTGAAACTCGGTTTTAGGGTTATGGAATAGTTTCCAAAAACACGTAAAACTACTCCCGAATTGACAAACACCGAGTTTCACGGCAAGAAATCGAAAGAAAACAAGTAAAACTCCATTAAAACACTATTTGGAGCTTAGGGTTTGAAACTTTACTTACCGATAACTCCGCAAAACACGAGTGGCAAGTACGAAGGCTAGGTGGAAAAGGATCGTAGGATCGATACCTTTCCAATGGAACGAGAATCAAGTCGATCCGGCAAGAAACGAACAAAAAATCAAAAATCCTCTTTTTGCTCTTGAAGCTCACGGCAATGAGAGGAGAAGAAATGAAGATTTTGGTCAATTTGTGGTCAATGGTGAGTTTTTAAAGACAAATGAATAGTGTTTTTAGATATTTTGCAAATTGGGTAATTACGACTTTGCCCTTTTACGACTTTTGACTTAAAAACGATTCCCGAACATCTCAAACTATCCCAATGGTGATTAATAATTATTAATTGGCCCGTTAATAATTATTAACACCATTAAAACGTATTTAAATAAATAAAGCCATTAAAAGGAATTAAAATGAAATAAATTACTAAATTCTAATTTAATAATAAATAAATGAATTTTAATTACTCAAATTAAAATAAAATAAATAAATTTTTTTTTTATCACAAAATAACGGGACGTTACATATACCCTGACCCCGTTTAAGAAAAAAAAATGTACCTCGACCCCGCCCCATTTAAGATTTACCCTGACCCCAACCTCACCTCATTTAACTATCGGGGTCGGGGTATAAACAAGGTACCCCGACTAACAAAAAAATGGCACTAATCTAAACTAACAAAAAAAAACCAGATTGAATATAAACCGGTGGCAACGACGTTCGATTGTAAATGTAGCGGTGTTCAACGGAAGTGGACCGTGGTGGTGACTGGTGTGGTGTAGTTGTGACTCATGAGTATAGGTGAGAAAAGAAAAGGAAGAGAGGCAGAGGCTTCAGAAGAAGAAGAAGATGAAAGAAAAAAAAGGAATAGGGAGACAAAGAGAGGCTTGCGTGCGTGAGAAAAAGGAAAGAAAGAAAGAAAAAGAAAAACATAAAAGAATAGAAAAAGAAAAAGAAAATAAAAAGAAAGAAGAGGGAAGAAGGGGTGGGTGGGTTCTAGCATCTAGAGACTAGGGTCAGTCGTAAGGAGGAGGTGAGCGTGCATGGGGTATGGTGGGTGTAACGTCCCGTTATTTTTGGAGTGAAATTTTTTTTTATTTAATATTTCATTTATTTATTCATTTACTTTAATCAAAGTATTTAGTTTAATTTTAGAATTAGTAATTTAGAATTTAGTAGTTAATTTCGTTCGAAAGCTTTTTAATCGTTTTATTAGCTTAAATTAGATTTGGACGTATTAAAAATTATTCGCGGGCCTATTATTTATTGTTAAATACTTTTAAGATAGATTAGAAGTAGTGAAGTTGTTATGTAAATACATGTTTATCCTTTGTACAAGTGTTTGGTTTTCGATGGTAATACTGTTAGGAATGGTGTCCTAGAACTTGTAATTATTTAATAATAATAATTTATTAAGAATAAATTAAATAAATAAACATAAGTTCTTTATATTATCTAGATTGATTCAATTAATGATATTAGGAATATATGGAAATATATAAATATCAAACATTCAAATAGTAAACCCTAAGTTACTCTTATGAAATCACGACTTAGTATGTGAGTCATACAAGAGGATTAAAGTCGAGATGAGTAACTTAAACGTGTCTACAAGAAACGGATAACGTTTGGAAACCTTATCCTGGTAACACTGTTGATAGCTTCGCATTTTGCTTATAGACAAATGATCAAATCCTGATCATTCATGTGGGAGACATGAAATGGAAGTATCATATGCAATGTTGATTGTATAAGACAGGACCACGATGTTTGATCAAATTTCTCCCTAGTACCGTTTACGAGAAATAATCGAATATCAAACTAAGTTTATCAACCGTGATAGATCTCAATCCTGAGTGAAATGCGGACTCCTATTTGTGGAGTTATGTTCTTTGATTCACATAGTTGAGAGCGATCTGTAAGAACGCTCAATACACTCTGTTTTGGGAACATGACTAGATAAGTAGATGGGAACTCATTTTCACGAGATGGAATTCATAACTTTCCTATAAATTAACGGTATCAGTGCGATACCTAAACATTTTAGAAACTTTAGGAAACTCCCTTGATGTACTGATTCGAGACATGAACAAGTGACGTCACGACTTCTATTGATCACAGAAGTATCTTATCTCTAGTTCGATTAAAGATAAAGTTCATTGGAGAATCAGCGGGAACACAAGGATAAAGCGGTAATTACAGGGGCAAAACGGTAAATTTATCCTTTGTAATTATGAGGGTTCCACGTGAAGGATATATCACGAGATATAAATAAAGATAAACTAAATGTACATAACTCATCTATAGTGAGGGGAGTTCAGCTATGAATCTATAGTGGAATTATTCATAGTTAGATAATAAGTAATTAACTGATTATGTGTTAATCACTTAATTGACTAATTATTAAGCCCATGATCTATAGGTCCATCGGGTCCCTATGCTAGCCCAAATATCGTAGTCGCGAAATCAAGTAGAAGAAATGGAAATTTTAAGTAAAGTGAATTACTTAAAATAGGCAATATTAATTGTTTAAATATTGAGTATATTTAAACGGTAATTAATATAAACATTATTAATTGTTTAAATAATGAGTATATAATGAAATATTATTAATTATACATTATTAATTATTTAAATATTGAGTATATTTAAATGGTAATTAATAATTTGAAATTAATTAACAATTATTAATTGTTTAAATAATTAATTATATTTAAACGGAAATTAATAATTAAAATTAATTAAATTAATAATAAAATATTGTCAATAAAATTATTAATTAAATAATGAGTTTATGAAAATTAATAATTATAATATTTATTATTAATTATTTAAACAATGAAAATTATTTAAATGGAAATTAATAATTAAATATAAATTGGATAATATTTAGTCGGGAGAAAATATTAATATTATTAATTGTTTAAATAAAATATTTTATTTAAATGGTAATTAATAAATAAATTAATTAAGTTGGACTTATTAATTTAAGAGAAAATTTCAAGCCCAATTGGATTAATGAACCCAATTGGAATTGGCCCAAAATAATTAATTAAATAAATTGTATTTATTTATTATTTTATGATGATAAAATCGGCCATGACATGTATTTTGAGGAGATAATTGTTTGAATTATATCCTAAAATAATTACATAGATTTATTTACCCAAGATAAATAAAAATAAAGAAAATAAAATAATCTCCTATTTATCCATGGCATTTTCGAAATTGCTAGATAAAAGAAAGAGATAATCTTTTTTCTTTTTGTATTTATCTCTATAGATTAATCCTAATGTGATTAGGATTCCTATTTTTCTATAAATAGGAGGGTTGAATTATTCATAAATCACACAATTTAATTCCATAGAAAGTTGGAATTCTCTCTTCTTCCCTTCTCCCCCCCATAGCCGAAATTCCCTAGTCATTATTGGGAAGAAAATATTTTTCTTCTTCCCAATTTCTTCTTAAGTTCTATCCCACAATCGGATTTTGTTTGATCGATAGGGATATAGCATAGAAGATCCAGGTGTTGCCGAGGATTGATCTTGTAAAGAAACCTCCAACCGATTCTCCATTAACTACTCAATGTAAGTATAACCGGTTTTAATTTTCGAAAATAAAGCATGAATCTACATGTTCTTCGTGTTTTTATCACAAATTGCATGATATTAATAGATCCTAAATTAAGTGTTAATTTGTGTTACTAAATAAATTCCGCTAATTTAGTAAATCATCCCTTCAAATACCTTATGTGGTAATATGTGGTAACTTATGGTAATACGTGATTTGGTAGTATGTGATATATGTGATTTGGTAAGACCGTACGTGTTAGTATGTTGATGTTGATCCATACGGTAACACGTTACGATGATATGTGATTCGGTAAGACCGTACGTGTTAGTATGTTGATGTTGATCCATACGGTATCACGTTACGAGGACACTTGATATGGCAACGCCGTACGTGTTAGTATGTTGAGGTGATAACATACGGTAACACGATACGAGGTATTTAGATGTGGCAACTTGTGGTATTATGATTTGGTACGAGTTTGGTAATAATTGTGGTTCGTTATGATTTGGAAATTGGAAAATTTATTGCTATATGATTATGATGATTTGAAAGTGTAGAATGGGTAGCAAAGAGAAAGTTAGGTCTTTGGACACAATTTCTGGTATGGAATTTAGTCCATAGGATTACTGGCTTTCATTTTATTCTCACTAGCATTTTTATGCTAATTTTGCTACTTTTACATTTTTTTTTCAGGTACTTCTTAACATAGTAGACGTGGTAGAGGAGGTGGTGCTGTTTGACTTCTCGAGGCGATGAAAGGACAAGAACAGGAACACTTTTGAATAGAATTCTTGGAATGCTTTGTTTATACTTTCTACTTTTCATACTTTGTGATTTTGAGCTCTGAGAGAGCAATTGTCTAAAATTGTAAATGTCTTATGGTTTTAAAGTTCTTTTCGAAGTTACTTTTAAGCTAGAATGCGCATTCCACAATTTTTATTGCTTTCTTTGAATTGGGTCATTGTAAACAGGTTTTGGTTTATCCGAGTTTTAAACGAACCCATGCCGATTTTCTTTAAAACCTAGTCTTCCACTGTACATTTAAATTTAAAGGATTTTACGGTATCGGGTCGTTACAGTGGGAAATTGGGAATGGGATTAGGGAAAATTAAAAAAAAAAATTACACTAATCGGGGTCGGGGCCTCGATGGGGTCCAATCTCATTGCCCCTACCCCACCCCGTTTAATAAACGGGGCACTTTATCCCACCTCGACCTTGATCCCGCCCCGACCCCGACTAAATATTTAAACGGGGCAGGGCATGGCTGGTTCACGAGGTAACGGAGTATTTGTTCACTCCTAAGTGTAATGTCTATCATAATTGTATTTTTTAAGCATATATTCACCAATCTCATTAAGTAGCTCTGGTATGAGTGTCTGATGGGTGTCGAAACCACAAAAAATAATAATTTACTGTTGGAATTTAGAATTTTTGTAGTAGTGGTGAGTAAGGTCGATCTCCATAGGGAATTAGGATATTGAAAATAAAGCGGAAAATAAATTAAAAAAAAGAAATCAAGATGAGAAAGCTTCCAACTAAAGGTTTCGAAGTTGAAATCATGAATTTCTATCATGGAAATTGACAATTTTGAGCCCGGATTTTTGAAAAACACTATTCATCCAAAATTACTATTCATCTAAAATCACTATTCACCCGAAAATGCACACTTGTTCTCATCTTAGTTATGAGTTGTAATATGTTGTGCAATTGGTGAATTGTAGGTGCAATTGCTCGGTTGTTGTTTCGTGGGAATTGGAGACTTGGAGCAAATATTATTTGGCTAAGGTGAGAATAGTTAGGATTTAAAGTAGCTATAGAAAGCGAATAAGTATAATGATTTGTAGAATTGGAAACTAAGACTAGGATTCGAATCTAAGATTAGAGGGAAGTGAGTTAGTGCCCTTGGATTAGGAGTTAATCCTTTAAATGAGAACTTAGGAGTTCTCGAAGAAAATATTGAATCTTAGAAAGTTCTAAGTTAGATTCGTTTCGAAGCTTAGGATGGATCATTAGGAGTTAGAAGATCCATACTTTTAGATAGAACGGTTAAGGAACTTGAATGTACAACCTTGGATCTTATTTGGAAGTTTAGAATCTTTGGAAGATAAAGATCATACTTTAGTATGTATCGGTTGTACGGTTTACTTATCGTTCTTCCGAAATTTCCTATCTACTTTACTTTATGTCTTTTAATTTATGCCCTTTACTTTATGCTTGTTTCGGCTACTTTAATATTCGCATTTTACGTTTATTTACTTTTGTGAGCATACCATAACATATTGCACCATAACATCTCGCATCATTGAAAGAAAAGAAGGAAGAATGTTGGACCCTACGAGGAATGTCCGCATCGCCTTCAGAGAAAAAGAAAAGAAAGTGAGAAAGAAAAGAAGGAAGAATGTTGGACCCTACGGGGAGTGTCCGCATTACCTTCATAGAAAAAGAAAAGAAAGTGAGAAAGAAAAGAAGGGAGAATGTTGGACCCTACGGGGAGTGTCCGCATTACCTTCATAGAAAAAGAAAAGAAAATGAGAAAGAAAAGGGGGTTGAATGGGATCCTACGGGACGTCCGCATTACTTCCTCATTCATAAGGTTGAATAGGTATCCTACGGGATGTTCTCATTACCTTCATTCATGCATAAAGGGCAAATGCGAATCCTACGGGATGTCCTCATTACCTTCATGCATATGATCAATGGATAAGAGAATCGAGATGTTATATTTATGCAAAGTTTATTTACTTTCCTTATATATGTCGTAACAAGTTAATGGTTGAGGATTTGACTACGAGTGTTAGTATTATCATCATTTGGACAGTTTAGAATGAAATTACCTAAAGTTTGGAGAACTTTAGGATTGATTGTGTCAGATTAATTGGACACAAATCGGAATACGAGTTTGAGGTCTATTTTTACTTTTTATTCTTATTGTTCTCACTGGGCTTAAGTTGTTAGCTCATGATATTACAAAAATTTCAGGTAATGCCTTGACTAGAGGTCGTGGGAAAGGAGATGGTGTTGCATGATCGAGGGATGATGATTTCGAGATGGACTAGGTGTTATGTAAAAGTTAATGTACATGGTTTTGTGAATTTTATACAATTTTGGATTTGTATATTTGTAAATGGCTCTTCAGAGCTTTTCGTCTTTTATGATTATAATTCATTTTGAACTTCTGGATTAGAACTTAATGTTCCTTGTGTATTTTAGATTTTGAAATTAAGATGTAAACAGGTTTTGGCTAGCCAATTTTCAAACATAATCACGCCATTTTTCTTAAAATATAAAGACTTCCGTTGTGTTCTCTAATTTAAATTACTTAAAAGTGACGGGTTGTCATAGTTAGGTTTTAAAGTAACTTTAGAAAGTGAATAAGTATAATGATTTGTAGAATTGGAAACTGTAATGTCCCGTTACTTTTGGAGGTAATTTTTTATTTTATTTTAAATAAAGTATTTAGTTAGTTTAAACTTAGTAATTCGATTTTAGTACTTATTTTCGTTCGAAAACCTTTTTCAACTTTTTAAACCTTTTACTACTTTAAATTAGTTTCAGTGACATTAATAATTATTAGCGGGCCAATTAATAATTATTAATCACCTTTAGATTATTTTAAGACCATCGGGTTTCGTATTTTTAATCGAATCTTTTAAAAGAGACGTATACGTCATTTTCCAATTTCTTAAAAAATCACTATTCACCATCCTCATCCTTAAATAGTCAACTTGGTCAAGGAAATTCATTTTCATCTTTCTCTTTTCTTCCTTTGAGGCCGAGACACCCCCCCTCCCTCTCTCTCTCTTGGCTTTTCTCCGTTGCTTGGTGGATCGCCGTAACCTTATGCCCGTTGAAAAGCTCTCATCCCGAGGATCATTTCTAACCTAGCAATCAAGATTTTCGCTCGTTTTCTCGAAGCCTTAAGGTATGACAAACTTTCTAAAACTTGTTGTGAATAGTGTTTTAATGGAGGTTTTGAATTGAAATCTTCAAATTCACACCCCGAAGCTTGAAGATTTCAATCGAGGAAATCATTTTAGCAAGTTTTAGAAACTTCCCTAAACCCTAAAATCAAGTTTGAGTTGAAAACCCATCCCGTGTTAATTTCTCTCACTTGACCAAGAATTAGGGTGTTTGGTTTGCTATGATTTTACGTTTTACTTAATTATTCGGAAATTGATTATTATGTAAAACCCTAAAATATCGTGACCCACTGTTATCTCGACTTTCAAAGTGTCTTTGATCAACCCAAATCATCTCAAAAGTGCATAAAAGACGGAAAACCGAACCCGAACCCTCTCTTCCTTGTTGGGCCGTGGGTCCCTTAGGGGTTAAATCCGGGGTTTTCGTCGTTTTATGTGTTTAGATATCGTTTTCTCGATTTTCGGATAATTAATGGTTGTTAGTTGTATTTGTTATGTAGGTTTCTGATCGATTGTTTGACTTAGACTCCGGCACCTTGGAAGCTTGGATTTCACATCTAAGGTGAGTTTAAAATGGAAGTTAGTAATTTTATGAATTATGTTTCATTACGTTATTGTTTATCGAGGTTAGGAGGGGAACTAACTTCCGGGAGTTATACTTGGTTGGGGACTTTAACTCGGATGTGAGTGGAGTGATTTTGATGTACTTATGGTTTTGAAGTAAAAGAGTAATTATGAGTGGTTTGGAAGTCTTGTAAGGTGATTTGGAGACTTTAGATGAAAGTGAATGACTAAGGAACTTTAAGTGATTCGGGAGTCAAAGTGGCTTAGAAATTACACTTGAGTATTGACTCGTGTAATTCAAGCGGTTTATGTTCTTTAGTAGTTTAAGTGGAACTTTATCTAACTCACTAGGGAGCTTGTTGGATTCCACATGATAGTATGTGATACGCTCCATACGATATCATGCTGCGAGGTTATGTGATATGGCACATGATAGTATGTGATACGCTCCATACGGTATCATGGTGCGAGGTTATGTGATATGGCACATGATAGTATGTGATACGCTCCATACGATATCATGGTGCGAGGTTATGTGATATGGCACATGATAGTATGTGATACGCTCCATACGGTATCATGGTGCGAGGTTATGTGATATGGCACATGATAGTATGTGATACGCTCCATACGGTATCATGGTGCGAGGTTATGTGATATGGCACATGATAGTATGTGATACGCTCCATACGGTATCATGGTGCGAGGTTATATGATATATCACATGATAGTATGTGATACACTCCATACGGTATCATGGTGTGATGATTTGTGATATAGCACTATATACGCTGTGGTAAGGGTGGCATTCGAAGATTTGAGCGTGTATGGATGTGTTATTATTGTTATCATTATTATAGTACTATACACGCTGTGGTAAGGGTGACATTCGAAGATTTGAGCATGTATGAATGTGTCATTATTGTTATTATTATTAGAGTACTACACATGCGGTGATACGGTTGGCACTCCAAGATTTGAGCATGTGTGGTTGCGACTTTATTAGCACTTAGTATATCACATTCTTTTACTTGTATCTTGGTTTGAGTATTTCTTTTATGATGATAGAATGTTTTCGAGGAAATCCATAACTCCTAAGATTCGTTGAGCCACGAAGTTAAGAAAGTTTATTATGTATGTTGTTTATGTGTGAAATTTGGAATGTGGAATGGGTAGTAAAAGTGAAATCTAGGCCTTTGGACACGATTTCTGACATGAAATGTTGTTCATAGGATTACTTGCTTTCATTTTACTCTCACTAGCATTTTTATGCTAATGTTGCTACAATTACAATTTTTCAGGTAAGACTCGTGGTAGAGGACGAGGTAGAGGAGGTGGCACCGCGTGACCGATCGAGATAATGAATGGACAGGAATGCAGCTGATTTTGAAAGTAGCATCCTTGAATGCTCATGAACATTGCATCACTTTTTATTTTGTTACATTTTGAGCTCGATGGAGCATTTGTATATATATTTTGAACTTTAAACTTCCTTTAGCATTTTCATCATATCATGGAAGGTGCATTCTAGTATTATTGCTTTTTCTGGAAAAACTGGTTTGTAAACAGGTTTTGGTTATCCGAATTTTAAACGGACCCATGCCGTTTTTCTGTAAAATCTGGATTTCCGCTGCGCAATTGTTTTAATGTATTTTATGAAAAATCGGGTCGTTACTTGGTATCAGAGCCTTCTTGGTTCTGTAGACCACATACGTCGCATGTTTTCATGGTTTGATTTTGTTCTTGTCCAATCATTGTTCGATGGTCAACGGTGCCAGGTATCCTTAGAACCTTCTCTTTTGATAAATGTAATTGTAGCATTGCCATTCCTTTTCCATTATCTCATGTGAGGTTTTTCTGATTGTGATTTCAGTATGCCTCCGAGGACAGTGACACCTAGGAGAGGTCGAAGCGGAGTACAGGCTGGGATACTAGGTAGGGATCGGACGAGGGCAGTTACACCGCCACCCCCTCCACCTATTTATCGGGAGGATGAGCCTCCAGTTGATCAGACACCTAGTCAGGGTCGTAGTATCACCATTTCAGAGGAGTACTTTTTAGACCTTTTACGGGGTGGTGGAGGACAGACTGATAGGGTTATACCACCTGTTAGAGTACCCACTTCTGTGGTAGACCAGTCTGGTATTACTGATGCTGTAAAAACTTTGAAAGAGTATATCAGGTACAATACTCCTGAGTTTGATGGGATATCTATTGATCCTGCAGTTGCTGAGAGATGGATCACCAGAGTAGAGAGGGTACTTGAATTCATTAAATGTCCGGATCATTTGAAGGTCCACTGTGGGACCTATTCTTTGGTAGATGATGCTTTGTACTGGTGGAAGGGTTTATTTCGTACTCTCAGCCCTGAGTTGCAGGTTAGTTGGGAGGTGTTTAGGGAAAAGTTCTATGAGAAATACTATCTAGAGGATACACGAGATCAGTTAGAGATACAGTTTCTCACACTCAAACAGGGTGATAGGTCTGTTGTGGAGTATGAGAGGGAGTTTGACAGGTTGTCAAAATTTGCTACAAAACATGTTACAGATCCTGAAAGTAAGAGAAAGAGGTTTATTGTAGGTTTGAGAGTAGAACTACGAGGGCAGGTACGAGCCTTACAGCCTGGTACGTATGCTGATGCTCTGACTGCTGCTTTGGCCTTAGATAATGGTGATTCTGAGAAATAGGCCAGTGAGATTGCTGCTCAGACCTCTTCTGGGAAGAGGAAGGCTGTGGACGACTCCCCTGGTCGAGGGACACAGCCATTTAGACAGGCTCTAGGTAGGGGCAAAGGACAGACAGGACCTCAGTTCCATTCAGGTCAGTCTAGTGATCGAGCCCCTTCTTTGCCCTATTGTCCTTATTGTTCTGGGTACCACTTGGGTCAGTGTTATGTGTAGAGGTGTTACCTTTGTGGACAGGCCGGACATGTTAAACGATTTTGTCCTAGTTTACAGACACCACAACAGCGTGGGAGTCAGGGTCAGAGCTCAGGACAGGGTCAGACTTCTGGACAGGGTCGATTACAGGGACAGGGCCTAGGACAGGGTCAGGGCCGTGGTCAGGCAGGTGGTAGAGGCTAGATTAGGCCTGCTCAGCCACAGAGAGCACCACCGGTAGTTCAGGCACAGCCTCAGACACGACAGCAGGCACGTGTCTTTGCCACTACTCGAGAGGATGCTGAGGCATCTGGTACTGTTGTTACAGGTACTTTATCAGTATTAGGGCACTCTGCTCTGGTTTTATTTGATTCAGGGGCTAGTCACTCATTTATTTCTGCTGAGTTTGTCGAGTCTGCCGCCTTTGATTCTGAGCCGTTAGGACATGAGTTACATGTTACTACTCCGCTCGAAAAATCTGTGATAGTGGATAGAGTTGTTTATACTGATGATTTGTATATTTTGGGTTGCTTTCTGCATGCTATGTTGATTGTGATGCCGATGTCTGACTTTGATATTATTTTGGGTATGGATTGGCTGTCAGCCAACCACGCCAACAGTAATGAGAAAGTGGTAGACTTTGTTGGTTCATGTGGGACTAATTTTCGTTATCATGGGACCCGAGGTAGGGTGACACCTGCAGTTATCTCAGGGATCCAGGCCAGAGTACTTTTGAGTGACGGTGCTTGGGGTTATTTAGCTAGTGTGGTGGACACGTCTGTTAGTGTGACTACCTTAGCTTATGTACCTGTTGTGAGGGATTTCATTGATGTCTTCCCTGATGAGTTACCTGGTTTGCCACCAGTGAGGGAGTTAGACTTCCAGATAGAGGTGATTCCTGGGACCGTTCCATTGTCCAAGGCACCTTATCGTATGGCACCAGCTAAACTTAAAGAGTTGAAAAGGCAGCTGCAAGAACTTTTAGACTTGGGGTTTATACGCCCAAGTGTATCACCTTGGGGAGCTCCTGTATTGTTTGTAAGGAAGAAAGATGGCTCTATGAGATTATGTATTGATTATAGGGAGCTGAACCGAGTCACAGTGAAAAACAAGTATCCTTTGCCCAGGATAGAGGACTTGTTTGATCAGCTAAGGGGAGCTACTGTCTTTTCGAAGATAGATCTTCGATCGGGATATCATTAGTTGAGAATTAGAGATGAGGATATTCCCAAGACTGCCTTCAGGACACGATATGGTCATTATGAGTTTGTTGTCATGTCTTTTGGCCTGACTAATGCTCCTGCAGTCTTTATGAACCTGATGCATACAGTGTTCAAGTGGTTCATTGACTCCTTTGTGATAGTGTTTATTGATGATATTCTTGTTTATTCGAGGACTGAGGAGTTACATGCCATACATTTAGAGAGGGTGTTATCGACTTTGAGAGCTCATAAGTTGTATGCGAAGTTCTCTAAATGTGAATTCTGGTTGAAGGAAGTGGCTTTTCTTGGGAATGTAGTATCTAGTAGAGGGATTTCTGTTGATCCTTCTAAGGTGGAAACCGTTAGTGGGTGGCCCCGACCTACTAATGTGGCCGAGATACGTAGCTTTCTTGGACTTGCAGGTTATTATAGACGATTTGTGCAAGATTTTTCCAAGATTGCATCCTCTTTGACTCATTTGACGAAAAAGGGGGTTGATTTTGTGTGGACTGATGAGTGTGAAAATAGCTTTGAAGAGCTTAAGAGGCGACTTGTATCGGCCCCGGTTTTGGTTTCACCTGATGAGTCTGGGGGTTTGACAGTGTATACTGATGCATCCAAGAAGGGTTTGGGATGTGTATTGATGCAGCATGGAAAGGTGGCAGCTTATGCTTCTCGGCAGTTAAAGAAGCATGAGAAAAAGTACCCGACTCATGATTTGGAGCTAGCAGCAGTGGTACATGCATTGAAAATATGGAGACATTACTTGTATGGTGAAAAGATTATGATTTTCACCGATCATAAGAGTCTCAAATACTTTTTCACCTAGAGAGAGTTAAATATGAGACAGAGGAGGTGGCTAGAACTTGTGAAAGATTATGACTGTGACATACAGTATCATCCAGGAAAGGCCAACGTGGTTGCTGATGCACTTAGTCGAAAGTCATCACACTTGTCAGCTTTGAGTACTATTCCGCTTAGACTTAGATGGGAGATGGAAAGAGCTGAGATAGCTTTTCTTACAGCTGAGATTACAGTGAGTTTGGCAAGTTTAACTGTTGGCCCTACTCTGAGACAGAGGATGATAGATGCACAGCGGGGTGAAAAGCACTTGGCTGAGGGTTTTCGTGAGGCAGAGTCCGAATTACCTAGCCATTTTACTTTCTCCACTGATAATGCATTGATGTATCGTAGGAGGTTGTGTGTGCCTCTAGGATCGACCTACAAAAAAGAGCTGTTGGAGGAGGCTCACAGTTCTATCTTTTCTATGCATCCAGGTAGTACTAAGATGTACAGGGACCTGAGACAGCATTATTGGTGGCCTGGGATGAAACGTGAAGTTGCTGACTTTGTTAGTAAGTGTTTGATATGTCAGCAGGTGAAGGCTTTGAGGAAGAGTCCACCTGGTTACCTTAACCCTTTGAACGTACCTGAGTGGAAATGGGAAGAAATATCGATGGACTTTATTAGTGGCTTGCCGAGGACCGCGAAGGGTTATGACACCATTTGGGTGATTGTGGACAGGTTGACTAAGAGTGCACATTTCATACCAGGGAAAATAACCTATCCTGTTGAGACATGGGCACAGTTGTACATGAAGGAGATTGCCAGACTTTATGGAGTGCCAGTCAGGATTGTATCAGATCGAGACACCCGCTTTGTCTCGAAATTCTGGCAGAGTTTGCATACTGCTATGGGCACTGGCTTATATTTCAGTACTGCTTTTCATCCTCAGACAGATGGTCAGACCGAGAGAGTCAACCAGATTCTGGAGGATATGTTGAGAGCTTGTGCTCTAGTGTTCGGTGGTAGTTGGGATACTCAGTTGTATCTTGTTGAGTTTGCTTATAACAACAGTTATCAGGCTACCATCGACATGACACCTTTTGAGGCACTTTACGGTAGAAAGTGCAGATCACCAGCTCATTGGGATGAAGTTGGTGAGAGGAAACTTCTGGGACCGGAGTTAGTACAGATGACTAGTGAGTCCATTGCTCTTATTAGAGAGAGGATGAGAGTGGCTCAGAGTAGACAGAAAAGTTACGCTGATGAGAGGCGTAGTGCATTTGAGTTTGAAGTTGGTGACCACGTATTCCTGAAGGTGGCACCTATGAAAGGTGTGATGAGATTTGGGAAGAAAGGCAAGTTGAGCCCTCGATTTATAGGCCCCTTCGAGATCCTGGACCGGATTGGGTCTGTTGCTTATCGATTGGCCTTGCCACCGGCCTTGTCGGCAGTGCATAATGTGTTCCATGTGTCCATGCTCAGGAAATATGTGGCCGACCCTTCACATATTATTGATTATGAGCCCGTTACATTGGATGCTAGTCTATCCTATGAAGAGGTACCAGTTGAGATTCTTGCTACAGAACAAAAGGTGTTGAGGAATAAAACTATAAACTTGGTTAAAGTTCTTTGGGATAATCAAGTTTCAGAGGAAGCTACGTGGGAACGTGAGGACTAGATGCGAGCAAAGTATCCTCACCTTTTCACGTAGGGAGCCTACTTTTCGGGGACGAAAAGCCCTTTTAGGAGGGTAGAATGTAACGTCCCGTTACTTTTGGAGGTAAATTTTTATTTTATTTTAAATAAAGTATTTAGTTAGTTTAAACTTAGTAATTCGATTTTAGTAGTTATTTTCGTTCGAAAACCTTTTTCAACTTTTTAAACCTTTTACTACATTAAATTAGTTTCGGTGACATTAATAATTATTAACGGGCCAATTAATAATTATTAATCACCTTTAGATTATTTTAAGACCATCGGGTTTCGTATTTTTAATCGAATCTTTTAAAAGGGACGTATACGTCATTTTCCAATTTCTTAAAAAATCACTATTCACCATCCTCATCCTTAAATAGTCAACTTGGTCAAGGAAATTCATTTTCATCTTTCTTTTTTCTTCCTTTGAGGCCGAGACACCCCCCCCCTCCCTCTCTCTCTCTTGGCTTTTCTCCGTTGCTCGGTGGATCGCCGTAACCTTATGCCCGTTGAAAAGCTCTCATCCCGAGGATCATTTCTAACCTAGCAATCGAGATTTTCGCTCGTTTTCTTGAAGCCTTAAGGTATGACAAACTTTCTAAAACTTGTTGTGAATAGTGTTTTAATGGAGGTTTTGAATTGAAATCTTCAAATTCACACCCCGAAGCTTGAAGATTTCAATCGAGGAAGTCGTTTTAGCAAGTTTTAGAAACTTCCCTAAACCCTAAAATCAAGTTTGAGTTGAAAACCCGTCCCGTGTTAATTTTTCTCACTTGACCAAGAATTAGGGTGTTTGGTTTGCTATGATTTTACGTTTTACTTAATTATTCGGAAATTGATTATTATGTAAAACCCTAAAATATCGTGACCCACTGTTATCTCGACTTTCAAAGTGTCTTTGATCAACCCAAATCATCTCAAAAGTGCATAAAAGACGGAAAACCGAACCCGAACCCTCTCTTCCTTGTTGGGCCGTGGGTCCCTTAGGGGTTAAATCTGGGGTTTTTGTCGTTTATATGTTTAGATATCGTTTGCTCGATTTTCGGATAATTAATGGTTGTTAGTTGTATTTGTTATGTAGGTTTGTGATCGATTGTTTGACTTAGACTCCGGCACCTTGGAAGCTTGGATTTCACATCTAAGGTGAGTTTAAAATGGAAGTTAGTAATTTTATGAATTATGTTTCATTACGTTATTGTTTATCGAGGTTAAGAGGGGAACTAACTTCCGGAAGTTATACTTGGTTGGAGACTTTAACTCGGATGTGAGTGGAGTGATTTTGATGTACTTATGGTTTTGAAGTAAAAGAGTAATTATGAGTGGTTTGGAAGTCTTGTAAGGTGATTTGGAGACTTTAGATGAAAGTGAATGACTAAGGAACTTTAAGTGATTCGGGAGTCAAAGTGGCTTAGAAATTACACTTGAGTATTGACTCGTGTAATTCAAGCGGTTTATGTTCTTTAGTAGTTTAAGTGGAACTTTATCTAACTTACTAGGGAGCTTGTTGGATTCCACATGATAGTATGTGATACGCTCCATACGGTATCATGGTGCGAGATTATGTGATATGGCACATGATAGTATGTGATACGCTCCATACGGTATCATGGTGCGAGGTTATGTGATATGGCACATGATAGTATGTGATACGCTCCATACGGTATCATGGTGCGAGGTTATGTGATATGGCACATGATAGTATGTGATACGCTCCATACGGTATCATGGTGCGAGGTTATATGATATGGCACATGATAGTATGTGATACGCTCCATACGGTATCATGGTGTGATGATTTGTGATATAGCACTATATACGCTATGGTAAGGGTGGCATTCGAAGATTTGAGCGTGTATGGATGTGTTATTATTGTTATCATTATTATAGTACTATACACGCTGTGGTAAGGGTGGCATTCGAAGATTTGAGCATGTATGAATGTGTCATTATTGTTATTATTATTATAGTACTACACATGCGGTGATACGGTTGGCACTCCAAGATTTGAGCATGTGTGGTTGCGACTTTATTAGCACTTAGTATATCACATTCTTTTACTTGTATCTTGGATTGAGTATTTCTTTTATGATGATAGAATGTTTTCAAGGAAATCCATAACTCCTAAGATTCGTTGAGCCACGAAGTTAAGAAAGTTTATTATGTATGTTGTTTATGTGTGAAATTTGGAATGTGGAATGGGTAGTAAAAGTGAAATCTAGGCCTTTGGACACGATTTCTAACATGAAATGTTGTTCATAGGATTACTTGCTTTTATTTTACTCTCACTAGCATTTTTATGCTAATGTTGTTACAATTACAATTTTTCAGGTAAGACTCGTGGTAGAGGACGAGTAGAGAAGGTGGCACCGTGTGACCGATCGAGATAATGAATGGACAGGAATGCAGCTGATTTTGAAAGTAGCATCCTTGAATGCTCATGAACATTGCATCACTTTTTATTTTGTTACATTTTGAGCTCGATGGAGCGTTTGTATATATATTTTGAACTTTAAACTTCCTTTAGCATTTTCATCATATCATGGAAGGTGCATTCTAGTATTATTGCTTTTTCTGGAAAAACTGGTTTGTAAATAGGTTTTGGTTTATCCGAATTTTAAACGGACCCATGCCGTTTTTCTGTAAAATCTAGATTTCCGCTGCGCAATTGTTTTAATGGATTTTACGAAAAATTGGGTCGTTACAGAAACTAAGACTAAGATTCGAATCTAAGAATAGAGGGAAGTGAGTTAGTGCCCTTAATATTAGGAGTTAATCCTTTAAATGAGAACTTAGGAGTTCTCGAGAAAAACATTGAATCTTAGAAAATCCTAAGTTAGATTCATTTCAAAGCTTAGGATGGATTATTGGAAGTTAAAAGATCCAAACTTTTAAATAGAACGGTTATTAGAACCTCAGATTTTATTGGAAGTTTAGAATCCTTGAAGGAATAGATTAATCGTTTAAGATAAGATTTACTTTTATTAATGTAGCGGAGTTCGATTTACATATCGTTCTTCCGGAATTTCCTATCTATTTACTTTATGTATTTTACTTTATGCCCCTTTACTTTATGCTTGTTTCGGCTACTTTAATATTCGCACTTTACGTTTATTTACTTTTGCGAGAATACAATAACATCTCGCACCATAACATATTGCACCATAACATTTCGCATCATTGAAAAGAAGGAGAGAATGTTGGACCCTTCAGGATTGTCCATGACGCCTTGAGAGAGAAAGAAAAGAAGGAGAGAATTTTGGACCCTTCTGGGGATTGTCCACATTGCCTTCAGAGAGAAAGAAAAGAAGGAGAGAATGTTGGACCCTACGGGGATTGTCCGTGACGCCTTCGGAGAAAAAGAGACGAAAGTGAGAAAGAAAAGAAGGAGAGAATGTTGGACCCTACGGGGATTGTCCGGACGCCTTCAAAGAAAAAGAAAATAAAGTGAGAAAGAAAAGGAGGGAAGAATGTTGGACCCCTTCGGGATTGTCCGCATCACCTTCTTCATTCATGCATAAAGGGCGAATGCGAATCCTACGAGATGTCCTCGTTACCTTCATGCATATGATGTATGGAAATATATATCATGGATAAAGAATCGATATGTTATATTTATGCAAAGTTTATTTACTTTTCTTATTTATGTTGTAACAAGTTAATGGATGAGAATTTGACTACGAGTGTTAGTAATATCATCCTTTGGAGATTATAGAATGAAATTACCTAGAGTTTGGAGAACTTTAGGAATGATTGTGTCAGATTAATTGGACACAAATCGGAATACGAGTTTGAGGTCTATCTTTACTTTTTATTCTTATTATTCTCACTGGACTTAAGTTGTTAGCTCATGATATTACAAAAATTTCAGGTAATGCCTTGGCTAGAGGTCGAGGGAGAGGAGATGGTGCTGCGTGATCAAAGGATAATGACCTCGAGATGGACTAGGTTGATTTAAAGTCCATGGACTATGTTTTGTGCATTTTTCACATATTGTGAAGTTGTATAATATTAAATGGCTCTTAAGAGCTTTTGTCTTTATTTTTATGATTACAAGCTTTTGAACTCCTGGATAGGAACTTAATGTTTCTTGTGTTATTTAGATTTTGAAATTAAGATGTAAACAGGTTTTGGCTAGCCAATTTTCAAACATAACCACGCCATTTTTCTTAAATTATAAAGACTTCTGCTGTGTTTTCTAATTTAATTATTTAAAAGTGACGGGTCGTCACAGTAAGTTTGAAGACTGATACAGGATGTAGGCTACTATTGAGGAATGTTAGGTATGTTCCTAATTACAAGTTGAATATCATTTCTGCTGGTCAACTTGATAATGCTGGTTATCGAAGTGAGTTTAGCAGAGGGGTATGGAAACTCACTAGAGGATCTTTATTGGAGGCAAGAGGCTACAAACGTACTGCTCTGTATGTGACTTGTTTGAATATTGTCAAAGTTAAGAGTGCTACACGTAAAGTACAAATTTGGAGAGTTGTTGATGTTCCTTCAAATGGGAGGGGTAACCCGACAGTGCAGAAAGGACAGTTAGATCATATTCCATCAGTTCATGAGGAGGTACAGTTGGGAGAATCTGGAAGCTCTCAGAAAATAGCCTCAACTAACAGGCAAGATAGCGAACTGGTGAAGTTGTCTGAGGGCAATATGGCTCTTTTGGCTAGTTTCAAAGACAAAGAAGGTGTAAGCATCAGAGACGACATCTCTAATCTTGCAACTGGCATGAATTTTAATGTCAAGCATATGATGAAATATTTCTCTACTAATGTTCGATGGAGGCAGGTAGTTGGTAAAGTGGTTGCTCCCGCCACATAGATGGAGTGAGAGTGGCTAAGGTATCTTTTCATGCTTGGGAGATAGCTCGCAGCGGTGGTCTTGCAGAGGCCAATCATGTTAGTGGATTCTAATAGGTATAGGGTTTGGCAAATCAGTTTGAGTTTCCAAGTTGAAGGCTTGATGTTCCAAGCAAGTGGTAAACTGTTCATGCAGTAGGAGTTGAAGATGTTTGATTTGTCTCCAAGTGGGAGATTAATTAATTTGGCTGGATCCAAATCATATAACAAGCTAATAAGGATTTTTTTTATCAAATGGGCCATTATGATTAACTATGCTTATTTGCCTATCAAGCCCATTTACATACGAAAGCCAACTATAAAAACAAAAGATATATTGAATTGTTTTTTTTTTGGGCTTCTCAGAAGTGGACTTATGATGAGGTGTTGGAAGTGTTTTTTAACCTACATATATATATATATATATATATATATATATATATATATATATATATATATAGATACACTATATATATATATCTATATATATATATATATATAGATACACTATATATATATATATATATATAGATATATATAGATACACTATATATATATATATATATATAGATATATATAGATACACTATATATATATATATATATATATATATATATATATATATATATATATATATATATATATAGATACACTATATATATATATCTATATATATATATATATATATGATTTACATTGTAGTGACGACAGACTAAGCAAGAAGAAAAATAAGAAATTATACAGCGTTCTTTCTCTTTTTTCTTTGTCATGAGCAGTAGGTGTTTGGGGGCTTGTTCTTATTGAGAGAAAATAAAGAGTTGTGATCATTTGTAAACTTTTATTTTTCATCTCAATTATATTCTTCATCTTTATAGTGGAACCTACAAAATTTGCATAAGCCAGGACGTACCAATTGTGAACTTGTATAAAACTTCTCGTGTCGTTTCTCTCTCTGTTTTATTTTATTGTTTGTGTTTCTATTTATCGTTCTTGAATTAGGGAGTTTAGGGAGTTGCAAATCGTTCAAATTACCAACACATGATGCACTCCCCATTCTCTAACCCGCGAGAATTTTTAATTCACATACGTGCTCTTATACCCATTCTTAAGAATCAGGGGTCGGATTCAAGATGCCCCATTCATAAATTGGAATACTGGTGGAGATAATTCTCCATTAAAAAATTTATTTATTAAATGAAATTAAAAAAATGAATTATATGTTTAAAACGGTACAAAAGTAAACATAATACTTAACATTATATATTTTATTAGTTTAAAAAATATTTTTATGAAAAAAGTTTATACTTTTATCAATGGATAAAGAAAAAAAAATTAGAAAACATATATAAAAAACTTATTTAAAAATCGGGTTTAGGGGCGGGAGATATATTTCTCATCGCGACGCTAAAACAATTTAGGAGAATTTTTTCCTCCCGTCCCCTAGACATAACCCGTTTTAATCACAGATTCCCAGATCGTGGCAGGGTCCTATGAGATTTTTGTCAGTCCTAACTCCAATGTAATATATATAAACATATATATATACATAAAAAAAACTAATAAAAAGACAAGTTCCCCCTTGCAGTTCAAACAGTAATTGTAACGTCCCGAGTTTTACACCTAACTTTTTAAACCATTTTAATTATTATCTTTAATTTATTTTAATTTAATAATTATTTTAGATAAATGATATTTACTTATTAGATTAAATTCCAATTGCTTGTTATTATTTATCTATCTATAATCTATAATCTATAATCTATAATCTATAATATATATAAAAATATGGAAATGAGGAGAAACATTCACTTCATGTTTTACCTCTATATATTTAAAATACTTCCATTTGTATCATTTTATTTCATCTTTATTTATTTTAAATTAAATTTACATAATTATAAAAAAAACAATTGTCACCATGTATGATTGTGTCTTTTCCATCAAAAGACAACAATATAAATTTTTTTTAAATTAATATACTATTATAAAAAGACGATAATCATCAATGATGATGTCTTTCCATCAAAATACAACCATACAAAGAGTCATAATTTTTCATTGGGAGTCAATAAATACATTTTTATAACGTGACACTCTACAAATGTAACGTCCTGTTATTTTACAAGGTAAAAAAATATTATTTTAATTTAATTATTGATTTACTATTTATTATTTATTTTATTTAAAGCATTTAAATTAATTTTAGAGTTAATTAACTTAATTAGAATTTATAATTTAGAATCGAGTTTATTTCATTCGTAAATTCGTTTAATCGTTTTATTACCTTAAATTGGTTTTGGTCATATTAATAATTATTAATGGGCCTGTAACGATCCGATATAGTAAAATTCTTTAAATTCAAATGCACAGCAGAAGACTTAGTTTTAAAGAAAATCGGCATTGGTTCGTTTAAAACTCGGATAAACCAAAACCTGTTTAGAATGACCCAATTCAGAGAAAGCAATAAAAATTGTGGAATGTGCATTCCAGCTTAAAAGTAACTTCGAAAAGAACTTTAAAACCATAAGACATTTACAATTTTAGACAATTGCTCTACCAAGCTCAAAATCACAAAATATGAAAAGTAGAAAGTATAAACAAAGCATTCCAAGAATGCTATTCAAAAGTGTTCCTGTTCCTGTCCTTTCATCGCCTCGAGAAGTCAAACAGCACCACCTCCTCTACCATGTCTACTATGTCAAGAAGTACCTGAAAAAACATGTAAAAGTAGCAACATTAGCATAAAAAATGCTAGTGAGAATAAAATGAAAGCCAGTAATCCTATGGACTAAATTCCATACCGAAAATTGTGTCCAAAGACCTAACTTTCTCTTTACTACCCATTCTACACTTCCAAATCATCATAATCATTCACCAATCAATTTCCCAATTTCCAAATCGTATTGAGCCACATCTAATACCAAATCCGTACCAAATCATATACCATATTATATTATCCCATCTAAATGTCTCGTAACGTGTTACCGTATGTTACCATCTCAACATACTAACACGTATGGCGTTATCAAATCAAGCACCTCGTAACGTGATACCGTTTGGATCAACATCAACATACTTAGCCCGTACGGTATTACCATATCACAATCATCGTACCGGGTATACCATATGGATCAATATCACATACTAAGCCCGCATGCGGTATTACCATATCACAATCATCGATCGGGTATACTATATAGATCAATATCACATACTAAGCCCGTGCGGTATTACCATATCATAATCATCGATCGGGTATACCATACGGATCAATATCACATACTAAGCCCGTGCGGTATTACCATATCACAATCATCGCATCGGGTATACCATATGGATCAATATCACATACTAAGCCCGTGCGGTATTACCATATCACAATCATCGCACGGGTATACCATATGGATCAATATCACATACTAAGCCCGGACGCTATTACCATATCACAATCATCGCATCGGGTATACCATATGGATCAATATCACATACTAAGCCCGTGCGGTATTACCATATCACAATCATCGTACCGGGTATACCATATGGATCAATATCACATACTAAGCCCGTACGGTATTACCATATCACAATCATCGTACCGGGTATACCATATGGATCAATATCACATACTAAGCCCGTACGGTATTACCATATCACAATCATCGTATTGGGTATTTCATATGGATAATTATCACATACTAAGCCCGTACGGTATTACCATATAACAATCATCGTATCTGGTATACTGATAACTCTATAAAATAGAGTTATTTGGTCCTATTTTAATGCCTATGTGATAATTATTTGATTGAACTTTGCTCATATTTTGCAAACCTTGAACTCATTTCGCATAATTCTTTAATTAAGCTTACTTTGAGAAAATTCGGGTTTTTAGCACTTTAAAGTATATTTAGGATTGTTCTTGGCTTTTGGTATTTAATTTTGTCAATTTGAATGAAAGAAAGTCCTAAAAGAATTGCAAATTTCATGCAGGAAATAGGAAAAAAGTGCAGATTTTTGAAAAGTCTTGTGGCGATCTTTGCAAAGACACCTGGAGCAGTGGTAGGCGGCGGACTTAGTCACAATTTTCAGCCCAGAAATATCAGTTTTTTTAGGCTCGCTTCAACAAATTCTTCTCAAATAAAATAAGCCCATCATAGGGGTCCAACTTAGAAGCAAATTTGGAGAGATTAAGAAAAGGCCCAAGCCCAAAAACAAGTTTAGGAAATAAATTAACCTACTTAGCGTGGAGATTAAAGAGGAGGCAAGGGGGACAGACTTTAACGTGAAAACGGAGGCAGAGAGCAGTTGAACGTGAAAGAGGAGGAGACAGAAACGCAAGAGGAGGATTCTTCTTCTTCTCGATGGAGATTTCGTTTGCATTTGCTATTCCGTTGATTATTTTCTTCTTCTTCTTCTTCATTCTTTAGAATTCCATTATCCATTGTTAGTTTATGTTAGGTTTAGGTTTATTTTTGAAGAACACTTTTGTTTATTTGAATTTCATTATGAACTAAATTTCTTAGGTTGGAATTGATAGATGAACCCTAAGGGGAATTAGTTTTCACAAGCTTTAATGAATTCAATTTTTATGCTCAATCAATAGTTCGATAATTTTTATCTCTTTGCTTATGCTTAATCAACCTAAGTAAATTGCTTAGTTTAGTTTTAATTCTGAAAAGGTTAAAATTGAATGGAAGAATATTGATTGATAGGGGTTAACGATTCTTGAAATTGTTTTTGGTAATGCATAGAGATATGTAATTACACCTTAAGACTTAAACCGGAACATTGAAAACATATTTCTTAATCTAATTTTACCTAGACATAGGATTTAAATTGAATTAGGAATTAAAATCATGTTGGGCTTGACAAAGTCACTTGAATAATTGGGTTTGTTTGCATAGAAAGTGTATTTATTAATGCAGTTTGCTGCAGCACAGCCATAGCACTGCTGCAGCAATTGTGAATTCTAAGACTTTTTAGGGGGATTCTTGATTTTCCAACCATTCATCTCTACATAGTTTCATCACTTTATTATTCTTGCATATTTTAGGAGTAATTTAAGCCACTTTAGACCATCATATTTATTTTCCTTAATTAATTTAGAATTTATTTATTTAGTTTTGCATAATTTCACAATTTTATTAGTTTAGTTTCATAAATCAAATCACCCCAATTTTTCATTGTTTTTATTTGCTTTAAATTATTTGTTAAACACCTATTCAATCTACTAATCCTCATGGGAACGATCTTTCTTATCACTTTATTACTTGTTAGACTACGTGCACTTGCGTAACACGATTTCACACAACAAGTTTTTGGCGCCGTTGCCGGGGATTAGTTTAGGTTTAATTGGTGTCATAACATTAAGTTTAATTTGTTATTCTTTTTTTATTTCAGTTTCCTTGTTCTTTGCAGGATATTAATCTTGTATGAGCGACGAGGACCCACTTGGATTGATTCCGTACGATCAAGAAATTGAACGAACTTTTCACAAGAGGAAAAAGCAACAAAAACAAGCGAAAATTGTTCAGAAAGAAGAGATGGAAAACCGACAGATAGTTGTACCTGATGAACGAGACACTGTTATTCAAGAGTATAGAAGGCCTAACTTCGGTCCTGTGATTGTTAGGCCACAAATCGAAGCAAATAACTTTGAGCTGAAGCCGGTTATGTTCCAAATGTTGCAAAGTGCGGGACAATTTAATGGAACACCTACTGAGGATCCACATGCTCATCTGCAATTATTCGTCCAAGTAAGTGATTCTTTTAAACTTAATGGAGTTTCTGAGGATGCCCTTAGGTTAGAATTATTTCCTTATTCGTTGAAAGGCTTAGCAAAAGATTGGCTAAATTCATTGCCTCAAGGGTCGATAACTAGTTGGAATGATCTTGTGGAAGAGTTTTTAACTCAATATTTCCCTCCGACTAAGGAAAACAAGCTTAGGAGCCAAATCACTTCCTTTGAACAATTTGAGCATGAATCCTTGTATGACACTTGGGAGAGATTTAAGAAGATGATTAGAAAGTGTCCCAACCATGGAATCCCGTATAATATCCAAATGCAAATTTTCTATAATGGATTGTGTTCTCACACTAGAGATAGAGTGGATTCATCATCGGGAGGGGCATTACTTTCTAAAACTTACAATGAGGCTTGTGCCATCTTGAACAAAATAGAGAGGAATAACCTTAGTTGGCCAAATCAATGCTTGAACCAAGATAGGAAAACCAATGCCAATTATGGTGGGAATGATTCGAATTCTTTGATAGCACAGTTGGCTGCTTTGAATAGTACTTTAACAAAGATGGATTTGGGTGAGAATAACCAAATGGTGAATGCACTTTCTGAGACTTGTGTTTTTTGTGGAGAAGGTCACCGATATGAAGGATGTCCATCTAATCCTGAATCATTGAATTATGTGGGGTATAATAAGAACTTCAATCCTTATTCTAATTCATATAACCCCGGTTGGAAACAACACCCAAATTTTTCTTGGAAAGATCAGGGTGCGGGACCAACACATATTCAACAAAGACCGGTTGATTCCTTACCTCCTCAAAAGCCTCAAGTTGAGGACTCCATAGCCGCCCTTGCTAATATGATGTAAGATTTCATGGGTAGAACTGATGCTATGTTCCAAAATCAAGCTGCTTCAATAAGGAATTTAGAAATCCAAATGGGACAAATAGCTTCATCCATGAGTAATCGAGTTCAAGGATCCTTACCAAGCAACACTGAAAATCCTAGAAATCATGATAAGGAGTCTTGCCAAGCTATTACTCTTAGGAGTGGTAAAGATTTGGAACTACCTAAGGCCATTCCAGGTAAGGAAAAAGAGCTCACTTCAATCCAAAAAAGTGTTGAGGATGGTGATGGAGTAGAAAATTCAAGAAAATAGAGATCGGATGGTGATGATTGTTCAAATCAGAGTGCTGCAGCACTGCCGCAGCACAATTCCAGCACCTTACCTATTCAAAAGGATGCTCCGATTGTTAGGCCACCTCCACCTTTTCCTCAAAGACTTCAAAAGAAAGCTCAAAACAATCAATTTGGAAAGTTTTTGGATGTTCTAAAGCAACTTCATATCAATATCCCACTTGTGGAGGCACTTGAACAAATACCTAATTCTGCCAAATTCATGAAAGACATCCTCACTAAGAAAAGGCGATGGGGAGAATTTGAGGTTGTTGCACTTACTCAAGAGTGTAGTTCTATCTTGCAGAATAAAATTCCTCCTAAGTTGAAGGATCCCGGGGTGTTCACCATTCCAATTTCCATAGGTAAGGCTTTTCACGGGAAAGCACTTTGTGATTTGGGTACAAGCATAAACTTAATGCCCATGTCTATTTTCAAAAAGCTTTGTGTTGGTGAGGCAAGGCCAACTACTGTTACATTGCAACTGGCGGATCGTTCTCTTGTGTACCCTGAAGGAAAAATTGAAGATGTGTTAATTGGGGTAGATAAGTTTATCTTTCCGGCAGATTTTCTCATTATAGACTATGAGGTAAACAAAGAAGTGCCAATCATTCTTGGGAGAGCTTTCCTTGCCACAGGAGGAACACTCATTGATGTTCAAAAAGGAGAGTTATCGATGAGGGTCAATGAAGAGCAAGTGACTTTCAATATATTCACAAGTGCAACCTCTCCCATTGGTGTAGAAAATTGATCAACCATTAGTGTCTTAGAGGTTAGTAATGATGGAAAGTACACTGATAAAAAGCCTCCAAAAGAGCATTGTGAACACGAAAAATCAAGGAGGGTGTTTCTTTTGAGAAAGAGAAGAAGAAAGAAAAGGAAGAGAGGGAAAGTTCGAGGACATGTCTTGCGAGGTGGAATAAGTTCAATGTCATTCAAAGTTCCCTAATTAGAGGTAGAAGTCGGGCCGTCGACTTTAAAGCAAGGCGCTTGTTGGGAGGCAACCCATCGAAGTTAAGTAGTTCATTTTCGTTTATTCTTTCTCGTATTAGTTCATTTGATTTAATTTCAGTTTTAGTTGCATTTTTTTTTTATTTTCTTTAGAAATAGGTGCTACTGAATTTTTCTCTTTTATTTTGTTTTTCAGGACATATTTGAGCCATTCATCAAAGCTTGAATGAAGAAAAAGATAGCCTACAATGGTGGATAATTTGAAGTGGTTGTTGAGAAGAAAATACTTAAGAGAGGTTGCTGCAGCTTTAGTTTTAGTTTTATATAGTTTAATTAAAAAAAAAATCCCCAGACCCGCGGCCCACCCACCCCAATTCCCCCCTCGCCTCGCATCTCTCCTCACAACCCGCCCCACCAATCCCCCCCGGCGTGCCTTCCCCTCTCCTCCGCCTTTTATTTTATTTTTCTATTTTCCCTTCTTCTTCTTTAAGCCCCTTGATCAACTGATACCATCGCCCAATCCCTTTCCCCCTTCCGTTTTCACTCCTTTGCTGACTCCACCACTGCCGTCACCTGCAGTCCCTGCCGCCCCATTGTCTTATTCTCTCGTTTCCCTCTTTGCTCATCCATGATTTTTCTCCACCCGTGAGCAGATTTGCATTTTAATTCTAGGGTTTGAAGTTTGGGGGTTCTTCATGATGTTATTTACACTTCATGGGCTGTTTCTTCATTCGCAATTTCGGACACTTTCACCAGTTGTCAACCGTTCATCACCCAGGTTCTGTATTCGTCACTGTAGTGGTCTAATTTTTGTTAGACAGCTGAGGTTATTGTGCTTGCTATTTTACATATTATACATCTTATGATTTCTTACTGGCTGTGGTATGGGGCATTTCCATTCTGTATTTTGTTGCGTCTTTGTTAGTGGGAAACGATGTTTTGTTGCTGCTTCGTATTTGCAATTTCTGAAATTTTTGAAACTATGCTGGATGTGGGACTGAGGCAGTTAATTAGGCTATTTTTGGCTGCTCTGTGAATGAGGGATTTGCTTGCTACTGAGTTCCGATTTCGTAGAGGTCACATATCTCCATTTTTTCCTTCCGATCTCTTTGCTTCATGGTCGCCACCGTCTGCGAATGCTGCTGCTCACGACAATGCTTGGGGGAGTTCTCTAAACTCTTACTTGTTTTATTTTCATTTGGACTGCTGCTTCTGCTATTTATTTTCATATTATTTTGTCACTGATATGGGTCTGCTGCTGTCTTTATTTCATGTTGTTTTGTGCTATTTTGCTGTGAGGATACACCAAGTTTTAAGTTTGGGGGTGATTGTCCATTTTATTAGCACCAATGTACAATTTTTATGTTCTTAAATAATAAATTCTTTGGCTGGTTAACTTCAAATTTCATGTTTTCATTGCTTCTTTGGTTAGAATGGTCCAAATGATATAGTTCGCTTTTGCATGATTTTTAGGATAGTTCTAATTTTGGTTAAGTGCGTTTTGGGCTTTAGATTCTTCTACACTTCCCCGTTCATGTCAATTCATGGTAAACCTATTTAGACAGCTTAGATGCTTGAGGATTACTTCCCTTAGTGAGGAGGAAACATTGAATGGCCAATCTTTGAGAATCAAAGTAGAATACTCTTGCATTCCTTCTTAGTGAGCTTCCAAATAAGTGTCTTCATAAGTTTGGGGGTGACATAGTTACCCACCATTTGAAAAAAAAAAAAGAGTACTCCAATGTCTTGAGGTAAGTCAGGATAAGAGTATGCTTCGGCGGTTCGAGTTATCTAGTGGCTAAGTAAAAAAGAGGCACTAGGGACACAAGAACTTTCTTAAAAAAAAAAAAAAAAAAAGGAAAAAAAAAAGAAAAGAAAAGAAAAGTGTTCCAATGTCTCGAGGTAAGTCGGGATAAGAGCATGCTTTTGCGGTTTGAGTTAACTAATGTCTAAGAAATAAAAGGCATTAGGGAAATAATAACTTTCTTGCACATAGTGCCTTTTCACAAAAAAAAAAAAAAAAAGTGAAGTCAATTAGTTTGCTAGCCCCATGAAAGAAGTAGTCAAGAGTTCAAATGGAGGGAATCTAGGTGAGGTTGTGATTTGTTGAGTTTAAGCTTAGGAAAAAGAGTCTTAGGATAGCTATCTTTGCTTGCTAGATGGATTTTACCATGAGTTATTTGGTCCTATTTTAATGCCTATGTGATAATTATTTGATTGAACTTTGCTCATATTTTGCATACCTTGAACTCATTTCGCATAATTCTTTAATTAAGCTTACTTTGAGAAAATTCTGGTTTTTAGCACTTTAAAGTATATTTAGGATTGTTCTTGGCTTTTGGTATTTAATTTTGTCAATTTGAATGAAAGAAAGTCCTAAAAGAATTGCAAATTTCATGCAGGAAATAGGAAAAAAGTGCAGATTTTTGAAAAGTGTTGTGGCAGTGCTGCAGCACACTGGAGCAGAATTGGGCAACAGCTTAGTCACGATTTTCAGCCCAGAAATATCAGTTTTTTTAGGCCCGCTTCAACAGATTCTTCTCAAATAAAATAAGCCCATCATAGGGGTCCAACTTAGAAGCAAATTTGGAGAGATTAAGAAAGGCCCAAGCCCAAAAACAAGTTTAGGAAATAAATTAACCTACTTAGCGTGGAGATTAAAGAGGAGGCAGGGGGGACAGACTTTAACGTGAAAACGGAGGCAGAGAGCAGCTGAACGTGAAAGAAGATGTAACATCCCGTTATTTTGAAGTGAATTTTTTTTTATTATTTTATTTTATTTATTTATTTTATTTAATGTTATTTATTTATTTCAATTTAAGTATTAAGTTTAATTATTATTTTGTAATTTCGATTTTAGTAGTTAATTTCGCCCAAAATCCTTTCTAATCGTTTTAATACTTTAAATTTCATTTCTGTGACATTAATAATTATTAATAGGCCAATTAATAATTATTAATCACCTTTAGATTTATTTAACAACATCGGGTTTCGATTCGTAAGTCAAAAGTTATAAAAGGACGCAACCGTCATTTCCAATTTCTTAAAATATCTAAACACTATTCCCTATTCTTCTTTAAATGACCATTGACAATCATTGACCAAGAAAACCTCTCATTTTGCTCCTCAAGGCCGAAAGTTCAAGGGGGGGAAGAGAATTTTTGGGTTTTCGTTCATTTCTTAGCGGATCGACTCGATTTCGGTTGCATCGGAAAGGCCTCGAGTCTAGGATTCTTTTCCACCCAACTATCGTACTTGCCACCCGAGATCCACGGAGTTCTCGGTAAGTTTCTCTTGAAACCCTAAACTCCAAATAGTGTTTTATTGGAGTTTTCTTTGTTTTCTTTCGATTTCTTGCCGTGAAACTCGGTGTTTGTAAATACGGGAGTAGTTTTAAGAGTTTTTGGAAACTTTCCCATAACCCTAAAACCGAGTTTCAGTCGAAACCCTTCCCGTTTGAAATTTACCTTTTGGGATTTGAATATGGGTTATAAATTAGTGAATTAATGTTTATTTAAATTCAATTCGGGAAAGGGCTTAATGTTCAAAAACCCTAATTATCGATACCCATTGAAATTGGGAATATCGAATTTGCTTAAAACCAACTCGAAACACCTCTAAAGTACCTAAAAGCCGGAAAACCAAACTCGAGACCCACTTTTTATGGGGGGGGCCGAGAGCCTCATAGTGGGGTTTATGGGGTTGTTCGTTGTTTTGAGCTTTTAGATATTAATTGATCGATGTATGTTTATTTATTAATTGTAGATGTAATTAATTGTAGGTGTTTCGGATCATTGTTTGATCGTGCTTTCGGAAACTTGGAGCGAACTCTTATTTGGCTAAGGTGAGAATAGTTAGGATTTAAAGTATTTATAGAAAGCAAATGAGTGTGAAGGTTTGTAGAGTTTGAAACTAAGATTAGAATCCAAATCTAAGATTAGAGGGATATGAATTAGTGCCCTTAGGATTAGAAGTTAATCCTTTAAGTGAGAACTTAAGAGTTCTCAAGGAAGTATTTGAATCTTAGAAGATTCTAAGTTAGTTTCGATTTGAAATTAAGATTGGACCATTGGAAGTTAAAAGATCCAACTTGTAATTAGAACGATTAATAGAACCTCGGATTATTGGAAGTTTAGAATCCTTAAAGGTATAGGTTAATCGTTAAGTTATGATTTTATTTTCATTAATGGTAGCGGAGTTCGATTTACTTATCGTTCGTCCGAGATGCTCATTTATTTTACTTGTTTTAATTCCGCACTTTATTTATTTACTTTTACAAGATATGCAAGCATATGCATATCAATTGCACCATACCATTATCGCATCATTCATGAAAAAGAAATGAAAAGGAGAAAAGAAAGTGAAAAAGAAAAGAAAGTGAAAAGAGACGAATGGGACCCTGAGGGATTTGCTCATTACTCTAAATGAAAAGAGACAAATGGGACCCTACGGGATTTGCTCATTACTCTAAATGAAAAGAGACGAATGGGATCCTACGGGATTTGCTCATTACTCTAGATGAAAAGAGACGAATGGGATCCTACGGGATGTGCTCATTACTCTAGATGAAAATAGACGAATGGGATCCTACGGGATTTGCTCATTACTCTTGATGAAAAGGAAGTGAATGGTATCCTATGGGATTGACGCATTACTTCATTCATGCATAAGGGTGTATGTGAGCCCTACATTGCATATGATTGATGATATAAAGAATTGAGATGTTATATTTTATGCCAAGTCATTTACTTTTATTACTTTATGTCATAACGAGTTAATGGAGGAGTTTTGTAACGTCCCGTTATTTTGTAATAAAAAAAATTTATTTATTTTATTTTATTTAAGTAATTAAAGTTTATTTATTAATTGTTAAATTAGAATTTAGTATTTTATTTCATTTTAATTCATTTTAATGGCTTTATTTATTTAAATACGTTTAAATGGTATTAATAATTATTAACGGGCCAATTAATAATTATTAATCACCATTGGGATAGTTTGAGATGTTCGGGATTCGTTTTTAAGTCAAAAGTCATAAAAGGGCAAAACCGTAATTACCCAATTTGCAAAATATCTAAAAATACTATTTGCCATCTTCTTTAAATTCTCCTTTGACTCAAATTTGACCAAATTACTCATCCAATTCTCCTCCTCCACCCGTGGGTCTCAAAGAAGAAAAAGGGAATTTTGTTTTTTGTTCGTTTCTTGCCCGATCAACTTGTTTCCGGGTCCAGTGGAAAGGTATCGATCATACGATCATTTTCCACCTAGCCTTCGTACTTGCCGCTCGTATTATACGGAGTTCTCGGTAAGTTTCTCTTGAAACCCTAAACTCCAAATAGTGTTTTAATGGAGTTTTACTTGTTTTTCTTCGATTTCGTGTTGTAGAACTCGGTGTTTGTAAACTCGGGAGTAGTTTTAAGTGTTTTTGGAAACTATCCCTTAACCCTAAAA